>OX456985.1:113989572-114477072 GCA_949752695.1 Melanostoma scalare
AATATGAATGTATTGAATTACGACAATTCATTTGTTCCTTGGTTCAATCAGTTATAGGCAAACGACAAAGTTTGACTATTGGGCGAGTAAATTCACCAAATCGCGTTTTTATTGTTGCCACCCGCACTCTACCATCTGGACCAGGAAATACTTTAATGATACGACCCATACACCAATCAGTGGATGGAATGTTTTCTTTTTTAATTAAAACAAAATCACCGATTTTAAAATCTTCAGTAGAGTAATGCCATTTTGTTCGTTTATGAAGCTCTTTGATATATTCTTCCTTCCAACGTTTGCTGAATTCATGCTGAATTGATTTGAGCTTTTCCCAGCGGTTTATAAGTGAAAGAGATTTTTCTTCTGGCAACAGTTCAGGAAAAGTTAAAAGTGGAGTTCCTGTCAGGAAATGACCTGGGGTTAACGCTAATAAGTCGGTAGGTGCATTCGACATAGGACATAAGGGTCGCGAGTTTAAGCACGCCTCTATGCGAGCTAATAGTGTAGCGAATTCTTCGAAAGAAAAATGAGTATGAAGTCCGATTTTACGAAAGTGAGTTTTGAAACTCCTTACCCCGGCTTCCCAGAGCCCACCCATATGGGGAGCACCTGGGGGAATGAAATTCCAGTTCAAGCCTTGAATCCCATATTTGGCTAAAGTTAATTCTGGAAATGAAGAATGAAGCTTTTTAAACTCATTTTTTAACGCCGTGTCAGCACCAACGAAATTGGTTCCATGGTCTGAATATACAGAATGCGGAAGACCCCGCCTTGCAACAAACCGAGCAAAGGCAGCTAGGAAAACTGCCGATGACAAATCGCTGGCGGCTTCCAGATGTATGGCTTTCGTTGAAAAGCATACGAAGAGGCATGCATAGCCCTTTGTCAAACGACAATTTCTACCCGTGAAGCTTTTGATTGTGAAAGGTCCCGCGAAATCTATTCCGGTATGAGTAAAAGGAGGAGAGTAATTACAACGTTCATCAGGAAGAGCTGCCATCAATTGTTGACCTAACTGTTTTCTGTGGATCGCACAGGTTTTGCACTTATAAATATGAGATTTTACAAGAATTTTAACTTTCGGTATCCAATAAGCTTGACGAATCATCCGTATCATTAAGGCGTTTCCACCATGAAGTGTAAGTTCATGAATGAAATCAACTAAGAGTTGGGTAAATTTTGCTCCGTAAGGCAAGATGATAGGATGGCGTTCACTGTAAGAGAGATTTGCATTTGATAATCGTCCGTGAACTCATAGAATTTGGTAGGAATCCAAAGTAGGATTCAAAGATAAAATTGGGCTTTTTGAACTGATACTGCGGTTTGTAGACAGAGCTTTGAATTCTTCGAAGAAAAAGGATTGCTGACATTGACCTATTAGACGTTGTTGAACGAATTGAATTTCTGGTTGAGTAATACGAACGGAATCAAACGAAATTGGTTTGAATTTCTTCGGAAATTCTATGCGAATGTAACGATAAACATATGAGAGAACTCTCAATGCTCGTGGTAACGACGAAAATCTCGACAAGATATCGATATCACTAAAAGCAGTAAACGTCAAAATTGTTTGCGGAGGAAGAGAGATGAGGCGATGCTGAACGAATTGAATTTCAGGAAGTGTGATACGGCATGAATTATAAGAAATTGGTTCAAATTTCTTTGGAAACCTTTTACGAAGAAAGCGATAAACATAAGATAGGATTCTTAAGGTACGTGGTAAACACGGAATCCTGGAAAAAATATCGTTAGAAGTGATTAAAGTAGCAAACGTTAGGACTGGTTTCGCCTCCAAGACCTCGCTTTTCGGTTCAAGGGGAAGGCTTGACGGCCATTGCGATTGAGGCTCGCTTATCCAGGAAGGGCCTTTCCACCATAGATCACTATCTTTTAAAACCGATGGAGTGAGACCACGAGTAGCGAGATCTGCAGGATTATCGCCAGATCTAACATGATTCCAGTTCCTGTTGCCAACATTCTCGATGATTTCGCTTGTTCGATTTGCGATGAAAGTTTTCCAAGTCCCTGGATGTTTTCTGAGCCATGCTAGGACCACAGAAGAGTCGGATCAGAGAAATATTTGATAAGAGTCGACTGGTATTTGCGGAAGATAGGTTTTAACAAGTCTCGAAAGAAGAAGAGCCCACAGAGTTCTAATCTAGGTAGTGAAATAGATTTTATTGGCGCAACTTTGGACTTTGCGCAAACTAGATGTGAACGTATGCTTCCATCATTGTGCTGAACTCGCACGTAAGGACAAGCAGCATATGCTTGTTCCGATGAATCGCAAAACCCATGGAACTGAACATCTCCAGAAGGAGTGTATTCCGTCCATCTTGGTATTTGAATCAACTGGATTTCACTGAACGACTCTACAAAGGCTTTCCACTTGATAAAAGTGTTGGACTTTAGGAGCTCATCCCATTCAGTTTCTTCGATCCAGATTTGCTGCATAAGAATTTTTGCGGTGACTATAATCGGGGCTAACCAGCCCGCAGGATCAAAATGCTTGGAAATTTCGGAAAAAACTTCACGTTTGGTAGGAGTCGTAGAACATCTGATAGGCTGAGTGGTGAAGTAGAAAAAGTCGTCTTTAGCGTTCCAACGAATCCCTAAGGTTTTCGTGGTGCTGTCAGAATCAATTTTTAAAAAATTTTCGTTTAAAACTTGATCAGAAGGGAGATGATCTACTAGAAAGGATGAATTCGAAGTCCACTTACGAAGTGGGAAGCCAGCAGAGTTGAGTGCTTCTATAACTTCGAGTTGGATACTTTTCGCCGTTTGAAGATCATGCGCACCAGAAAGCAGATCATCAACGTAAAAGTCGGATTCAATGACTTTTGCTGCAAGTGGATATTTAAGCTGAACATCTTTTGAAAGTTGCTTGAGTGTTCTGATAGCTAAGTATGGAGCACAATTCACCCCAAAGGTTACCGTAAGAAGCTCGTAATCTACAATATTTTCTACTGGTGAAGCTCTATATAAAATTCGTTGAAATTTTGTTTGATCGGGGTGTACCAAAATCTGCCGGTACATCTTTTCGATGTCGGCGTTGAAGGCATATTTGAAAAATCTCCATTTGAGTATTAGTGAAGGTAAATCACTTTGGAGAGTAGGTCCTGCATAAAGACAGTCATTGAGACTCCTACCAGTAGACGTGGAGCTAGAAGCGTTAAACACTACTCTTACCTTGGTAGAGTGGCTCTCGGGCTTGAGCACTGCGTGGTGTGGCAGATAATAAGGGTGTGTATTACTGCAATTATGCTTTTCATGAAAAGTTAATTTGCGCATATGATTGAGCGTTAGGTATTCGGTAAGGACCTGAGAATATTTATTTTTAAGATCAGGTTTATTTTGTAGATTGCGTTCTGTGCGACAGAATTGTTGAAATGCAATATTTCTCGAGTTGCCTAGTTGAGACGGTTCAAAATCAGGCTTAAAAATAAGCTGACCACATATCTTCCATCGGGAAGTCTAAAAGTAGTGTTTTCATAAAGGTGTTCACAGTATTTATCGGATTCCGAAGCAAAATGTTTTCGTTCAGAAAGCTCTTCCCCCTCAAAAAACTTTTTGATGCTTTCTGTAAGGGATTCATTCTCTGTTATACTCGTAGAAAAACTTTGGACTGTGGTAGGAATTGGTCCGGAAAGGATCCAACCGAAAACGGTTTTTTGAGCTAAAAGTGACTTCGAAATCTGTTTAACACCATCGCGTATAATGCTTGGATAAAGATCTGCTCCGATAAGCAAATTAACTTGAGAAGAATAATTGAAGTTTGGATCTGCTAAACAAATTCCTTCTAAATCATTAGAATCAATTAAAGAAAATGATGTACTAGGTAAATTATTTGTAAGTTTCTTAAGAATAAGTGCATTTGTTGTTATTAGTTCGCTTGGGTCTTCACTATTGATTATTGAAATGAGGCATTTTTTACTAGATTTGGCTGTCTGAGCACCACTAACTCCTAAAATCGAAATGTCCAAATCTTTAGTTGGCAAGTTTAGACGCTGTTGAGTTGCTTCCGTGATAATAGAAGACTCAGAACCGGGGTCAATTAAGGCTCTTATTCGATGAATCCCATCTTGACCGCGGACATCAACTAAAGCCGTCGCAAGTAAAACTCTTCGATGAGCTTTGACAAAAAAATTTTGTTGTTTTTCTTGTGGGGTATCGGAAGATGAAATGGACTGTATTTGTGGAGGTGAATTATGATCGGAGGTATTTGCGACGTCAGCATTACGATCCAAATTAAGGAAATGAGAGTGCGAGGTACTTGACGAGTCATTGTGAGGTATGAAAGGTTGCGAATTTTTGTTCAAATTACTTGAATTGGCCTGAGAATTGTTTGTTATGTGAAGCAAATAGTGATGTCGTCGATTACATGTATTGCAAGTATATTTGCTAGCACAATGAGAGAGAACATGGTTTAATGATAAGCAGTTAATACACATTTTGTTTTTTCTTATAAGTTCTATTCTCTCTAGCACAGGCAATTTTAAGAATTGTGGACATTGACGGACATAATGCTTCCCAGAGCACGCTTTGCATACAAATTCTTGTGCCTTTGTGTGGAAAAGATTAACATGTTTCGGATTTTGAGAATAGGACTTAACTGGTGCATGACTATGTTGTCTTGATGCCATTCTTGATTTGTCGGATAAAGTTTGCGATGAGGTGGTATCAGAAATAGATTCCAAAACTTGAAAACGGTTGCTCAAAAACTTATCCATTTCTTCCCATTTAGGAATTTCTGTAGGATTGGAAAGTGATTGTTCCCATAAAGCGAGTGTGGTGGGGGGCAGTCGATTAGCGCAAGCAAAGATAAGAATTGGATCCCAATTTTTAGTGCATACATCTTGTGCATGAAGTTCTGACCTACAATCATTTACACTTCTCTGAAGAGTCTTAATGGCAGAAGAAACTTCATCCTTAAAACGAGGAAGGTTGAATAAAATTTTTATTTGGTTATTAACCAAAATTCTCTTGTTTTCGTACTGTGTCCGAAGTGCTTCCCAAGCTAGCTCAAAACTTGCATTGGTTAAGGGAAATTTACTAACGATGTCATGAGCTTCATCACTTGTCTTCGCTCTCAAATGGAATAATTTTTCGACAGCACTCAACTTTGGGTGATCATAGTATACGGCTTTAAACATGTCACGGAACGACGGCCATGAAACATAACCTCCTTTGAATACCTGTGTATCACAGGGAGGTAACTTTAAATAGTGCGAAAAGGACGACTTTTCCACTAATGAAGCATTAGAATTATTCGAAGATGTCAAAGGTGTTTTGAACTCTTCCTTCTGTAGATTTACTTGGATTTCCAGAAACAGACCTAAGCATGATATATACGTTTCATTAGAGCTTGAGTATTTCCTTTCAAGCGTTTCTATATCTGCTCTATCCTCTGATGGAGAGCGAAGGCATTTGGTATAGTTTAACTTTGTCTCAGACCACAGACTTTTTAGCTCCTCTTTACGAGCTTCAATTGTAGCTAGGGTATGGTTTTTTACTGGGATCTCCTTTGCATTAGAAAAATATTTGACCAACTGGTCAGCGGAAAGAATAAAATCGTCTAATAAAGACATCTTTAAATCGAAGTTATAAACTATTACCAAGCGATTTATTGAAAATGCGTTCTGCAGAGGTAGTAAATTGAGAAAAAAAAATTATTTCAAATTAATTTCCCAAAAAAAAACCTTGGAATAGCTTTAAAAAACCAAATCACAAAAAGGCAACGAATTAAATAATTTCCTACCCCAAGACGAATGGCAGTGGCAACACTTATTTCATGAACAAAGTTCCAAACCAATCAAGACGAAAATTGAACCAGCGAAAAAATGACACTATGGATGTGTTAGCAGGGTTGTGCAACATAGGCACTAATTCAAATTTTTGATTTTTTTTTTTTTGTAAAAACAATTGAAAAACTTTAAATTTATTTTCCTTCTAACCACCAAACCCTTATAAATCACCAGGGCCTGACGGAATCATCCCTGCGGAGCTGCAACAGGTTTCAGACATCATCATCTATAACTTAGAGATGATCATGAAAGGATGTATAAGCTATGCATATATTCCCAAGGCCTGGAGAGAAGCTAGGGTCGTCTTTATACCTAAAGCCGGCAAAAGCTCCCATGTAAATCCAAAAGATTTAAGACCTATTAGTCTATCCTCCTTCCTCCTTAAAACACTGGAAAGAATGATTGACATACACTTAAGACAAGAAATTAAACCTAGTCTGATCTCAACGGCGCAACATGCCTATAAAAAAAGGTAAATCAGTGGAAACTGCACTCCACTCTCTGGTTTGCACCATTGAAAAATCCCTGCACTACAAAGAATACTCTCTCGTCGCATTCCTAGACATAGAGGGTGCATTTAACAATGTTAACAATTCAGCAATCACTAATGCTCTTGATGGGCTGCTCATAGAGGAACACATCAAAAACATGATAACAACAATGCTCAGCAGCAGAATCATTAGTTCCGAAATGGGGAACTACAAAACAAGCAGAATGGCCAATAGAGGAACCCCGCAGGGAGGAGTTTTATCTCCCCTACTGTGGAACCTGGTCGTTAACAAATTGTTAATCGACCTAGAGGACGAAGGTTTCAAAACTATAGCCTATGCCGATGATGTAGCAATTGCCGTTTCAGGCAAGCACCCACAAACCCTAGCTGAGCTGCTACAAACAGCACTTAACAAGCTTAACAATTGGGCTGCAGATTGTGGTCTGAACATCAATCCACACAAAACGGAATTAGTTCTCTTTACGCGGAAATACAAAATTCCGGACTTCAGACCCCCAACTATTAAAGGGGTAACTCTCACACTGTCAAATCAGGCTAAATATCTAGGTCTCATTTTTGACAAAAAACTGACCTGGAAAACCAATATTGAGGAAAGAGTAAATAAAGCCAACGTTGCACTCTTCTCCTGTAAAAAAGCCATTGGCGGGAAATGGGGTTTCTCGCCCCAAATCACCCATTGGCTGTTTACCTCGGTAATTAGACCGATACTCACATACGGGGTGATAGTCTGGTGGACAGCACAAGACATGTAAACTCCTACTTAGACAGGACGCTTCAGGGATAACAAACACTAGATGGACTGAGAGTAACAACTGCCTTGCAACCAAAAAAGTTTGGCCGTGTGTAGACTCAAAACGATCAAAGAGTTTGTTGGCCCTGAACCGCCGGTGTCTAGGTTCTACCATAGGTGTTCTTACGGGACACTGTCTCATAGGGAGACACGCCAAAAGACTTGGCGTGTTTTCCAATGATTTCTGCAGAAGCTGCATGGACGAGGAGGAGGAAGAAACCGTTCAACACCTTCTTTGCTCATGCCCTGCACTACTTCATAGGAGGAAAACTCATCTCGGTGAATTCTTCTTCGATGATACTAGCGATCTAGCTTACATAGACCCCAAAAGTCTTTCAAAATACATTAAAAGTTCCACGTGGTTTGACTAGCAGGTGATTAACCGACTAGTCCCGTAATGGAAGATTAATAAGTGATCAACTCGTTAATCTTACATCGGGTTTCTGAGATCAGTAGGTGATTAACTTGCTGATCTCTGTGGTATCACAATGGGCCCTTGTGGCCTAAGTGTGTTAGGCAATGTACTCATTGACTGACAGCCACTTCCACCTAACCTAACCTAACCACCAAACGCACACACAACTGTTTAATAGAATATGAGATAGGGATAAAATATATATGTATTTTTTTTTTTTTTTTTTTTTTTTTTTTTTTTTTTTTTTTTTTTTTTTTTTTTAAATACTCTAATGTATAAAATGGTTACAAACGAAATCAATGAAAAGAGATCAAAATTCTTACCCCAATACAAATTTGTCGTTTCTTGTTCTTTTCCAAAAAGGCTATGTTGGTATGTGATGGTGATGTGCTGCTGGTTGCTGGAACTGTGAGTGTGGATCGATGGATGTATGTCTGTTGATGACGACAATGTGATGGCGGCGATGAATGTGACGATGTTGCAGTCGTAGAACTGCGGTATGTAAATACCAATCTCTCAAGTCGAAGAAGAACCGCTGTAGACTCGTCGTCTATGGGTTCAGATGACGACGCAAAATGTTGGAGGATTGTGACGATGATGATGAAGATTTGATAATGACGACGACGGTGGCGGCGTTGACAGTGGTTTCCTCTAGCGATCGTAGAACCGCTGTAAACTCGTCGTCTATGGTGACGATGACGACGGAACTGGTGGAGGTTTATGACGATGATGATGGAGCCAAAAATCGATGATTATTTGTGGCTCGATGTGGGCAACGCAGTTGTCCAAAATGGCGGTCGTCAATGGGACGACGCAACGATGACAACGGTATGTCGAATGTATTTCCTTTTAGCGGCCACCGACGATGACGACGTAGATCGTCAAGACGACGACGATGGAGCCAAAAAAACTCGTCCAAAATGGCGACGATGACGACGGTATGTCGAAAGTATTTCCTTTTTTTTTAGCGGCCACCGACGATGACGACGTAGATCGTCAAGACGACGACGATGGAGCCAAAAAAACTCGTCCAAAATGGCGACGATGGAACCAAAAAAAACTCGTCCAAAGTGGCGACGATGTGGCCAAAAAAACTCGTCCAAAGTGGCGACGATGTAACCAAAAAAAAACTCGTCCAAAGTGGCGACGATGTAACCAAAAAAAACTCGTCCAAAGTGGCGACTATGTAACCAAAAAAACTCGTCCAAAGTGGCGACGATGACGACGGTATGGTTATTGCAATGATGCGGCTTGTTGGACCAAATGATAATCCCAATAAAATGATTAATTGGCGAGATTGTTTTCGTTTATTTTAAGTTTTCTTTTATTTATTACTTTTTCTTTTCTTTTGTTTCGCTTAAAATATTACAAATTTTGCTTGAGAAAATATATATATATGTGCGGGGAAGCCGCCAAAGGAAAACTCGCAAAGTAAAATTATACGTCCGTCTGGGTTGAAAGCCAAAAAGTTAGAGAGAAAACCACATGTCATGGCTGACGTTTCTTGGCAGGCCGGCAGTGTTCACACCATCGCATCGTGAAGTTGGGTGCGGTTGAGTATGTATCACTCACTCCAGCACCAGAGATGTGCAAGGAGGAGTGGTACATACTAGTGAACCGTAGATGGCGTGAACAATTACAAAATAAAAAATCCAAAGTTGATCAAAAAACAAATTTTTTTATGAAAAGAATGCTTTATCAGCTTTAAAATGACACCTTAATCGTCCTAATCGCTTGAATACAGACAATTTAAGAGTGCAAAGTCTGAAGCCCATAATATCGCTATGTTCGGTTTTTTGAGTATGGCTGGAGGGGAGAGGAAAATTACAAAAAAAAAATCCTTTGACTATTACGTATTTCGATAGCAAAGAAAAATGTCTACAAAGTTTGAGCAAAATCGGAGGTATAGCAACATTTCGGATTGACCGTTTTCAAATGGAATGGCTCCTACACAAATTAATAAGGAATAAACAGAAGGTACCTTAAATTCCAAACGTGGATTAATCGAAGCCAATTTTTCTATACTTTAACAGCCATATTATTGAGAATTCGTAAAACTAGAAATGAAACTAGTTTCAGGTAAAACTAGTTTCATTTCAAGTTTTGCAAAAAATAATCAAAACTAGTTTTAAAAAGAAATCGGTATTATTGATTTCTGGAGAAAAACTAGTTCAAGTTTTGAAAATGGATTCTCGTTTTGAATATCGAAACTAGATTCATATCAAGAGCTGCTTTGATTTTGAAAACAAAATAAAAAATTCAGAATAGAACAAGTACCTACTGTTATTTGCAAACGTTTAGTTGTTTGTATAAATAAATATATGAAAATAAAATATAGGTAAGCGTTGAACTTACCATTCTTTTTGTCAAGAATAAGAACATATGGGTGGTCGACGCAACGCGACGGTTCAAGATCATTGAAAGTAAAAAATTGACCGAAGCAAAAATGGAGACCCTGGCGCCTGGCATCGCTTTGTTTATCAAATGGTAGAAGTGGTATTTGGTTCAAAGAGACAAGTAGACAAAAGCAAAGCGACTCAAACAAAAAAGATCATTCAATGGATTACTGTCCAATCAGTGTGCAACACATAAACGTAATTAAGTAGGTAAAAAAAAAACCTCTTTTAGTCCTAAATTAGATGCACCTACCACAAATCATATCCGCCCTTCTAAGACGCTTCAAATTCATTTTGATGCATTTGATAACAACATATAATAACAGCGGGGGGACTAAGGTTGATAAATTGAGGTTTCAGGTGACAAGCCCAATGTTAGATCTCGCAGATGCTTTTCATCTTTCGATTTAGATGGCTTTGGGTCAGAGTCAGATATTCCAAATTTGTTGACTGGCACGGACACCCTGTCAATTGCTTTGACTGTGGCATATAAATATCCAACGGCAGCAGTAGCTAACTCTTTCCAATATTGCATTGCTGAGCAATGGGAAAATCTTTTGAATGCTGACTTCGAAGTCCGCAAACACAGAGTCTGTGAACCTTGCTCAAACTTTTGATAGGGTCAATAGCCTATCTGGGGTGATTTACAGTGTATGGGGTAGCCAAATACGGTGTATGTGAATAACCTGAACCCCCTACTAGGACGTACATTAGGGTGGGTCAAAAAAAAAACAAAAAAAATTTTTTTTTGATCCGACACACGAAAATTTGTTTTTTGGTACCTCTAGAAAGTACTTACAAAATTTGAGCTCTTAATATTAACGGGAAGATGATGCTCATCGTAGTTTTCCATTTTCAGTTTAGTATCATATAAAAATGGTCATATTTTTTTAAAAATAGATTGTTCAACCAGTCGCAAAAACAGTATTTATAGGAAATTGAACGGTCTACAACAATGGTCTCTAATACTTTTTCATTATTCTAACCATTTAAAAGATATTCAAGGTAAAAAATTGAAGTATTTTAAAGAAAATTACTTTTTTGTTTTGAATTTCGTAACTCACGAAAAAATAGTTATTATCAAATGAACATCAATTATTTCAATAGAAAATTGAACGTTCTACAAAAAAGGTCTTTTGTTGTTAATTGATTACTCTAACCATTTAAAAGATATTCGCAGTAGAACTGCAATTCCTACGAATTCTAATAATTTCTTTATAAATATTTCCAATTTATCTACTCAATTTATGAGTTTTGATAATATTCATGTGAACTTGAGTTTATTCCAAAAAAATTACAGTTTGCAAGTTATGTAGTATCTTTTGTTTGAGAATATATTTCATTTCATTGGACTTTTCTTTGTAGATCATAAATTACCTTAAAATTTATAAATTAAACAGACAAACTTAAAATATTAATTAAAAAACTATTAAAATTAGTGGGAGTTGCAATTCTGCTGCGAATATCTTTAAAAAATTTTTTTAATAGATGTATTGGAAATATTTATTAAGAAATTATTAAAATTAATAGGAATTAATATTCTACTGCGAATATCTTCTAAATGGTTAGAGTAATCGATTAACAACAAAAGACCTTTTTTGTAGAACGTTCAATTTTCTATTGAAATAATTGATGTCCATTTCAAAATAATGATTTTTTAGTGAGTTACAAAATTCAAAACAAAAAAGTTATTTTCTTTAAAATACTTCAATTTTTGACCTTGAATATCTTTTAAATGGTTAGATTAATGAAAAAAGTATTAGTGACCATTTTTGTAGACCGTTCAATTTCCTATAAATACTGTTTTTGCGACTGGTTGAACAATCCATTTTAAAAAAGATATGACCATTTTTATATAATACTAAACTGAAAATGGAAAACTACGATGAGCATCATCTTCCCGTTAATATTAAGAGCTCAAATTTTGTAAGTACTTTCTAGAGGTACCAAAGAACAAGTTTTCGTGTGTCGGATCAAAAAAAATTTTTGATTTTTTTGACCCACCCTAACGTACATACTTGCCAAACTAACCGATGCCGAAACGAAGCTTCAAAATGAAAGCAGAAAATGATGTGATGTTTTGATGAATAATACAAAAACGTTTCATCTTTACGTCTTCGAAGCAGTCGTAAGATCTCTTATGTTCTACGCAGCACAAGTTTGGGGTATCTTCGAGTTCGACGAAGTAGAAAAGCTTCTTAGATATTTCATCAAGAAAACCTTCAGACTACGGGAAAATACACCAACCTACATGTTGTACCTCGAAACTGGTTTACCTACGTGATATTTAAACACAATTCAGCAGCATTTCTCATATATTGAGAAAATCATGAATCAACCAAATCATCAACTCACCAATAAGATAGTTTTGTTTCTAAAAGACAGAAATCTTCAATTCTTTACGGAATCGACGAGATTGAGTAACATCCATGATGTTCAACTTCTCCAACACAATGGAAGATCTTTTGGTGGCACCCTGTAGATGCTTTTAGGAAACATTGAAGAATCAATATGGAATGCTTTCAAAGAACAAAGTCAGCAAAGCCAAACAAGAAGTACCTATATAGACTAGTGAGTCATGACCAAGGTGATAAAAATTATGTCCATGACCGAAACAGTCCGGATTTTATATCAACAATCTTTAAAGCCCACTACTTTGTGTAACCTACGATGCAGAGAAGATATTCACTTCATTGGTATCTGCCCCATCCTGAACTCGATCCGAAGGTTATCTTGGGAAAAAATACTCTTTATCCAATGAAATCATAAGCATATTAAATGGAGAAATTTGGAAAATCCTATACAACTACCTGAAACCCGCTCTAAAACATCGACAACAAATTATTAACGAATCATTTTGATATTGTACTTTTGTACATAGTTATGTATTTTTATTTCGCGATAACTACTCTTTTTTCGGCTGACGGCATAAGCCAATGTCTTTTTTTGAAAATTCTTAACTACTACTGCTTTACTACTACAAAAACGTTTCAAAACTAGTTTTGAAGTCATCAGAACTAGATATTTCCAGTTTCATGAATTTCTAGTTTTATCAAAAACTAGTTTTACGATTTCGAGTTTTATGTGACACTTTGTTTTTCAATAATACCGATTTTTTCAAAACTTGAAACTCGAAAACTAGATCTACAAAAAACTAGTTTCGAAATAAGTGAATAATATGGCTGTAAGTCATTTAGGTTGAAATTCACTTTAAACCTGCAAATAATTCAAAACAATGATCAGTAGAACAAAAAAAAAAACAGCACAACAAAACCGAATTCGCCGTACATTACTCTAAGGCGAAAACTGTATTATTTTTTCCAAGCAGAAATTGCAGTAAGACGAAAATTATCGTCTTACTTTTTTCAATAAGAGAACGTGTATTGAAAAGGGAGGCACCGGGGTGGAAGTATATCGTAGGAAAGACAGGGACAAACACAGAATATGTTCTGCGCGGCGATTTTCAATGCTTTGTGTTTTGTGTATGCTATGTTTTGTGTATTATGTGTGTATCTCGCAAATTTAAAAGTGCTTGAAGAACATTGTATGTATGGGCAAAGAGAGGCTGTTGACTGCTTTGTAGAGTTGTTGTAGACTTATGTTGCTGGTTTTTTCTACGAACAAGGGACACATTTTAAAAGGTAAGACGATAGGAATCGTGTTATATGGACGCCACGCCACTGATGTGTAGGTAGTCCACTAAGTCACCATCAGGTTTTTAATTCATAAGTCACTCAATACCAGATGACTTGTACTTTCCTCAACCGTAAGTCACTTGCTATAATGTGAATAAAATTCTATTGAATTCTTAATTCACTTACCAGCTTAAAATTTTTTTTTTAATTCATAAGTCATTTGGTTGCTTGTGAATTATGAAAAATTTAATTCATAAGTCACTTGGTAACTTATGACTTGCGGTTCATCTAATTCATAAGTCATTCGGTAACTTGTGAATTCTGAAAAATTTAGTTCATAAGTCACTTGGTAACATATGACTTGCGGTTCATCTAATTCATAAGTCACTTGGTAGCTTGTGAATTATGAGAAATTTAATTCATAAGTCACTGGGTAACTTATGACTTATGATTTATTTAATTCGCAAGTCATTACTGACTTATGAATTAATTTTTTTTTAATTCACAAGTCATTACTGACTTATGAATAAATTTTTTTTTAATTCACAAGTCACTTACTGACTTATGAATTAAAGTCAAGAGAAGATAAAAGTGATTTAAGACTTTTCAACCCTGGACTGAGTAAGGTGGCTACAGTGAAACACTATAACACCTTGTTCACTTGCAATATAATTCAAAACAGCTTCCAGCGGACTCACAGGAAGAAACGATAGAAAAGTCTTGGTCTCTGTTTCGTAGCTATCTGAAAAGTCTTTATTTGTCATACATTATTTATACACAGAAAATGATTATTCCTAATTATATACAAGTGCGTGTTTATGCTGACTGCACAAAAGAAAATTATTTGTAGAGTTCAAAGTTATCGTATTAAAAAGTTGAATTCACAAATTAATGCTGATTTCACGAAATTTGAAATTAAAGAGCATTGTACATTATGGTTAGCAGATTTAATGAATTTAATGAATAATAGTATGGCAAACAGATACTTATTTATTATAATGTATAAGCATAAGGTGATGATTTGTTGATCTTGAATATAGCGTACAGAAAAATATTTAAAAAAAAGGGAGCGGGTCAAAATTCTGCTTTTCAAAATTCTGCTTTTAAAACGAAAATTCTGCTTTTCTAAATTCCGTTTTTTTTTTATTCTGGCTGACAAAATTCTGCTTTCCAAATTTCTGCTTTTCAAAATTCTGGCTTTCTTTAAAAGGAAAAATTATGTATTTATTCATGTTCTTTTTTTTTGCAGAAGAACAAAACAAAGTAGGAGAGCGACAAGAAAGTAAGAGTTTGCAATTATTATCAATATTCTGCCAATTATAAAGAAAAAGATGGTGTAGAAAATGTTTAGCGCGCGCTTTATACTCTTTCTTTTTCCCTTTATCCTCTCCCCATGCTACTGATAAGCTCCTTTCGTAGGTCTCCAATAAATTTATAGACACCAGCGTGGCTACGGGCAAGGGCAACTATTACTTTAAGACGCGCTTTTTAACATTTTCCAAACCATCTTTTTCTTTATAATTGGCAGAATTATGATAAGCAGAATATTGAAAGCAGAATTTTGAAAAGCAGAATTCTAAAAGCACAATTTTGAAAAGCAGAATTTTGAAAGCAGAATTTTGAAAAAAAAATTTTGACCCCAACCCAAAAAAAAATTGAAAAAAACTGGAACAAAAAATTGGTTTTTGAGAAATTAAAAAAAAAACGAAAGGTACTTTTTCCCAGAAAACAAAATGTTGCTAATTTTTCGCTGATTGAACTTAATCCTCGGAAGTTAAACCTGAAATGTGCTTTAAATAGCACATAATTAAATGTTTAAAAAAAATATTTCTTGCGATTTTAATTTTAAAGGAAATTATAAGAAATTATGAATATTTTAGAATTACTATTTATTACATATATTAATCTTAAGTTATACACCGTGTGCGGTAATTCTTGTGTTATCCTTTTTGGTGTGATTCTTGCTCATATTCTTAGAAAAAAATTGTTATACAGTAAAGCTCGTTTCTCAACGTCGACATCACTTTCGGACAATATAAAAAAATGCTATCTTTGGTGTACCCTGACCTGTGTTAAACTCGATATCTCTGTCAATACTAATGATAGAGACCTAAATTTACGCTTAAATTTTTGTTAAAGTAACAACATTTAAGACTGTTTTTAAATTGAGCTTCCATAGGTTTAGAGTTGCCAGATTTTCAATTTTATGTGGAGCTAAAATTTTCTTCCCAAAACAAAGTTTTGACTTTGAGGTAATTTTTATGCAGAAAATGACTGTTAAACAAAGAGTTTCTTTTTTTACAGATGAACAAAACAATAATGAAAAAAAACTCATAAATAAGTGCACTCAAAAACCCATACATTTTATGATACTTGAAAAAATACAAAATAGGTAAAATTTAAAAAAAAAATAAAAAAAATTTCACTATTGAGCTTTGTTTAAATAAAACAATAATATGGGCACTTTTATTAGTTTTTTTTTATGTATTTTATACAAATACAATCATAACAAGTACTCAAAGTGCCCTCCTTCGTTTAGAATGCATGTCAGACCCCTTTTTTGGATTTCATTGTGGATGTATGCTTTAAATTTCGGGTATGAATGTTCAATAGGCAAATAAGTCGTATTAAAGAATAAGAAAACAAATTTGTTGATCAGTTTACCAAAATAAGTGACGATTGCAGTTTGATCAGAGAGCTTTTCGAAATGCCTTCATTTTCGAAAGAAGAATACGCAGAAATTTTTTTTTTATAAGAGTTTTGCAATGGAAGTTCAAGAATAGCACAACGAAAATGCCAGGAACTTTATCCTAAATCTGGCAACCCTGAGCCTATAGGAGTCCAATTTGAATAGAGTTTCAAAAATTAAAAGACAACAAGTCAGACAAGAGCTATCGAGAGCAAAAACCCACAATGAAATTCAAAAACGGGCTTTGGCTTGCATTCTAAACGAAGAAGGGCACTTGTTATGACTGTGTTTGTGTAAAATACATAAAAAAGCTACTAAAAGTGCCCATATTATTGTTTTATTTAAACAAACATGAAAGCTAAAATTTTTATTTTTTTTTAAATCTAACCCATTTTGTATTTTTCCAAATACATATCTTAAAATGTATGGGTTTTTGAGTAAACTTTTGTAAAAGTTTTTTTTTTAATTTTGTTTTGGGAAGAAAATGAAATGAAAATCTGGCAATCCTTAACCTATGGAAGCTCAACTTAAATACAGTCTTAAAGGTTGTTATTTTAACAAAAATTTAAGTCTAAAGTTAGGTCTCTATCATTAGTATTGAGAGAGATATCGAATTTAACACAGGTCAGGGTACACCAAAGCTAGCATTTTTTTATATTGTCCAAAAGTGATGTCGAAGTTGAGAAACGAGCTTTACTGTATAACAATTTTTTTCTAAGAATATGAGCAAGAATCACACCAAAAAGGATAATACACGAATTACCGGACACCCTGTATATCTTAAGGCTAATATAATTAAAAGTACTTCAAAAATATTAATAATTTCTTAAAATTTCAATTAAAATTAAAATCGCATGAAATATTTTTTTTAACATTTATTAATATGCTATTTAAAGCACATTTCAGGTTTAACTTCCGAGAATTAAGTTCAATCAGCGAAAAATTACCATTTTGTTTTCTGGGAAAAGTACCTTTCGTTTTTTTTAATTGCATTTGATTATTGAAAAAATAGCCCTTAATAAAGCAAAATAAAAAAATAAAAAAATGGTTTATTCAAAAATATTTTTTTTTTCAATGTTTTGACTTTGTGGCTTGATTTCTCAAAAACTAATTACTAAATAAAATTAAACTAAAACTTTTATTAAAGAACAAAGCATTAGCTTACAAAAACATTATATGAGGTAGTATGTGGTTTCGTTGGTTTTTAATAATTTTCTAAAAAATTTATTAAATTTCATATAATTGCCCATTGCGCCTACAAGGAGGGATATGGACCAAACCCCCCCCCCCCCCCCCCCTCGCCCAAAATTTTTTTTGTCTTGACAAAACCTATTTTTCCTGATCCTTTGGAAAACCGTATCTAAAACACCCTACATAAATAAAAGAAAATACTATAAGTTAATAATTTATTTTAAAAATAATTTAAAAATTTAAAGCGACGAAATTTTTTTTTTAACTTTTTTCTGTACGCTATTCAAAACACATTTCCGAAATTTCTATGAAAATCCAAGGACTGGCCCTGTATTCGTAGGTTTTGCCTTTTTTTGTCTAACGGCCCTCTACTCATTAGATTGCACTGGTCAAAATAAAGTATTTTGTATGCTCCTTTTACCTAATAGGAGAACTCCCCAGCACCGAGAATTTTTATTCATTTTTCATAGATTTAATTTTAGTCAATAGCAAATGCAGGTTTTTACTCACTCAATGAAACGTTCAATTTGGTGCAATCATTAAAAGAGGTTAAAATGTTGATTAAAGCAAAAACTGCACTTCTAAAATAATTTTTTTTTCTGAAATAATATGCAAATCATTACTAAATGCAACACAGTTTTATCGAAATAAACGAACACACAACACAGAAGGAATCACATTTTGCAGGTAACATTTTTTGAGCGTTTAAAGTCAAAATCACATTTAGACATTAAACCCTCTGCGACTGACGTGACCTAAATTTAACCGTTCAGCTGACGTGATGGTGTGGTGCACCAGACACCGTTCGGACAGCTAGTTTAAAATACATTATTTTAAAGCTTAGAGTGTCTATGTAATGTACTTCTATTTTTAATTAGTTTTTAATGTCAAGCTAAAAAGCAGATATAAGGTTATTAAAATTTTTTATAAGGACAACAAAAAAAATGTTTCTGAAACTTGAAAAAAGAAAAAATAAATTTATAAAAATTTCCAAAACTCAATTTTTTAAATTTGATATGCAGTCTTTCTTTAACTTTTTAAATCCAAAATTGAGTCAAGATCGTGTCAGCCATTATCAAGACAGTCGGTTAAAAAAAAAACCGTGCAATGGAAGGTGCCGATTTTAGCCTTTTCCCAAAATTTTTTTACATCTTTTAAAAAAAAATCCAAAATAATCCTTTACACAAGATTTTATCGAAATCGTTGGAGCAATTTTCGAGAAAATTTCGGTTGTATGGTAGGTACCGTTATTTTAAGACCTAGAGACTCAATTCCAAAAACCCATCTGTAGGCTGCTCCACAGGCCCTAACTGGAATTATTTTTAGAAAATCGGTGAAGCTTAAGACCTTGACAGAAGTTCTTTTGACAAAAAATTTAAAAGAAATCAAAGATACGTGTTATAATTATTTGTACAAGTTCTTTATTTGACTGAGTGTCTCAGAAGAAGACTAGCTCTGCCCATACGTCGGAATGCACATTTCGGATAGCTTCCAACTACTAACCGAAGATTTAGGAAAATTGAACGCTTTAGATAGATTCAAATCATTTATAAAATATTTTGAGAATCAATGGATGCAAAAGGTACAATATTCCCTTTTACATAATATTTACAAAAAGGTGTTATGATTTCATTATTACAGATCGGTCCACATAACTTTTCAGTTTTCGATTCTGAAATCCGCACTACGTCTGCAATAGAAGCTTAAAATAGCGTCAAAGAAAAAAGCATTCCAAAGAAGGCTACTTTTTTCAAATTTGTAGCATTTTTACAGATGCAAGAATTTGAAAAAGTAAGAAAATTTGAACTATTGATGAATACCTATGGTAGTGTGGGAAAAAAGCGTATTAAAAAGTCCTGTGTTTTGAAAGCAGATATGATTTCGAAATTCAAGAATGATCTTTTACAAGGTACTATAACTCCTTCTTAAGTCCTTGACCTTGACCTGGTGTTATCAAAAAATAATTTAATTGTACAAATGGAGCCTGATGAAGATCTTTTTGAAGAATTATCATATTTGGAAGAGGACATTGAAGACGAGTCGTTAAACCATATTGAAACCAAGCAGAATACAATCAATAATAATATGTCGAGAGCGAATAAAATATCATTCGAGAGCGTGACGTCGTGGGGTACACTAGTGTCGAGAGCTTTCTACCTATCAATTTATAATTACTTCTTTTGCCCAAAAAACAAAAAATAAAACCTTAACTAAATGTCGTGCGGAATTTGTTTTCGTAGAGTTGAAAGAACTGACTCAAAAATTGAGTGTTGTGACTGCAAAAATTTATTTCACGGAAACTGTGTTAATTTAAAAGGGGCAGATATTGAATATATAAAAAAATCTAAGTCACCATGGCGGTGCCCTCCATGCCACTCTCAGCGGCGGGGCTCTATCTCTAATACTACTGCGAACGACAGCGAAACATTTCTGCATCCACCACCACCAACACTCACTGCCACCAAGTCTACCACCTCTACCAGCAATATGCCAGTTCAACCACCCACCAACCCAACACAAAAAGAAGCAACCAAAATAACATTGGAAATGGTATACGCAAAAATTGTCAACATAGAACAAATACAAAAAAATCAAATTGATGCACTCACAACGAAAAACAAAGAGTGCGAAGAAAAAATTCAATTACTGCAGCATAAGGTCAACAACCTTGAACAACAACTACTTGCAAATTGCATTGATATTGTCAACGTGCCATGCAACGACACAAGTGCATCAAGTACTGAACTTGCCCTCAAAATCTTTCGCGATGGGCTAAATGTGCAAGTAACTGATGGGGACATTGACCATTGCTACGTAAAAACAGTAAAGCTAGGCAGTGCTTCACATGATGGTTCTTCTTCTAATGCAACAGCGGCAAACAACATAAAAAACATTTTGCACGTAAAATTTTTTTCGCGAAACTTAAAGGAGAAGATAATGAAGGCATCGCAAGAGAAGAAAAGAAAATTAAAAACATCCGTTATCAACACCCAAGCAGCAGAGGAGAATATGTTTATCATTGAAAGTCTGACGTATAACGTCAGCTTGTCAAAGCAGCAGCAGCGATAAAATATTCAAACAATTACAAATATCTATGGAAAAGGAATGGGATTGTTTACATGCGTAAAAAAGAGGGCGACAGTTTAATTAAAATTACAAGGTCATCTGACCTTATTAAACTAAAATGAGTGCTTTTAGTGATTTAAATCTCCATGTAAACAATCCATCCTACCACAATAAAATATATGCTTGTGATAATGAAATTAATGTTCCTACTTTGAAAGAATCTTTTTGCATTCATCAAAACATTCGGAGTTTGAGAAAAATTTTTAATAATTTACTAGTTCATATTCAGTCTCTTGAAAAGCTACCTTTAGTTATAGTGTTGAGTGAAATTTGGGTGTATGAAAACGAAATTGATTTGTATAGCATTGATGGGTACTCTTTGTACGCCAAATGCAATGAATCATATCCTGCTGGCGGTATTGCAGTGTTCATAAAAAGTGAAGTTGTGTGTGATCACTCTAAAATTGACTTTGTAAGTGCAGACATCTTGCGAATGAATTTCTTATACAAACAAGATTGGTATGTACTTCTTTGCATTTATCGTTTGCAAAATTTTAGTAAAAATAACTTTATTGAGGAGTTTTATGATGTTTTGAATAGTACCAAGAGTAAAAATCTAATAGTTTTGGGAGATATTAATATTGATTTATTAAAAGACAATGATAATGACACTAGCAATTATATGCTTTTGATGTCTTCATTTGGATTGAAGAGTGTAGTAAATGTTCCAACTCGTGTAACAAATACAAGCTCAAGTTGCATAGATCATATCTTTACACGTTTTAACAAAAACAACAAATCAACTTTTACAAGTGAAGTATATGATCTTAAGATAACTGATCATCATTTATGTGCTTTAAATATTTTTGAAAATGATAACTCGCCACGGAGTCATGTGAAACTGAGGTATGAGGCTTGGGATTCTGTTTATTGTATGAGCGATCCCTCTGAAGCTTATGAGCAGTTTTTTTCAATTTTTAGCAATCACATTGAAAATTCGAAGAATTAATTGAATCACGTAAAACGTAAAACATTTTTGAAACCTTGGATGACACCAAGACTGCTAAACCAAATAAAATTAAAAAATAGCATTGCTACTAAGTGTAAAAAGCATCCACTAAACTCTGGTCTAAAAAAATACTACACTAAGCTTTGCAAACGAGTTAAGAGCGTAACTAATGAATCACGCGAATTATACTATACAAACCGTTTGAATCGTTTTAGGGGCAACGCTAAAAATGAATGGAGTGTTGTAAATTGTATTTTAGGAAAACAACCTAAGTCAAATGATATTTCAGGTATCTATATCAACAATGACATTACTTCTAACCCAATTTTAATCGCAAACAGTTTCAACAACTATTTTGTTAGTGTAATCAAAACTGCAAAACCTACTGTCCCTCTGCACAACAGTTGCAATTGCAATGTTGAAGGTGTTTTAAGAAATGAAGCGATTCAACCAAATAGTTTCCATTTTCAGGAATTTTCATCTGCAGAAATTCAAAAGCTCATTTTAAACTTACCGAGAAAAGCTTCTTGCACAAGCGATGGTATATCTGCGGTCATGTTAAAAAATATATCTTGGGAAATAGTGGATGTTTTGTGCTACATTTTTAACTATAGTATTAATTCTGGAAAGTTTCCAAATTCTTTGAAAAGTGCAGAAGTTATTCCTCTCTTCAAAAAGGGAAACCGCAAAAACGTTGGTGATTATAGACCAATTTCATTGCTTCCTACTTTTTCTAAAATCTTTGAAAAATTAATTAAGAGAAGAATGATTTCATTTCTTGAAAAAATGAACTTTTTTTCTGATGACCAATTTGGTTTCAGATCAGGTAGATCAACAGAAGATGCAATCCTGAAAGTATGTTGTGATCTATACAAAGGGAAAAACGATAGTCAAACTACAATGGCATTGTTCATTGACATGACAAAGGCGTTTGACCTAGTAGATCATGAAATACTTTTGGGAAAGCTTTACAACGCTGGTTTTAGGGGTGTTTTTCATGATTGGTAGAAATCATATTTGGTCGACAGAGAACAAAGCGTCTTAGTCAACGGAACTTTTAGTGATGTATTAAAATTACAAAACGGAGTTCTGTGGTGTAATATTCCAGTTGCATGCACGTTTGGCTGTCGTAATCTAATCCGACTGCGTGCAATCTGGCCCAGACACAGGTAGCCAAAGTCACCGAATGCATTTATACGCAGTGCTTGCATATTTCACTACGTGTAATATGCAAGCCATGCACTTTCCCACGTTCAGTGATTTTGCGTTGACCTTGTCTGGACAACGATCACATTGAATCTTCCTAATGAAAAAGTTGAGTGGTTTCTTGACAGTCAACCGTGTCGGTTTATTTATTGTTTATACCACAATTTGGCGCAGCCAGGAAAGAGCACTACGACCAAAGTCTATAAGTGAACAGTAAAGTGAACAAGAAATCAAAAACAACAAAGAAAAACATCAGCATATGGGAAAAAAATAAAAGGAAGCAGAACTGTTTTGAATTTAGTTGTGAATTTGAAAAACATTTTGTGAAAAAAAATATATAAAAATTGTGTGCTTAACAATTTGAATGCAAGTGTTTTGTTCTTTGGTGCTTGTTTCTCTTTATCTGTCAATTAGTAGTAGTAGTAGTAGTATTGTGATTTTTATTTAATCAAAAAAATGGGATTGATTTATAAACATAAAATCACTAATATAGCATTGGCTTTTGCCGTCAGCCAGAAAAAAAGAGTATTTATAAAATTAATTGTATAAATCAAAAAGTTATTTTACAGAATTCATAGTTTTTTTTTTTTTTTTTTTTTGTTTTGTTTTAAAAAGCTTCGTTTAAAATTTTATTTCGATAATTAAATGCAGATTTAACATAACTGGCTAAAATCATCCAATCTTGACCATTTAGAACTTCTTTCGCTTCATCGATGGTTAAGTAATTTTTTCCAAAATGCGCATGTCGTATTGTCTGCAGGATAGGGCATGTTGTTAAAAAGTGGAAAACATTTTCTGTGGCACGATGATTACATAAAGTGCATTCCGTGTTTCCGTCAGGTCCATATGGCAGGTAGTTTAAACGTAGTAACTCTCCTCTGGTTTTGAAAACTATAGATATCGTATTAAGAGAGTATCGGTCGTTGAAATAGTTACTTGCACCAAGGTTGTGTTGAAGGACCCTATACATATTACGCGTCTCGCTCCGCTGTGCTGCTTCCGTGAAATTGGAGAATATACTGTCTTCAACTCTCCCCAAAAGTGCAGGTATAGCATCATTCCATACTTCGATGTTTCTTTCCATCAACTCGATCCCATGTTGTCGTTCCAGTAGTGACCATTCCGCGAAGAATTGTGATTTTCGCTGCAGCAGGTAGCTTGCAATGATTTTGGGTAGCCTGTGGTTTGGTAGAGCCATAATTTTCTTCACATAGCTTAAGTGTAATTTAAGTGTAAAGATGTAGAGTGGTGATATACCGGTCTCCAAGTGTAGCATGTATGTGGGAGTATTTTCTGGTAACCAGAACATCTTTTTGATAAAATATCTCAGCAGTTTTTCCACTTCATCATACTGCAGGTAACCCCATACCTGACCAGCATAGCACATCACAGACCTCATCACCGCTTCAAAGAGCTTATATTTAGCGCTTGGAGCTATATGTTTTTTTCCAAGGACTCCTGCCCAGTTACAGTTGATGGCTTTTTTTGCTTCAACTAGTTTCTCCTGGAGATGTTTTTTGAAAGAGAGCTGTGGTGTAATGATGACTCCAAGATATCTATATTCTTTCACCAACTCGAGGTCTGCATTTCCCCATGTCCATTTCTCTTCTCTTGCATATCGTCCTGTGCCGTTTCGAAACACCATTACTTTGGATTTACTTGTATTGACCGTAAGACTCCAGAGACGGCAGTATTGTTGCAATTTGTTTATCATAATTTGCATCATGTTTGGGGTCTCGGAGAATATGACGATGTCATCTGCATACATTAATGTTTTAATTGTTACACCAGCAAAAAGAATACCACCTGGTAGAGCTGCCGTAAGGTCATCTAGGAACAGTGAAAAGAGGAGTGGGCTCAGAAGACAGCCTTGCTTTACCCCACTTGTCGTCTGAAACCATTCTGAGGCCTCGACTCCATCCCAAACCATAGTCAGATTGTTTTCATACATCATTTGCAGTGTGTTGAGCATCTTAGATGATAACCCTAAGCAACTTAGCTTGTAGAAGAGAGCACTTCTGTCGATTGAGTCGAAGGCGGCTTTGAAATCTATAAAAAAAGCGTATAATTTCTTTCCCTTGTCCAGGAACGATCTAGCAATGGAAGTGAGGGAAAAGATGTTGTCAACAGTTGAATATCCCTTCCTAAAACCAGCTTGGAATTCACTGAGGAGGTTGTTTTGCTGTACCCAGGCTGTCAGCCTGTCCAATATAATTCCAGTGTAGATTTTCATCACAGAGTTCAAGAAAGAGATACCTCGGTAGTTCTTTGGGTCGTTTTCATCGCCTTTCTTAAAAAGGGGGAAAATTATATTTTTTCTAAAGCTTAATGGGACTTCCCCACTATTATAAATGTAGTTATAGGCCTCCGTAAGCTTATTTAAAAAACTTTCCGATGCGTACTTATAAAATTCATACGGGATCCGATCGTCCCCTGGGGCTTTTTTGAGGTTACATCTGTGGAGCACCATCATTACTTCCTGTATTGAAATTGAACGGTCGAGCACATCATTTTCCACAAGCGGGTTAGCATACAGAATTCGGGTTTGGCTTTCTGGGATACATAGCTGTTGTTTGAAATGCTCGGCAAGCAAACTAGTGTTTATTTTGGTTTTCTTTCCAAAAGAGATACCATTTAGCAAACGCGCTAGTTTCCAAAAAGCACGACTGTCTCTTACTTTAGAAAATGTATGCATCAGGTGATAGGAATATTCTTTTTGTTTCAGTTTACAGGTACTTTTGAACGCCTTATTTGCTTCCTGGTACATTATTTTCGCGATGTTTGAGTTCGTTGTTCTAAGAAGACTCAGTAATCTGAAAGATTTTTTCCTTGCTTTCTCACAATCAGCGTCAAACCATGGTTCTTTCTTTAAAAGCGAGCGACCTGCTTGAAAGGGTTGTGACGCATGTGTTATATACGACTGTCAATTAGATACACACACATTCAAAAAAAAAAAAAAAAATTGCTACTTTTTCTATTTCCTAAATACCAAAGAAGAATCGAATTTAGTGACAACTGCTATCGACTGCAAATGGGTGAAAAGAAATCGACATAAGTGTAGAGTAAAACAACAACAAGAGAAATAACGAAAAAACAAAAACACCTAATTATACCTTATGAGGAATGAGTGAGGAATCAGTAACGAGATCCGGAAAACAATTCAAGCCGACGGAAGACGGAAGTGACGACCCACTGGAACAAACATCTTTCACCAATCATCAATCATCAATTGAGGAGCAACTCCATAAACAATTAGGCGATATAGACGACAGACAAAAAGAACGCCTAGCAACACTAAGTAAGTTATCAAAACAGTTTAAGTTAGATATAAGTAATTTTAAAAAAGGGAACATAGCCAACCAACCAAATCCCGAATTTTCAATCCCTTCCTTTTCTTTAACACCTCAGTTAGCTGATTTAGAAAAGGCCATAAAAAATATTGAGATTCAACCAAAAAATATTTTTAAAGAACATCCTGCAATGAGCTACGAAAAGGTTGCACGTTTGGTGTCAACTTTGATTCCCACGTTTTCGGGTGTTTATCACCCAGGGATAGTGCTCGAGGTCCAAAGTTTCATAGGTTGCTGCAAACAAGTGTGGCAATGCCTTGAAGAGGCTGAAAAGCCTCTGTTTAACAACCTTGTGTTAACAAGGCTGCGGGGCAATGCCTTTGCATTGATTTCAATGAAATCAGTGGCGAGCCTCGAAGAATTAGAACAAGTGCTGAACCAAAATTTTCTACCAAGAAAAACGTATATTCAAATAACAAACGAGCTACGTCAGTGTCGGCAAATTTCAAATGAGACCGTAACGCAATTCGGTTTCAGATTAAATAGGTTGTTAAGTAATTGCCAAGAAGAGGCCAAAACAAGCTATGGCCCAGATTCTACGCCAATAATGAAAGACCTCGAGCTCGCCGCAATACACTCTTTCAAGACAGGGCTGTGTAATTTACATCTCCGACAGTATGCCCTAGGTCTTGATGAGAGTAGCTTAACGGAAACTGTCCAAAAAATTTTAAAGCGGGAGCTAATAGATCCTCAATTAGCATACATGGCTACTGGGTTTCCAAACGCTTTCGCGTCGTCTTTCAACAGTGAAGGAGCTTGGCAATATGATTTGAATAGCCCAACTGATTACGGTGTAGGCCCATATAATAATCCCAGCATGAAAAATTTTAATGGCAGTTATTGTGAAAGCCCTCGACAACCTAGTACAGGAATTTGTTCTTTGAATTCCTCTAGTCAGTTACCCGCTTACGAAAAAAAATCTCCTCCTTTCAATACTAACAGTGTGACAAGTTTTAATGGCAATTGTTTTGAAAACCCCAGGCAAGCAAGTGCAGGAATTTATTCTTTAAATTCCCCTTATCAGTTACCCGCTTACGAACAAAAATATCATGTGTTCAATACTAACAGCATGACAAGTTTTAACGGAAATTGTTGCGAAAACCCCAGGCAAGCAAGTGCAGGATTTTATTCTTTGAGTTCCCCTTATCAAATACCCACCTACGAACAAAAATCTCCTAGAGTTGGAGAGAGTGGCTCTATAAACTGCAATTTTTGCAATGAGGTAAACCATTCTTTCCAAGAGTGCAGGAAGCGACGAATGACACCTTTTTGTCCAAACTGCAAAATTTATGGGCATGAGGCTGGCAACTGCAGCCAAAATATCTCATTGAGATCAGTTGCGAACCAACCGGATCCACAGCAGCCTGCTTATAGGCGCAAGCAACAGTCGAACTATTCGGTAATGCTTACAAATGATCTGAATAGGAAACGAAGTGAGCAAAACAAAAAAAAATGCGATTTTTGCTTGCGAAAAGGGCATGGGATAGAGGAATGCTTCACAAAGAAGCGCTGGGACGAAAATCAAAAACAGTCAAAAAACTAATAACAGGTTGGATGAGGGAAAAAAAACACCAAACCCTCATCCAACGAGAAATTGGTAAAGGATGGAATTGTAAATATTCCAGTAGACGTATGTTTAGAAAGAAATTTAAATTTATTAGTAGATACAGGCTCAGACGTCAGCTTAGTTAATAAAGACGTGCTTGGAGATGACGTCTTTGTTAACAAAACAGATGCTATTGCAATTGATGGAATATTTTCCAACGGCACTACATTAGGGTCAGTAGAATCTAAAATTTTACTAGATCCGCCAATTGAATGTAAGTTACATGTCACGGAAAAAATTCCATCCTTAAATTGTGATGGTATCTTGGGGCAGGACATTCTGTTTCCTTACACCAATATTGAAGGTCCTAACAGATCGCTAAAATTTCTTCATGCGAAGGGTGATCTCTGTGAACAAAATATTGGGATGGCTACTAAGAACCACTCACAGAAGAATTCTTTTCCGATAGTTAAGTCAAATCAAGTAACACCTTCGCACGGTGTTCAACCATTTGATGAAGTTGGGCAAACAGTTTGTCCTGTAACTTATCCACCTTCGCAAGGTGGTTGCCCAACCCAACTTATCGGAGATGAATTTTTTGAAAAACAAGCTAAGCCTACGGTGAAGTCATTCCCTAAAAATGTTATTGCTTCTAAAGTTACAGTGACTTTACCCCCGAGGAGCGAAATAATAGTTAACAGCACCATTAACGATGCCGCAAATGGCACTGAACTGATGTGTTATTCTTGCGAGATTATACCTCAAGTTTTTATTGGTGCATGCTTAAATAAAATACACAATGGTCAAGTAGTTTTAAGTATAGCAAACACTGCGTCTGAAGAAAAAAACCTCCATGACGTCACCATACACCATTACAATCTTTGTGATTATATAGTCACAGATACTTGTTGCAATTATAATGGAACAAGAAATTTAAAATCTTCATTTGTTGCAAGCGTCACCAAACCAAACCATGCCAATAAAGAAAAGAAAACTGAAAGACTAAACAGACTATTCAAAGAACTAAGTCTGCAAAAAACTCTTAACCAAGAGGAAAAAGAAACTATCGAAGAAATCTGTACTCAGTTTTCAGACTTTTTTATCTTGAAGGAGACAAGTTGCCGCACACAAGAGCTATGGCTCACGCAATTCCCACTGATACAAGTCGGGGACCCATTAACATCAAACAGTATAGATTACCTGAATCTCAAAAACAAATAATAGATGATCAGGTTAAACAAATGTTAAAAAATAATATAATTAAAAATAGCATAAGTCCATGGAATAGTCCGCTTTTAGTTGTACCCAAAAAAGTTGATCAAAATGGAAATAAGCAGCACAGAGTTGTCGTTGATTTTAGAAAGCTCAACGAAATTACTGTAGGTGATGTTTTTCCTTTGCCGAGAATCGATGAAATTCTCGACCAATTAGGCAATAGTAGATATTTTTCAACACTAGATTTAGCGAGTGGCTATCACCAAGTTTCAATCGAAAAAAATGACAGACAGAAAACGGCGTTCAGCACTGATAGAGGACATTATGAATTTATTCGAATGCCATTCGGTTTGAAAGGGGCACCAGCAACCTTTCAACGCCTTATGAATCACATACTGACAGGGCTTCAGGGCAACAAATGTTTTGTATATCTGGATGACATTGTGATCTATGGAAAAAATCTTGAAGATCACAACAGGAAACTGATATGTGTTTTCGAAAAAATTCGAGATTTCAATCTGCGGTTACAACCTCGTAAATGTAATTTTCTTCGGCGGGAGATCGTTTATCTGGGATTTAACATTACTCAAAACGGCGTTTTTCCAGACAAGGCTAAAGTGAGAAGTATATTAGAAATCTCAACACCAAAAAATTCTAAAGAAATTCAGTCATTTTTAGGGATGGCAAATTTTTACAGGCGAAGCGTTCCTAACTTTTCCGCTTTAGAAAGACCTTTACGTAATATCACTCACAAAGACGTTCCTTTTAGTTGGAATAACGATTGTGAAACGGCTTTCACTACTTTGAAAGCTATTCTTTCTAGTCCACCAATACTTATCTATCCAGATTTCAAAAAGGAATTTTTCCTCACCACGGATGCCAGTGGAACAACATTAGGAGCTGTTCTTTCTCAGATTAGAAATGGTCTTGATTTGCCGATAGCCTTTGCAAGTAGAATTTTAAGTGCTACAGAGCGTCGCTATTCCACAATTGAACGAGAAGGGTTGGCCATAGTTTGGACTGTTAAAAATTTTAAGTGTTACCTGCTAGGTAGGAAATTTACATTATATACAGACCACCAGCCATTGGTCCATTTCTTTAAAATTTCTCAAGATTCCACCAGGTTGACTAATTTTCGGCACAAACTATCAGAGTTTGATTTCGAAATAAAATACAAGCCAGGAAAGCAAAATGTTGTGGCTGACGCCCTTAGCCGAATTCCCGATAATAATTATGATATGAATAAGGTGTATGCAATAACTAGAGCACAATCTAATTCCCAAACTAAAGACAATTCAAATAATTCCAACAATAAGCCAAATAACGGACTTCAGGCAAGATCAAAGACAGCCTTGGTTAAAGCTCATAGTTCAAAACAATCAAAAGTAGATAATTATCCATGTGGCACGGACAGTGAAAGTGAAACTGATAGTGATAGCGACACAAGTTATCTACACCAGGAATGTTCAAGCGAAAACAAAAAGAAAGACAGTAGTACAATTTATCTAACAAAGGAAGACGAAATTAGTGAAGTTTTAAAAAAATACCATAATTCTCCATTAGGTGGACACCAGGGTGTCTTAAAAACGTACTTACGGATAAGATCCAACTTCAAGTGGAAAAATATGTTTGCTGACATAAAAAAGCATGTTAAAGCTTGCAAACAGTGCCAAATTAACAAAAAATCGAAACATACTTTGATGCCTATGATGATATCGGCAATTTCGAGAAAACCATTCGACAAAGTTTTCATGGATATTGTGGGACCTTTACCTACCACTATTCTAGGAAACAAATACATACTAACTTTTGAGGACGATTTAACTCGATTTATGGACTGCTATGCACTCCCCAATATGGAAGCAGGAACTGTAGCTAAGGTTTTCTATGATGAAATAATTAGCAGATATAGATCGCCACAGCAACTATTGACAGATCGGGGTGCTAACTTTTGTAGTGAACTTTTTAAAAAGGTGTGCAAGTTTCTAAACATCAAGAAACTTGAAACTACGGCTTATCATCCACAAGCAAATGGAGCCTTGGAACGTAACCATGGGCCATTGGCAGAGTACTTAAGATCATTTTCAAAAAGCAACCCCGCTGATTGGGATTAATGGCTCCGACAAGCTATGTATGTACACAATAACACTCCGCACGCTAGCTCCAAGCTAACTCCCATGGACGTTCTCTTTGGTTTTAAATCCCCTATGCCAACTGGCATAACGAGGACACCAACTCCTATATATGATCACGAAAACTATTTTTTTGAACTAAGACATAAACTCCAGAAGGCTTATCAGGTTGCTAAAACTAACATTGATAAGAGTAAGGAAAAGACAAAGGAGTATTTTGATAAAAAGATAAATCCACAGTCTTTCGAAATAGGTGATTTGGTTCTTCTGCAAGACATGAGCAGAAAAAACAAACTTTGTCCCTTGTTTACAGGGCCTTTTGAAGTTAAGGAAGTTCATAACAACGTGAACACTTCTATTTCACGTAAAAATAAGCTTGAAAGGGTTCATAACAATCGACTCAAAGATTTTTATGAATAGAAGTGTCTACCAGCATATTTTAAGGCCTTTAATTAAAATTTTTATTTACAAAAAATTCATTGCCCTATCTACCTGCAAAAGACAAAAATTTACGGAATGCCAAACGAGTCAAGAAATTAGTCGCTCTTCCTTAAATACTTCTTTGTAGTATTCTTAAAGGTTAACGAGTTGCAGATTAATTAGTTTTCAAACTCATAGCAAGAAGCTTCTGCTAATTTTTAATGTTTCTTCTAGATTTTATTTTAGTTACATTTTAATTTCTAATTACTGACCTTCCTAAAAATGTTTCCATTGATCTGGTTTTAAGCTTCAATTTCAAGATATTTAACATTTTATGGAATTCCATTCAATCCATATATTTTTGTACTTTTGGTTTTATTTTATGTCAACGTTGGTTTAAAAATAATGTGTAGAGAATTCTACAAAATAGCTCTCATTAAAGACACAGGAATAGTTAGCCTAGATCCAGGATGCAAGGCCATGTCCACGGAAATAACTTTAGAAACTGTCCAACAGACGGTAAAATTGTCAAATATTACTATATTTTTCAGTTCAAGTTTCATGGCAGACATTGAGATTCCTGATGTAAGTTTCGAACATCGATCTCACTCAAAAGATCTAAACATTGTAGGGTTTGAGTTGGCCACAAACAGTCTTCCTCTTGAAGTTCATCTGCGGGATCATAAATACAAAAACGACACTTGGCTAACTAAATCAGCTATTTACGGAGTGATCATCCTACTCCTCATGTTCTTTTTATTCCTATCGTTTAAAACTATCCTGCTTAAAATAATTTGCATTAGATGTGCAAAAAAAATCTAATTCCTTCACTACCAACAACTCCCATCCTATAAAAATGAAGGGGGCACGAAGTCTACCATTGTTATTTTCCACAGATGAAAACACAGACCTAACCTATCCGATCAATCCCCTTCCCCAAAGCCTACCATTATTAGTATCCACAGATAAAAAAACAAATGGAAAAACCGACCTTCCCTATCCAATGAATTCCCTAGGCCCCGTTTTCAAAAGCAAAAGTTATAATATAATGTAAAATAGATAAAAAAAAAAAAAAATTAATTAATTAATTGAACTTATGTAACCTAAATAACATATCTAAAAATTAAACAGCTTGTCAAAATTTTCAGACATGATATGTATAAATACACGATATGCACATTTACATGTTTAAATAAAAAAAAAAAAAAAAAAAACAATCTGTAACTAGCTTATGCAAAAAAAAAAAAAAAAAATAAAAAAACTTAGAGTAAGACCTATATTATGGTAAAACTAAAAATAAAATAATAATTTTACTAGAAGATGTAAACTAAAAAGTAAATAAATATCTAATAATAAAAATACAAAACAAAAAAATCTTAGAGTAAGACTTATATTAATGTAAAACTAAAAATTAAACAACAATTTTACTAGAAGATGTAAACTAAAATTATAATATCATATCTTAAATTTTTTTTATTGTAATAATTTTTAACTATGATTGTTTAAATAAATTGAAAGCTTTTCAAAAGGGGGAGGAAATGTGGTGTAATATTCCAGTTGCATGCACGTTTGGCTGTCGTAATCTAATCCGACTGCGTGCAATCTGGCCCAGACACAGGTAGCCAAAGTCACCGAATGCATTTATACGCAGTGCTTGCATATTTCACTACGTGTAATATGCAAGCCATGCACTTTCCCACGTTCAGTGATTTTGCGTTGACCTTGTCTGGACAACGATCACATTGAATCTTCCTAATGAAAAAGTTGAGTGGTTTCTTGACAGTCAGCCGTGTCGGTTTATTTACTGTTTATACCACAGTTCCTCAGGGTTCTGTTTTGGGTCCAACCCTATTTTTAATCTACATCAATTCGCTGTTTCACCAGAATTTTTCTGGGAGTCGTATAGCTTTCGCAGATGACATAGCTTTCACTTATGCTGAATCCTCATATTTTCAATGTTTTGCTAAAATAAATAAAGATTTTGAATTGCTAAGAGCTTGGTTTGCATTTCATAGATTGATTATTAGCCAAAAAACTAAGATTATGTATTTTAAGATTTCGGGATCGCTTCCTTTGAATTTTGACGCTTTATTGCATGCAAGTGACTGCCAAAAGTTTGCTTTACCTTTGCACATATGTGGTAGAAGTAATTTTGTAGAGCAAAACCAATGCTCGGCCAACTGTTTTCAAATTGAACGTGTAGACTCTTTTAAGTACTTAGGGGTTCTCATCGACTGCAATCTTAACTGGAAAGCTCATGCGCAGTCGATCAATAGCTACATGAACCTTATAACTCGCAAAATGTATTTGCTAAAGCCTTTCTGCTCAAAGAAAGTTTTAACAATGATCTACTACGGACTCACACAGTCGAAGTTGCAGTATGGTATAGTGTCTTGGGGAGGTGCTTATATGAACACTTTTAAGCCACTTCTGATTGCACAAAAGCATATAATTCGTATAATTTGTAAAAAAAATCAGCGTACTGGAAGCTGGCCTCTATTTCGTGAACTGGGAATACTACCTTTGCGGCATCTTTATGTTTTTAAAGTTTTGAAAGAATTTTTCCGAAAAAGTGGTAATATTCCATCAAGGAACTCCTCAATATATAGTTTACGTATCAATAATTTAGCACTTGTTAGTATTTTATTTCCACACAAAGCACATTTCATGAATTTTTACCTAACTACATCAAATATTATTTTTAATAATCTTCCTATTGAAATACGAACTACCAACAACTTTCATTCTTTCTTGAAAAAAACCAGAGAGTGGCTTTTTACAAAGGACTTAATCCACATTGAATTGGTTTACAAAATTAGAACTTGAAATGCAAAAAGATTACTGCTATTGTACCTTATTTAATTTTTTGTTCTTTTAACTGCTTTGATTGCTTCTTTATTTTTCTTTTTTTCTTTTTTCATCTTTTTTTATTTATTTTTTTTTTTTTCTCCTCTTTGGAATTTATTACTGTTCTTCTTAAACAACAATAGTTTTTAAATTTTATCCTAACAATAATTTAAAATAAATTTGTTCAAAAAAAAAAAGCATAAGAACAACTGAAAGTACCCCACGTCAGTTATTCTTCAAATATTGATAATAAACTTGGCGGCCATTCAACTCTAACTTTTTATGTTATCGAAATTTTTCTTTTTTCTGAAAATCACAATTGTAACTAGCATGTAAGTGAAAAATGAATAACAAATAAATACTAATACTAATACTAATATGTGTGATTTGTTTCATAAAGCAGCCAAATATCTTATTTTTTCCTTGTAAGCACTTGAAAATTTGCAGTGAATGCTGTCTTACAATGCAAACTCACAGAATTGATCAAACCAGTAAACTAGTATGTCCATTCTGTCGTGCAGAAGTTCATGAAACCCTGCAAATATTTATCTGATAAATAAATGATTTTTTTATGGAGGGGTGCGATAGAGCCCTGAAATATAAGGCCATTATGGCTTTATTTCTTTTTTTTTTTCTTATGAAAAAAGTTATATTTTGGACATTTCGTAAAATGGACAACCATAATTTTTTGTCCTTATCTCTCATGGCTCTCCTTTTTTTGTTATTAATTACTTTACACTTACTTTAATAAAAAAACTATAAAGAAATGAGTACAAATAGGTACCTAACTTAACTACTGGAAAAACAATATTAAAAAAAATTGTTGACGTAATTACGTATGTAAGTGTTTTATTATATTTTTAGTAGGAAATTGGAATTCGTGTTCCATGTTTTCTAATATCACCATTACAAAATACAACTAATCCCAATGCCACGTTAAAACTATAATACCGTCTACCATGCACTGGATCTTCAAGCCATTTATAAAAGTCGATAATTTTAATCTGATAGTCCTTCCGAAACGGTTTCTATCTTAATAATAAGAACAATTGATCTGTACTGAATCCATTTACGAATCCAAACGTTGTTACTAGTAGGCGTTCTCTATACGTTCCTTGACGGAAAAAAGAATTAATAATAAATTCTGGAACTCTATCAAAATTCGTAATATCCATTCCATTAAGACAAGACTAAGACTCTAGACCTAAGACTCTTCATAAGCCCCAACCCCTACCTATGCCAAGACAGTCTTTGCTTCAATCTAAGACTAAAAATCATCAGTTTACATCCCAACCGAATCACAATCATGTTCAACCTAAGCCTCCGCGTAGAGTTGCTTTTAATTTAACTCCCACATCTCACCCTTCATCTCTACCCTCTAATCAAACCCTCCGAACACCCTCTTCTCTGGATAAATCACCCTTCCCATGCTTCGACCTTACATCTGGAGCAAAATATCCTAATTTTATTAGCTCCCACATTCTTAATCCTAGCACACCTGAACCACCGTCCAGTTCAACTTCCAGTTTCGACCCCCTTTTGCCTCCCACAGTCAAACTTACCCAGCAAACTATTGATTCAACTGAATCACGGTACGCCCTGTCTAGATTTATAGACAAAAAGACATACGAAAATATTCGTCTTTTCCTGGCTTACCTTCACGATAAGTCTGACATAGTCTGCTATGAAGGCAAAACCAAAACCAGTGTCATTATCTCTATTCAGAAGGAAGGTCTCCCCACTGATGCTCCCACCCTTAAAAAACTGTACATCAAATACCATGAACTTTTTAATCTGTGCCCCGATAAGGTCGCTAATGATCTAGAAGCTTTTGGTCAATATGTTCACTCAAAGCGAATATCCCAACTTCAACGTAGTAGAGTTGACCATGACAAGTTTTTTCGTTAGTAATCTACCTCTTACCTTTTACTATCAAAACGTAAGAGGACTTCACTCAAAAACAAGTGCAGTCCTTCAACAATCCCACTCTTTGCCGTTTGAAGTCGATGCCCTGACTGAAACTTACCTAACTTACTTACTTAGGTGGGCATTACAGTTCGGGGTGAACCTGGGCCTCAACCAACATCCTCCTATAACGATTTCGATCTCGGGCGAGCTCTCTCCAGTTTCGCACTCCAAGTGGGTTGAGGTCTTCATCCACTTGATTGCGCCACCTAAGACAAGGTCTTCCCCTTCCGCGAATTCCCTGCAATGTGCTTTCGAACACCCGACGAGCCGGAGCGTTTGGGTCCATCCGTTCTACATGGCCCAACCATCGTACCCTCGCAATGCGTACTCTTCTGGCTATGCCCATGTCGCGGTACAGCTCATACAGCTCGTTGTTGTATCTTCTTCTCCACACATTGTCTTCGCATACGGGACCAAAGATCATTCGGAGAATTTTTCTTTCGAAACGACCAAGAGTTTCCTCATCCGCTTTCGATAAGGTCCATGCTTCCGCGCCGTACAGCAGGACTGGGATGATTAAGGTCTTATACAAGGTCACCTTGGTTTTTCTAGAGAGGGTTTTGTTTCTCAATTGCCTTTTAGCCCAAAGAAGCAACGGTTGGCAGCAGTTATTCTCCGTTTGATCTCCGCACTGATGTTGTTGTCCGTGTCTACAGCGGATCCTAGGTAGACGAAGTCCTGTACTACCTCGAAGTTATGTCTGTCTATTGTGACGTTTTGTCCAATTCGTCGATGTTCTGTGTCCTTGTTTGATGACAGCATATACTTCGTTTTGCCCTCATTGACCATCGAACCCATTTTTGCCGCTTCTGTTTCAATACTCGCAAAAGCACCTATGACATCACGCTTTTTTCTTCCCATTACGTCAATATCGTCTGCATAGGCGAGTAATTGTACAGACTTTTGAAAGATTGCTCCTCTGGTGTTGACTTTTGAGTTTCTTACAATCTGTTCAAGTATTATGTTGAAGAAATCGCCTTGCCTAAAGCCTTTTTCGACATCAAAGGTCTCGGGGAGCTTTTTTCCGACCTTGATGGAGCAACGTGAATTCTCCAAAGTCATCCTGCATAGTCGTACGAGCTTTGCAGGGATGCTGAAACTAGACATGGCTCTGTACAGCTCGTCTCTGTAAATGCTGTCATACGCGGCCTTGAAATCGATAAAAAGATGGTGAATATCGATATTATATTCTCGGGTTTTTTCCAAGATCTGCCGTAATGTGAAAATTTGGTCTATTGTGGACTTCTCTGGTCTAAAACCACATTGATAAGGACATATCAAGTTGTTGACGTGGGGTTTCAGACGTTCAAATATTACAGCAGACAAGATCTATAAGCGACGTTAAGGAGGCTTATCTCTCTGCAATTGGCGCAATTGTGAGGGTCTCCCTTCTTTAGGATCGGGCATTCGATACTGAGGTTCCATTCATCGGGCATGCTTTCTTCCGACCATATCATGCAGATCAGCTAGTGCATGCTCCTTTCCAACTAAACTCCAGCTGCCTTGAAAAGTTCGGCATCAAGGCCATCTGCACCTGCAGTCTTATTTGATTTAAGTTTGCATATGGCAAGCTTAACCTCTTCTAGGTCGGGAGGATGGCATTCTTGATCATCGTTCAAGCTGAATGGGGCAATCTGCCTGACAGCGGAATTTGTGTCTTCATCGCCGTTAAGCAGTCTGCAGAAATGATCTTTCCAGATCCTCAGTAGCGACTGTGACTCTATAACTATGTTTCCCTGCTGGTCTTTACAGGCTTGAGTTCGGGGTTTGCCATCCTGGCAGGATCTTTTTACCTTTTGGTAAAACTTCCGAATCTCGTTCCTGTCATGGCACCTCTCTATTTCCTCAAACGAGCGCTTCTCATGCTGCTTCTTTTTCTTTTTGAGAAGTCGGTGTTCTTCCCTTCTTCTCTCCTTGTAAATCTCGTTATACTGATCGTAAGCAGCCCTTGTTCGTGTTTGCATAAGCATTTGTCGTGCTCTTTGTTTGGCTGCATTTGCCTGCCTGCATTCTTCATCGAACCATGGGTTTCGTTTTGGTTTTGGCCGAGTGAAACCCAGAACCACAGAGGCAGCGGTTCTGATGGCTTCATGGCATTGCTACCACTGGTCTTCAATGTTTAATGCTGGCGGCATGGGATTCAAGGATAGTTGAAGGGACACTCGATTGGAAAAGGCACTGGCAATCTCTTGCGATTGTAGCTTTCCGACGTCATATCTCTTCACAGCGTTTGTTGGCGCTGGTCGTGAACAAGATATCCTCATTCGTACCTTGGCTAACAAAAGACATCTAGCACACTGGAAGAGTGTCTTGCGTCGATCGCAACATGGTCAATTTGTTTGACGGTTAATTGATCTGGTGATCGCCATGTACCTTTATGAATTTTGAGATGCAGGAAGCGTGTACTACTTACTTAGATTTAGCCCCGCAGCAAAATCGATTAATCTCAGTCCATTTTCGGAGGTTTTGTCATGGAGGCTATGCTTACCGATTGTGTTTCCAAAGATGTCCTCCTTCCCTAGCTTTGCGTTAAAATCGCCAAGAACGATTTTCACGTCGTGTCTAGGGCACTGCTCATACGTTTCTTCGAGGAGCTCGTAGAAACAGTCTTTGGAATCGTCGTCTTTCTCTTCTGTGGGGGCGTGGGCGCATATAAGGCTAATGTTGGCGAATTTAGCCCTGATGCGGATGGTCATTATACGCTCATTGACTGGATTTTGGGCTAATCACCTTATCCCTGAGTCTTCCTCTAACGAGAAATCCGCACCCAAATAAGCGTTGTTCTTTTGTCTGTAGCAGTCGCCATAGTAGATGTCACAGTTTTTCATCTTCTTTATGCCCGGTTCACTCCATCGCACTTCTTGGATGGCGGTTATGTCTGCTTTGCAGCAGTCCAGGGCGTCCGCTAATTCTCCAGCTGCACCTAGTCCGTTAAGAGACCTTACGTTCCACGTGCAGATCCGGAGGTCATTGTCCTTTTTTCGTTTGCTTGGGTCGTCAACTTTGAAATCATAATCGTTATCAGAGGCTTTTAATTGTTTCGGAACCATATTTTTTTTCCGTGGCTGGGTAGTTAACCCTACGCACAACCCCCAACCTGGAGGGCCAGGTCCTTTTGGATCCCTTCGGACACAAAGGGCTGGAATATCCAGTGTCAGTACCCTGCTGCAGGGGTGTGAGTGCTGCCGTTGGCTCTCCAGGAGCTCATCTGCCACCATCTCTACTTCAATACCCTGTCCTAGTATTGAAAGACCCTGAAAGACCTTTAAACCAAATATGTTGGAGTAGCTCCTTCAGGGGTTTCTGCTTTTATGGCTGCTGAAGTCCACCGTTGATTCTGTCCTTCGAATTCATCCGCTGGAACATTTACACGAAAGCTCTCGTAGACCACTGAGATTCGTGCAGTCAGTCATAGTTCGCAGAGCAATTATAGTGTTGACCGATCACAATTCTTTTGTTCCGGATTCCCTTGTCAACACTCGCACTTACTAGTTTAGCAGGTCAGCTCTGGATGGAGCATCCCAGGTCCCAGTGGATACCGATTGGAGGTATAGTAAGCACAATTGACGTGTACTATAAGTTACAGCATCTGGGCGCCGCCAAGTCGGCACCAGTCAGAGCCTACCCGAATAGTACAACGCCCATCCATAGTACATGAAACTAACCTTATCCCTAGCATTAACAACCAGGAACTGTTCCCTTCTACTTTCAATGTTTATCGAGACGACGATCAAGACCGTGACACTGATGACACTCCTTGTCGTGGTGTCCTGATAGCTGTCACCAATTCAATTGACTCATCTCTTCTCTCAACATCCTCTTCCCCAAGCCTTGATTTTGTCTCAATCAAAATTACACTACCCCACAAATCGCTTTACATTATCTGCTTTTATATTTTACCATCGCAACCCCTCGAATCTTATGAATATGCAGTCAAAACGATTGACGACATTTCAGATTTATGCAAACCCGATGATGAGATCCTTATTTTCGGTGACTTCAATTGACCGTATCTAAACTGGACTTTGTCAGATGACCAATCGTTTTACATTGCTCCTAGCCTCATCTCTGCCAAAGAATGTCTGTTCGTTGATCGCCTTGCGGACTCTTGCCTCTGCCAAGTAAGTGCAATCTCCAACTCTATGGGTAGGCAACTTGACCTTGTATTTACAACAGATCCCATTAATTCTTCAATCTCACTTTCACCCCTGCTTCTCTCAACCATTGATAACCTACACCCTCCTCTCCTTCTCTCATTTTTTCTCCAGTCTTCAAAGCCATCTAACACACCCGTACCTCCAGCTTCATACGATTTCCACAAAGCAAACTTCCGCAAAATTAATGATTATCTCAATAAAACTCACTTTAATCTTGATAATCTAACTGTAGAAGATGCCACATCCGCGTTTTACAGAGAAATACATAATGCTATATCCCTCTTCGTTCCCCTTTCTAGAATCAAAACTTCTTCTACTTCCCCACCTTGGTATAACCATAGGCTCCGTACTCTAAGAAATAAAAGGAACAAATTGTGAACGTTCTTCCTTCGTACTCGATCTCCTACTGACTATTCGGCTTACCTTGGTTCTTATTTGCACTTCTGTGAGCTTTTCAACTCCCTTTACCAACGCTATTTAGTCGAAATGAAATCTAAAATTATTAATGACCCTAAGTCGTTTTATAAATTTGTCAACCACAAAAGAAAATCTGACGGGTATCCTTCCTCCCTTTCCTTCAATAACGAAACCTCATCCGATGCACTCGCGGTAGCAAACTATTTCGCAAGTTACTTCAAACAGTCTTTCACGGATGATTCTTTTGTTCCCGACTCAGCGTATTTCTCGTTTTTACCGAATTTTTCTTTTGAGCCATTCCTTCCACGCTTCTTTGACTCCCATCTAATTGAAGAAAAGTTAAATCATCTCTAAATGATGAGTACATTCCTGGCCCCGATAGTATACCTGCCATACTTCTTAAGAAATGCTCCTCCAATCTTTCCCTTCCTCTCTCAAAAATCTTTAACTTGTCCATATCCCTAGGAGTTTTCCGCCAAGCTTGGAAAACGGCGTTTATAACCCCTGTACACAAAAAAGGTCCTAAGTGCGACTTTGAAAATTATCGTCCAATCGCTAAACTATCGCATATACCCAAAATTTTCGAAAACATTTTGTATGAAAACTTAAGTTTTCGTTGCAAATCTCTCACTTCACCTAGACAACACGGTTTCCTCAAAGGCAGGTCAACAACAACAAACCTCGTTGACTTTGTCTCATTTTCCCTCTCAGCCTTGGAAAATGGAAAGGAGGTCGATGTAATTTCAACTGACTTTAGTAAAGCTTTCGATAAAATCTCTCACAAACTTATTCTTTTTAAACTTTCCACCCTCGGCTTTGAACCCATTCTGTTGAGATGAATTTCTTCTTATTAAGAAAACCGTTTTTACAGTGTTCGTTTCAGATCCGCCTTATCCAGCCGCTTTCTAGCTACATCCGGTGTTCCCCTAGGCAGCCATTTAGGCCCTCTCCTCTTCATTCTCAGTATTAACGACATTGAAATGATCATTAAACACTCCTCTATCTCTCTGTACGCGAAGTTTTACCGGGTCATTTCTTCGTCTGAAGACTCTTCCCATCTCCAACAGGATCTCGACAGTTTTTCAATATGGTGCTCCAAAAACTGCCTGGAGCTAAATGTTTCCAAGTGCCAGTCAATAACCTTCTCACGTAAACGCATCAAATCTCCTCCCCGTCTCTATATGCTAAACAGCCAAATTATCTCCTCCGTTGAGGTGATTCGAGACCATGGAATTATTTGCGACCGTGAGCTAAATTTCCTCTAGCATATCGACGATATAATCCTTAAAGCAAATTCAGCACTTGGCTTCGTGAAACGATGGTCCAAAGAATTTGTAGACCCCTACGTAACCCGCTTCCTTTATATTTCATTTGTTCGTCCGCTTCTAGAATACGCTTGTCAAGTCTGGTCGCCTTTCCACCAAGTGCACATTGCCGGAATTGAGAGCATACAACGCCGTTTCCTCCGATTTGCTATTCGTGGTCTTAATTGGAGTAATCCTTTGATATTGCCTCCTTATCAAGACCGAATCAAACTCCTCAACCTCAATACGCTGAAATATCGTGAGCTTCACTTGATGTTTTTACTTAGTGGCGTCTTTGTTGTGATTTTGTTCTTGTGCTTCTGTGTTTTGTAATGCGTTGTAATTTTTGTGTTGATTTTAGCAACATTCGGGGGCTAAGATCCAATTTCTTTGCAGTTTACGCCCATACTGCTAAATGCAGGCCAGCTGTTTTGGCATTAAGTGAAACACAGGTAGGTGAGAATTCTGATCCTACAGAGTTTTCCCTTCCTGGCTATTGCTTAGTGCCTTTATTCTTCTCCTCTTATGGCCTCGCCGTGTATGTTCGTAATGATGTTGCTTATCAATTTCTACCACAATACGGCCTCTGTTCAACTAAGAACTTCAACTTCATGTGGTTAAAATTCAGCGTCCATAGGCACATCATCCATTATTGTTTCATTTATAGAAGCCCCAATTTAGATAGTAATTCAACCTCTTACGAGTTTGATGCGCTATCTGACTCCATTTCAAGAATTGTTTCCCATTACCCTCTCACTGAAATCGCTATTGCGGGTGATTTCAATGTACACAATTCTGGGTGACTTCGTCATTCTGGCCAGACAACACCCGAAGGTAGGTGTGTTGAGATCTTTGCTGAATTAAATCTTTTAACTCAGCTTGTTGATGAGCTTACTCGGGTTCCGGATATTTCTGGCCATTCGGCCAACACATTAGATTTGTTTCTCACTTCTCATCCTGAAAAATATAGGGTCAAAGTGTCATCACCTCTAGGCACGTCGGACCATTGTGTCATATCGGTAGATTTTCCGGTTTCCATCACAGTAAAAAGAGAAAAGGTCCCTAAAAGAACTGTATGGCAATATGAGAAAGCCGATTGGGACGGCCTGAATAATTTCTCTCGAAATTTCAACTGGTCTTTGTGCTTTCTCGACGGTAACGTGGATGCGTCAGCTGATATGTTATCCAACGTAATTCTCAACGGCATGACTAACTTTGTTCCGCATAGATCAAAGAGCATCATCCCCAAAGAAAATTCGTGGTTCGATTCAAGCTGTACGGAGATGATTAGGGAAAGAGAAAAATGTTTTCGGATTTTTAAAAATGACCCTTCAGAAGAAAACAGAAATAAGTTTAAATGCGCCAGGAACGCCTGCAATACTCACATACAGAAGACCAAGTTTTTATATGACCAAAAGGTAAGGCAAAAAATACTATTGTGTCCAAAAAGAAGTAAAAACTTTTGGTCTTTTGTTAAGAATATTAAGAACTCGACCACATCATCGGTCCCAACGCTCGTCTTCAATGACTCTCCGTATGTCAGCTCCATCGACAAAGCCAATTTGCTGGCAGCTCAATTTGCTGCCAACTCGACACTTCCTTATAGCATTTTGGCTCCACCTGAGATCGAGTCTGCAAATTCTTTGATGAAGCAGATATTTTTTCGAACTCGCTGGGTTGCGAGAATCCTCAAAGATCTCAACATACATAAATCCGCTGGTCCAGATGGTATCCCCGCCGTTATTCTGCAGAGGTGTTCTTCTACGCTGGCAAAACCACTGCGTAAACTTTTACATCTTTCCTATTCTGCTGGGATTTTTCCGAGCAGATGGAAAACTGCATTTGTCCAGCCAGTCCCTAAAAAAGGCGAATCGTCCTCCCCTTCCAATTACCGTCCAATTGCACTTACGTCCCTTCTTTCCAAGGTCATGGAAACGTTGATAAACCGTCAACTTATGAAATATCTTGAAGAACGAAAGCTTCTTAATGACCGTCAGTACGGCTTTCGTAGCAAACGGTCCACTGGTGATTTGATGGCTTATCTCACCGAAAAGTGGAACTAATCTTTACATTGTTTTGGAGAAAGTAAGATTATTGCGCTTGATATTTCTAAAGCATTTGATAGAGTTTGGCTTCAGGCTCTTTTATCGAAAATGCGTGCTTTTGGTATCGATGAGTCTCTTCTTCGTTGGATTAGAAATTACCTTTCCGACCGTTCAATACAAGTTGTGTTGGATGGCTTCAAGTCTGATACCCACTTCATAAATGCTGGTGTGCCCCAGGGCTCCGTTTTGTCTCCGACTCTCTTCCTCATTTTCATTAATGATCTCTTGTCTGAAACTTCTAATCCGCTTAACTGTTTTGCTGACGACTCGACCCTCAGCTTTTCATATTCGTTTCCAAATTCACGTCCCTGCTCTTCTGACGTGGAAACGGAACGGTTGCGTATGATAAGCTCATTGAATTCTGAACTTGACAGCATTGTTGCATGGGGTCTAATGAACCGAGTAGAATTCAATGCTTCGAAAACTCAATGCTGTCTCTTGTCGTTGAAGCTTAACATTCCCCCATTGCCATTATCCATGAATGGTACCTGCATCGAAGAAACCGAAAAGCTGTCAGTACTTGGTATGTGTGTCAACGATGATCTTCGTTGGAATGACCACATATTTGAAGTCGCCAAAAATGCTGCAAAGTGCTTAGGTTTCCTTAAGCGATGCAGAAAATTTTTCACCCCCTCTGATCTGGCTATAATCTATAAGGCATACATCCGCCCAAAACTAGAGTATAATTCCCATATCTTGTCAGGTGCTTCTCAAACATCTTTGCACCTTCTTGATAGGATACAAAACAGAGTGTTGAGATTGATAGGTGATAGTTCAATTGTAGAATCGATTGATTCTCTTGAACATCGTCGAAATGTAACTTGCCTCACTCTTTTTTATCGCTTCTTTTACAAACAGTGCTCTAGTGAAATAGCCAGTTGCATTCCTCCCCTGAAACAATTTAACCGCAATACCCGCCTCGCAAGGAATGCTCATCAGTTCTCCCTTCAGCCCAACTTCGGGCGTATAGTTAGTTATAGAGATTCATATTTTAGCCGCTCAACCCGAATGTGGAATGCTTTACCCAGCTCAATTTTCCCCACGCAGTATAATGTACAGAAGTTCAAGAGTGATGTGCATCGCATCGGCATCTCCTTTCTTATCCTTTCCTAATTTCCTAACACCCGCACTGTGTTTCTATAACATTATAAGGGTAGTCACAACCCCTTGAAGTGCGCGTAATTTATAAAAAAAAAAAAAAAATCGAAGAGAAATATTTGACATTCTCTTCATTCACCGAATCTTTACAGGGACTATTCGAAAGCGCCCTAACATTTCGTCCAAACGAACCGGATAGTTTTATTTAAAAAGTGGAACTCTACACACTATTTGAAAAATTTCCAAGATCCATATATCTTGAAGCCGTCACGTGGTAAAACTCATCAATTGAAGATCCCTATATCTCCATTTGAGCTAATCAACGCATTGATCGACGCAGATTGATCGATCATCACCTACACTAGCAGAATTCCTACATTTTGTTAAATACATTTACTTTAAATTAAGTATACTTAATCTCAGTGTAAAAATATTCTTTAATAATTTTCTCCTAGCCTAAAACCCGATCGACGATCGCCAAAGCAGGATCCCTATATCCAATCAGCCACAAACAGTCCAACTATATAGCTTTATCCAACATAAAGATCCCTATATCTTTATTTCAAAGCTAGCCTTAAAACGATCATCGATCAACTCTAAAAAAGCCATATATAAAAATAAAAAAACTCATCATCCATCATCAAAACCTCAGGCGTACATACATATTCAAACATCATCCATCAGGCATCCAGTGTGTCGAACAATCACGCATACATCGCACTACATAAGATAATTAAATTACCTTATCATCACCAGCACTCCCACGCATTATCATCATCACCACTCTCACGCCTTAACATCTACAATAATCCATCGCTCTCCTATTCTTTTACAATAATTGATTTCGTATTCAGACGTTTACCTGCAACAAAAACAACCTCCGCAAGCTCACAGTCATCTACATCAGAACGAAGAACATACAAAGTACCGCTTCCTAATTGTCGTCAGAGTCAATATAGCTTGTCAATGAGAAGATCAGTTAACATTGTGTAACAGGTACGTGAACATAAATTTTCAATCAGCTTAGTGGTCAAATTATTTATTTAAATTCGTTCGCGTAATCTTAAGCCTTACTTGAATAAACGTTAGTATTTCGTGATAAAAAAGCATTGCAAATTCAGAAGTATAGATTTTATAAAATTCCTGCAACAAATCGCTACACTTATTTGCAAAAATGTTTCAGTAGTGTACACCATTTAAATTAGCTTACCTGGGCTTATTTAAGTTCTTTAATCAAATACGCGAGGAGCATACATAGGAATCTGGTGTCTTGTTATAAAATGTAGAATTAAAATTAGAAAAAAAGTGGTTATAAGCTACATACATGTGATTCTTAGAAGTTAGATTTTCTAACCAATGTCTTATAAATTAAATCGCAATCAAAGTGCAGTTTAATCCGTTAGGTGTGATCAGTTAAGTGAGAACAGTTAAAAATCAATATACGCAATCAAACGGATACATTTATAATTTTATTCAACGAATAAGTTTGTATTGGGTGAGTTGATTTAAACAGTTTTCTATTAAAATTATCAAAAAAGTCATATCAGTGAACTTTATAAACCACATCTTGGTTTTTTGACATAAAATTATTGGAATCGATGAATTCATTACGGCAACCGATCTTTTAACCGAGTTTTGGAAATGTTTTCAAGAAACTCCATTGGTGGATCAAACCACACATTCTTTAGAAACCTTTAAATCTGAGCTTAAAGAAATGTGGTGTGAGATAAGAAAGGCTTTCAATTTTTGTCTTGCCTCTAATGAAGAGCCATCTTCAGAAGATATTCAATCTGTTAAACAAAAATACAATTACTCGTCGAAAGTATATGTTTCGTGTCTCAGCGAAATTATAGATTCAATTAGGCAGTTAGAGCTAATCAAGTCGGACTTAGAAGGATCTCCTTCCAAGGATAAAACCAATTCCGTTAACATTAGTGAATCTTCATCGTGTATTAAAGTTCCTCCCTGCGATACGGATGTGTTTTCTGGGGACTATTAAGAATGGCCCTCGTTTAGGGATATGTTTACAGCAATGTATATTAAACATCCTAAGCTATGTAATGTTCGGAAACTAATCCACTTACGCTCCAAAACAAAGGGTGAAGCACATAACATAGTTGCAAAATTTCCACTTACTTCTGATAGTTTCGTCCTCGCTTGGAAAGCTTTAACTGATTAATTTGAAAATAAGAGAATCCTACTCAACCATCAGTTAAGAATTCTATTCAATCTTCCGGTAGTTAGCATTGAATCGGGAAAAAGTATTAAGAAACTTCAAATCTATGGTATCAATGATTGTCTTTCTATATTAAGCTCGAATGAAATAGATAATAGATACTTCTTCTTGGGATTCATTTCTTGTGTTCCTTTGCTCAAATCGTCTTCCTAAAAAAACCCTATCAATGTGGGAACAATCCCTTAAAAGACCCCGTGGTATTATAGTGGTCAGAAATGGATTACTTTTTGATACATCAGTACCAAATCCTGGAAACTGTTTCAGACATTAAAGGTATATATACTTTAAAGATCTCTCGTATGCTTAGTGAGTGGCTGTGTTTTGTATTCGCTCCGGAAAATTCATTCGCAAAATTTATAAACAGTGTAACAATTTAAATAACTTGTGGCAGTTATCATTTATAAGAGTGTGGCAACCATATAAAAAGTGAAAAAAGCTGCATCTACCATAAAATTTTAAGCACAAAATAATAATTATTAAAACCCATTAGCTTGGTCACAAAACAATTGAAAAAAAAAACAGCTTTGAGTGCTTTTAATTCTCTCCACCAGTAAACGGCAGCGTGAATAATTGTCTGAGTAGATCGTATCTAAGTAGTTGTTACATGTTGACATTCATCAAATAATTCACCGCAAGAGTAACTAGCTGAAATCAAGATCAACTCTCATCTATACTCCCCCTTCCATGTACTCTTGTTCTACTTCTGATCATCTCATTCGAAAGCTTGCAGTTTTCATTATTCAGCAAATCAGCACATATAACAACCACAGCTGTACTTTAACAAAAGCTTAAAAGATCGTTCATTGTAGTCTGTATTACAACCTTTTTGTCTAGCAAATAGTTACAAGTTACAAGTTAACTTTATTGAGGCATATTTCACAAGTTCATTACATTGTTATTTAAAAGCTTAATTTAACATTTGGTTGACTTAATGATATGTCTAACTTTATCTAAATTCCTTAAATATTCAAGTGAATATTGATCAAGACTCAATTTTATAATATTATAATAGTTAAACTACATGTGTACACTTGCTCCCGGTGTACATTCACTGCTCTGCTCTTTTTTGGCATTCTTAACTTAATGACTAGATCTTAAAACTAAACTACTACTAATACATAAAAATTAAAACTAAACGAAACCCATTCAATCAGGGTTTAGCGGGATGTATAGTATGTAGATAGTCTACAAACATACGCTCGTTACAGCTGCTTAAAAAATCCTTACTTGTTCATAAACATACTTTATAACAAAAAAGAGATCTTTAGCAGTCTGTATTGGAACAAAGGTTTATGTTCTCAATCAAATTGCATGATTACTAATCATCAATATCATGCCCTATAATTTACGGCGATGCTTTTTCATAAAACGGTGCTAACATTGCGTCGCTTGCATCTGGTCTTAAAAGGGATACTGACCCCTCATTAATTAAATTAAATGGTGACAAATAATAGTGGTCACCCACTCCGTCTTCGATATTTGAATCCATTAATGGCCTCATTAGTGGGTTCTGGTGGGAACTTATTCGTTCCATCTTTTTCAAAAGAAGCTCTATTTGATATTTCATTAGAGGTGTAAGCTTAGTTGCGTCATATATTGCTTTGTTAGGGAACCATCTTTTATCAGACCTTCTAAACATTCCACAACAAAACCTTAGAATTTTTCTTTCGAAAACCTCCATTTCTTTTGCTACTCTTGGTGATATGGTGAACCATGTGCAGAAACCATAAGTCAAAATGGGCCTAATAAGAGTCTTGTATATTAGAACTTTTGTTTTTCCTAACATTACTCTAGAATTAATTAATTGTTTTAGAGTTCCGGTAACCATTTTTGCTCTATTGAGAACGGCCCGTCCATACTTGTTGAATCCAAACCTGTTGTGGAAGTTTATTCCGAGATACTTCGTTTCCGAGCGTAGTGGGATAGAAAAATTATTTATTTTTAAGGAAAGAGACTTGCTCTCCCTAACCGCAAGATAGTGCCCTTTACCACTTGCATTTCTAAAGCATGTCAACCCACATTTTTGGGTGTTGATTTTAAGTCTCCACTTTTTAAAATAATTTTCCACAAGTGGGAGTGTTTGTTTTATTTTGTTGAGCGCCAACAGTGGCCGTTTATCACTTGCCAATACCAGAGTGTCATCTGCATAGTGTAGTGATCCTGATTCATTCGATGTAGGGTACGAGAGCGGAAAGTCTTGTAAGTATATATTAAACAAGAATGGGCCCAGTATCGATCCTTGAGGAACGCCCGAGTTCACCGGAAAATTATTCGTATTGTCAGTTCCAATGAAAATTGAAGAAAATCTGTTTGAGAGAAAACTCTCAATCATTTTGATGAGCCAGTTCGGAAGGCCGAGTCTTATCATTTTAAATAATAGGCCATTATGCCAAATCGAATCAAAAGCCTTTTCGAGGTCGATGTCTTAGGTCACCGTGCATATTCCGTTTCTTAAATTTTGAATAACTTTATTCTCTGTATAGCAAATACAACCACCAGCACCAATTCACCACATGAGTGTAAATTCAAATTTGAATTCAAAAAGACAGTTACGCGAGACATCTCCTGAGCTTGAATTAATTTCTGTGAAGAAAAACTGCTCAAACACTGCCATGCCTAACGATCCTTTAATGGAATCAATCTTATCGAAAATGGATGCGCTTTTAGATAAAAAGTTGAAAGATATTGCAACAAAGAAAGATATAAGTGCTATTTTTGAGCATGTTGCTGCACTTGAAGAGGAGAATAAGCATTTAAAAGAAGAGATAGAGAACCTCAAAAGCAATGAATTAGTGTTGGAAAAAAGAGTCCAAGAAGCTGAAAAGTACTCCAAAAGACTGAATGTCATCGTTCGAGGACTAAATGCAAAAAATGCAGACGATGCCAAACATGAGTTTCAGCAATTATGCAACACTACTCTACAAGTATCTGCAACCATGAACAACGTTAAAAAAATTGGCCCTGTTAATCAAAGCAATTCATCATACGTTTTTGAACTTTCCAATATGAGTGACGTTAAATCTGTTTTATCTTCACCTATTTTCAGATTAAGAAATACTTCAATTTCTATAAATAAAGACCTTACGCAAAGGGAACGGGCCGAAAGTTACAATCTTCGTCATTTAAAGAGATGCCTGCTTAAAGCTGACTCCAGTCTGCGCTTAGCAATCAAACGGTGGACCCTTTTGGTTGATGGACGTCGCTATAAATGCAACAAGGAGGGCGTAATTTCTATAGTACAGTTTCTATGTATACATTCAATGAAGCTGATAGAGTATTTATTGTTAATCTTTTGCATAAAACCGATTCAAACTTTACTGTCGATTTAAAACCATTAAATAATAAGAAAATTAATTAGCAACCACATGCCTGTCAGGTTCTTTTTTATAATATTGCTGGTCTTGCTAATAAATCATTGTTATGTAACTTTTTCAAATATATTTGTAAATATGAAATTTTTTTTCTTTTTGAAACCTTTGTTCTTGCTGAAAACTTTAAGAAATTTGAAAAATTCTTTTCCGGTTTTAAGCTGAAATGGATCTCAGCAACGAAAATAAATATCTTCGGGAGGGCAAGCGGAGGCTGTGTTTTTGGCTACAGAAAAGACATCGAATCGCTTTATAAACTTAAGTTTTCAAATCTTGATGACATGGTAATTCTGCAGGGACATTTCGCTGGAAATCTTTTGAGCTTTATACCACTGTATTTAAACTGTAGTCATTGGAACAGAGATTTTGTAGCACTAAAAAACTTTTTCTCAACATTCAACTTGCAAAACTTTATTCTTGGTGGCGACTTTAACGTAAGAACTGGCACAAGGGGCACCATAGAATGCAACTCAATTTCTCCAGCTTCTGTGGAAGAAGTGCGATGCTCTAAGGATTCCATGTGTGATAGCAACTGCAACACCTTCATTGAATTTCTTGAAGATATTGGTGCTTTTATTCTTAATGGAAGAGGATTTAACGACAAAACAGGCGAATTTACATTCGTTAGCACGAGGGGATCATCGGTTATTGATTACTGCTGTCTTTCATACGATGCGTCACATATGGTAGATGATTTTTTTGTTGGTTGCGAAACCTTCTCTGACCACATGCCTATTATCTGCTCTATAAAATCTCCTGATTCGAACATGCCTAAAAAGGATATGCGTGCACTACCGCGAATAAAATGGTCAGATAATAGATGTATTTCTTACAAGACACGTCTTGAGCTACTAGTACCTTCAAATATAATTCATACTAATAGTATTGAAGAACGCTGTATTGGCATCAAAAACTGCATTTATGAAGCAAACGGTGCTCCAGCTACACAAAAAATCAGGTTCGAGCCCAAGAAACCTTGATTCGATCTAGCTTGTTATTTGGCCAGGAAAACTGCGTTTAAACACATCAAAGCTTTTAGAAAACTCAACCTTGATACTTGTAGAAATAATTACAACGCTGCTAATAAGAAATTCCGGAATTTATGTAAAACGAAAAAGGAATTGTATTTTCGAAACCTTGCAAACAGTTTAAAAAATGTAAACACAGCCAGAGAGTGGTGGAAGATTGCCAGAGAAATACGCGGAGTCACTTTTAATACGCCAGCTCAATTATCTGCCTCAGAATTCAAAATTTATTTCCAAAACCTGCTGTCCTCATCGCCAAACTATAGTTCCATCAGTTCCTGTTCACCTCTAGTCCTTACGCCTCAGTTAGACCGCATCATTGAGCTTAGTGAAGTTTATTCTTCAATATCGTCTTCGAAGGATCATAAGGCCCCGGGTATGGATGGAATACCATTTGAATTCTATAAGAATGCAAGCCTGTCTCTTGTCATGGCAATTCATAAGCTATTCATTGAAATTTTTGAAACTGCAATTGTTCCAAACTCGTTTAAAAAATCGATCATATATCCACTGTTTAAGAAAGGAGATACAAATGTGGTGTCTAATTATAGAGGACTGTCATTCCTCGACACGCTCTATAAACTATTTACCACTGTTCTTCTTAATAGACTAACGACATGGTTAGAAGAAAACAACATAATTAACGATTTTCAAGCGGCATATAGATCAAACTACTCTACCGTCGATCAAGTTTATAATCTATCTTGTTTAATACAACTTCAACTTAGTCAAAAGAAGAAACTCTATGCGTTTTTCATCGATCTCAAAGCTGCCTTTGATAATATCAACATAGAAGCGTTATTTTACAAGCTTTCTGCACTAGGAATCTCAACAAAAATGGTATCTATTATCAAAGCACTTTATTTGGATACTTCGGCTGCTGTCTGGGATGGGAAAGTTTTGTCCGATTTCTTTGCTGCTGAAAAAGGAGTCAAACAAGGATGCATTCTGAGTGCTCTGCTCTTTGTTCCTTATTTGAATGATCTGCATGATAATCTTCCACTGGGTTTATCTATAATAATAATACTGGTATCAACGTCCTCCTATATGCTGACGACATTGTACTCCTATCAGACAGTTCTTCGAAGTTACAAGAGCTCATTGACAGCTTCACAGTACATTGTAACAAATGGAATCTTTCAGTCAATCTTGGCAGGTCCGAAATAGTTATTTTTCGAAACGGAGGACGCAGAGCTGCTTGCGAGAAATGGTTTTATAATGACACAGAAGTTACGGTATCGAACCAATATAAATATCTTGGTGTTGTGTTCAACTACAACATGTCTTGGAACGAACATTTAAATAACAGGCTCGCATCATCCAAAAACTCCATTAACGCTACTTGGTCCAAGCTGCTCAGAAATAAATCAGTTCAACACTCAGCAAAATTTAAAATTCACGATGCTGCTACGCGTTCAATTATATTGTACTGCGCTCAAGTGTGGGGATATAACGAACATATACCAGTCGAAAAGTTACAAAGATTTTTTATCAAAAGATGTTTTCTCCTACCAGATACAACGCCCAACTATGCCTTACATATCGAGACTGGACTTCCTAAAGCGTTCCTAACAACCCTGGAGCTACATTTTTCTTATATACGGAAAACACTGCATCATTCCAACGGTAGGTTATCCAGAATACTGTCGGAAGCAATCATTAGAAAGAAAATCTTCTGGGCAGGAATGGTTAGATCTTTTCCACGAAACGTCAATTGACTTTGAGTTCACCATAAATGTAAATGAGTGGAAAGGATTGCATAACATACTTTTGTCGAAACTTAAGGAAAAACATTGGAATGGATTTGTCAGCAATGCGAAGCAATCCCAATTTCACGATGACTACTGTAATTTGCTCTACACCGAAGTTCCAAACTACTTTAATGACGCCAACCCACGTGATATGATCTGCCTTATATTAAAAACCCGCTGTGGACTCCTTAATCTCAATGGAAGAGCTTTCCAAAGAAGCACCAATGGCTTATGCACACTCTGTAACTTGGATGCCTCTGAAAATACTTTTCACTTCGTTGGAGTATGTCCGATCTTTAGAAGTTACAGAAGAACATTTCTTGGTAGTGACGTACTCTCCCGAACACAATTTTTTCATGTTTTGAATGGCAGCTGCTACTCTAATCTCTATAAGTTTTTGAAATCTTCACTAAAATATCGAAATCTGATTTTAAATGAATTTTCTTAATTTATATTATCCACTAAGCTAAATTCTTTATTGTTACGTTTTAACCTGACAGGCAACTTTATGTTATTGTCATAATTAATTTTATACCAGCACATACAATGTTTTTGTTATAGCTTTTTTATGGAAATAAAATTATATATCTATCTATCTATCTATCTACTTTAAAGATCGTATTCCTAAGAATAGCAACGCTATTGAATAAAACCAACCACATCGTTCATTTCATACACAATCATCAAACTTTTCTTGTTCTTTGTGTAAAAGATCTCATCCTATTCGTCTTTGTTCTAAATTTCTTTCGCTTTCAATCTCTGACAGAGTGTCGAAAGTGAATCTTTTCAAACTATGCAACAATTGCTTATCGCCTACACATTTGGCTAAGGATTGTCCAAGTGCTCATGCCTGTACATATTGTGGACGAAGGCATCATACACAACTTCATTTTCCTTCAAAACAACAATCAAATCAATCTTCTGCATTGGAAACTTCTGGTACAAACAGTTTATTTCAAAATCAAATACAGTCCACTTCACAACAAACCCCTCCAGTTCAAACATATTTTACGCAAGGGAGAAAGCGCATTTTTCTCGCTACTGCTTTAGTTGAGATAAGTCATCTCGGTTCCAAGTTAACAGTACGTGCACTACTAGATCCAGGATCAGAAGCAAGTTTCATTTCGGAAAATGTTCAGAAGCGACTGGGCTTCCAGTTAAACCTATACAAGCTGACATTTCCGGCATAAGTGCAGTTGTTACTACCTCGTCTTCTAAATTGTGTTCTTTTACTATTTCTAAATATGTGGATTCATTTTGCATGCCCATAAAAGCGCTTGTAGTGTACTCAAGCGACTCACCTATAGACTTACATTACATGGCTGTTCTGATTTTTGTACGGATTCAAAACGGAAACCGAAATTGAATCCGTACGGATTTAAAAAGTGTGTTCTTATTTCCGAACGGATTCACTACTGATTTTTTATCACAAAAACGTGTTGGAAATTAAATTTTTGTGTTCATTGGAACTGTTTACAGCTTTAGTGCATGTGAGTGCTAATATAGTTTAATACTTTTCATTTCTAGCAATAAATAATGTTCTACAGAATTCATTTACCGGATTCAATTCCGCTAACAAAATGATAAGCGAATTGAAAACGTACGAATTCGGAATTGGGAACCGCAAAAATTCTAAAACAGGAGGATAGGTATCCGAACGAAAATCAGAACAGGGGTCTTAGTGATAGGTGCCGACTTGTATCCTTCAATCATTTTAGAAGGTTTGAGACTTCAAGTGTATAGTTCCCTAGTTGCACAGAAAACAGTGTTTGGGTGGGTTCTATCAGATATCATTCAAACAAGTAAGGTTCAGTCTTTTTCGACATTTTTATCCTATTATATTGAAGCCTCGATAGATGATCAGATATCTAAGTTTTGGGAATTAGAAGAGCTTCCTGAGCTAAAACTTCTATCACTTGAAGATGAGTATTGTGAAAAACTTTATTCTGATACTACAACTCGAGATAACACAGGCCGATACATTGTTCGCCTGCCTTTTAAGGATCCTGCGATTGCACTCGGTGCTTCAAGAGACAGTGCTCTAAAGCATTTTCTACGAATGGAAAAAAACCTTTCGAAAAACCCGGAGTTCCATTGCAAGTTTAACGAAATAATCCAAGAGTATTCTACCCTAGGGCACATGAATTTAGTGGTTCCCAAACAAATATCTGAAGCTGATTTAAGAGATTCGTATTATTTACCACATCATGCTGTAGTCAATCCGGGCAGTACTACAACCAAAGTGAGAGTAGTTTTCAACGCTTCCTGTCCCTCCAGCAACGGCTTTAGTTTAAATTCAACACTACACACAGGCCCTGTTTTACAAACTGATTTGATGACCCTCGTCTTGCATTGGCGATTTTATCGGTATGTTTTCTGTGCGGACATTGAAAAAATGTATCGTCAGATCTTGGTACATCAAGACCACACCTCATTTCAAAGGCTTTTATTAAGAAACTCAACCTCAGAAGAAGTCAAAGACTATGAATTAAATACAGTAACGTTCGGTGTCAAATGTGCACCATATCTTGCTTTACGTACTAAAAAACAACTTGCAAGTGATGTTAAAGAACAGTTTCCAGTTGCTTCACATATATTAAGCAACGACTCTTACGTCAATGACGTTTTGTCAGGGTCGCATGATATCGATGAACAGTTGTCACTTGCGTTAAGTTCTGCTGGCTTAACTTGCGTAAATGGACCTCAAATGACATCGGCTTGCTTGAAGCCATTCCTGAAGCCTTTCTTTACAACAAAGATTTTTTGCAATTTGAAGTCACGAGTGTTACCAAGACTTTAGGTATTGAGTGGAACGCAAAATTAGACTCCCTTTGTTTTTTCTCAAAATTTGAAGAGCGTGATTATCTCACATCGAAGCGTGCAGTTCTTTCTGTCATTGCACGACTTAATGACCCAGCAGGCTGGTTGGCACCTGTTGTAGTCACTGCTAAGATAATCATGCAGCAAATATGGCAGGATGGAACGTCTTGGGAGTAGGACACACCGCTCCTGACGCTGACATGTCATCGCTGGAAAACTTTCTTTGACCTTTTACCTGACATTCAAAATATTCGAGTTCCTCGATAGGTAAACTACTCACCTGATTGTACTATTCAAATACATGGCTTTTGCGATGCATCTGAGAAAGCATACGCAGCCACGTTTTATCTTCGAATACAGTTCAGTACCAACAGTTGGTGCTCGCATTTGCTCTGTGTTAAGAACAAGGTAGCACCGCTTAAGCAAATTGCCTTACCAAGACTTGAACTTTGCGCCGCAGCTCTAATTTCAAAACTAATTTATCATGTGAATTTATCAAACTATGAAACAATACTTTGGACTGACAGCTCAATTGTTTTGGCATGGCTTCGAAAGCCCCCTATTAGTTGGAAAACGTTTGTTGCAAATAGAGTTTCCAAAATACAAACTTTGACTCAAAACTGTAAATGGTGTCATGTCCGTTCAGCGGACAATCCTGCCGACCTTGCTACGGGAGGTATGGTACCCGCTGATCTTCAAACGAGTACTCTATGGTGGAACTAACGAATTTAAAATGAACAACTCAAAGAACAACAACTATGTTACGAAGATGACTGAGGAAGAGGAAAACCTCCTACTCGACCCTTTCTCCAGCTTAGGTATGGGATATGGAGCCAGTGGCGAAGCCATCATTGTCGATGATATCAGTGATGCTAGCTCTATGGCAGACTCCGATATCTCCAACCTATCGTGCATGTCCAGGCGGAGTAAGATCTCCAACTGCAAACGCACGGTTAAAAGGCTGGGGAAAGTTGACTGGAACGAAATGACTGACTAAGAACGGAAACGACTACATAACGCACGAGCCTTTCTAGACAGGGAGAACTTGGGAAAAGACGAAGTCCCCTGCAAGGTACAACTGCAAAAACTGACAAGACCGACCAAAACAAACCACACCGCACACGAACCTTGGTGGAAAGGGAGGGCTTGGGAAAGGATGGGCCAATTGCTAATCCAGCACCGAACCCTCTCTCCCCTCTAAGTCAGAGTGTAAAGACTTCGATGGGTCCGCCTGCTCCGTACACTGATAAAATTCAGCCAAAGAAAAGGCCAACTCCATCGACGGCTGGTGTAGGGACTACGAACACAGGACATAATACGAAGGACGAACAGACAGACCCTAGAGTACGGAAGCACAGCAGTACTTCTCAACCAGAAATGGGAAATGAAGCCGCTGCTGAGGGGAAGGAAGAACAGAAACTTGATGGTAGTGTAGAAGGCCATAGCCCTCCGCAAGACCTGAATGTGACTGAGGAATCCAACCCCGAAAATCCGTCACACAACAAAACGACGGACAGTCTGGCAACTGTCATCGACAGAAATACAAGACAACGACGAGCAAGGGTCCTCAGCAAAGACGAACTTCAACTGAGACAACAACGCAACGCGGTAAGGACAGTCAGACGCCTATCGAAAAAGAACCCCGACTCCTTAACGGGAAAAGCAAGGAAGGCTCTGATGAGGTCCGAACAAAGACTACGGACAATGACACCAACAGACATAACAAAACGAACTGGACAAGACCCGACAGACAATAAACGAACTGGCTGCGGAACAAATACCGGAACTGGTGAGGCGGCCTACCTGCCCCTTATCGAAACCGATATGCCGAACTGCTCAAAAAGAGTAAGGAATGCCAGCTCCTCCCTGAACAACTCCTCGCCCAACAGCCAACAGACTACCAAAGAGGATGAAGACCTCCTCAATCCCTGCTGCAAAGGGTCACCTAGTCGCTATAGCCGACTTTGGGAAACCCGACCGCAAACTGAGTGAAGACGAATGGCAGTTACTGGAACTAAGGATCCTGGAAGAGGTAAATGAGGCGATCGTTAAGAGTAGGCAACCGCCACTCTTCGGGGACCTCACTACCGTCCATGGTTTCAAAGTAATGAACTGCGAGAATGAATGGACCCTTCAATGGCTCCAGGAGTTCGTAAAGAAGACGGCAGCTCCCTGGCAGAATGCTGAGTTACGGCTCGTGACTGCCACTGAGATCAAGGACATAAACCGACCAAAAGGTAAACTGCTGGTCAGAGGCCCCGCTATTCCCTGCGATCGGCTGGAAAGGTATATCCTTTCTCTGAATGCCGAACTTTTTAGAGACCAATGGAAGGTCGTGAAGGTGGAGAAGACGGAGACAGGCACTGAAGTGATTGTGAGGTTGACACACAGCTCCATACCACTTCTAAGAAGAGTCAGCTTCAAAGTTTGCGTCGGCATTACCCGATGCAAACTCAGGCTGATAGCTAGAATTAAAAAACAGGTTAGTAAGGCGTTGTATAAAAAACAAAATATGCAATGGAATTGAAGTTAATACAAATCAATCTCCGACATAGTAAAGCCGCCTCCGCCAACCTGGTCTACCTCATGGAGAGTAGACAAATTGATGTAGCCCTTATTCAAGAACCTTGGGTCGCGAGAGGAAAAATTAAGGGCATACACTCCAAAACTACTTATAGCACAATGGATCAGACCGCAGTAAAGATGGATCGCGTAGGACTCCCATCACTAATTTTGGCTTCAATCTACATGCCACATGATGGAATTGAAGGACCACCAGTGGATATCACTTACCAACTGGTAGGATACACAAGTAAGAGTAGACTAGATATTATTATGGGCTGCGACGCCAACGCACACCATGTGCAATGGGGAAGCACCGACACGAATTCTAGGGCGGAACTCTTATTTGAATTTATTTTAAGAAACAATCTTTTGGTTATCAATAGAGGTAACACACCTACCTTTGTTAGAAAAAACCGTAAAGAAGTACTTGACATAACCCTCACAAATAACTCGGACACTTGTCCAGTAGAGCAGTGGAAAGTACTAGAAGAAATCTCTTTCTCAGACCATCGTCTGATAAACTTTATCATTCCCAATACAGATCGCCCAATCAAACCATTTCGTAATAATAGACGTACAGATTGGGCTACCTTTAGTAGGGAGGTAGACGATAACATAGATTCCCTTAATACTAACAGGAACCTTGAACCGCAAAGCCTTGATAAATTGACTGCAGAACTCACAGGGATTCTGAGAAATGCCCTGGATAAAAGCTGTCCTCTGATCACAACGGTAAAAAAGAACAAAAAACCAATTTGGTGGTATAACGAGCTGAGCAGCATTAGGAAAGAAACTAGAAGACTTTTCAATGCTGCCAAACGGACCGGCTCCGAAAATGACTGGGAACATTACAAATCCGGCCAAAGGAAATTCAAAAATGAAACTCAACGATCGAAACGCTGCTCATGGAGAAATTTTTGCAGTGAAATTGAGTGCATGAACAAATCGGCCAGACTACGAAAATCCTTTCCAAGGAGACCATACCACTTGGTTCTCTGAGAAAACCGGATAACCACTGGACAGAATCCCCAGTCGAGAGTCTGGAACATCTGTTCGATTCGCACTTCCCTGGAGAACCCTATAGAGAACACTGAAATAGAAAACACTAGGTTTTCTAGACACGAAATCCCGGCAGATATCGTAACGGAAGATAAGTTGGAATGGGCTATCAACTCCTTTTCACCTTCACGTCACGATGGCATTTTCCCTATGATGCTGCAAAAAAGCAGCAGGAAAGTCATCCCACATCTCAAGAACATTTTTGAAAATAGCCTCATATGGGGCTACATTCCCAAAATATGGCGGGAAGTTAAAGTCGTTTTCATACCGAAAGCCGGCAAACCCAGCCATATAGAAGCAAAAGACTTCAGACCTATAAGTCTGACCTCCTTTATACTGAAAACTTTTGAAAGGCTGCTTGATTTACACATCTGTAGCTTTATGAAACCGGAAGTAATATCCACCTTTCAACATGCTTACACAAAAGGAAGAAGTGTGGAAACAGCACTTCACTGTGTAGTAAGAACCATAGAAAAAACGCTGCAAGATAAGGAATACACTCTGGCAGCCTTCCTGGACATTGAAGGAGCTTTCAACAATGTACAAAACAGTGCAATTAAGAAGGCCCTAAATGATCTAGAAATTGAATAAACAATTACAAATTGGATCATGAATATGCTAACAAAACGTCAGATCCACAGTGAACTGGGAGGTGCAAACTTGAAAAAGTGTGTGTCAAGGGGAACCCCACAAGGAGGTATCCTCTCACCCCTGCTCTGGATCCTGGTCATGAATGAGATCCTCGTAGCTCTCAAACATGATGGCGTAAAAGTGGTCGCCTATGCCGATGATCTAGCTCTTCTGGCATCGGGGAAATTCCCTTCCACTATTAGCGCACAATTGAACTATACACTAACCAAGGTAAGCGCTTGGACAAAAAGGTGCGGCCTTGCAGTGAACCCCCTGAAAACAGAGCTGGTACTCTTTACAAATAGAAGAAAAATACCTACTTTCGAGTTACCAAGACTAAATGGGACCCCTCTTAAGATCTCTGATCAAGCCAGATACCTGGGTGTGATCTTAGACAAAAAACTAAATTGGAGTCCCAATATACAAGAAAGATATAAAAAATCTAATAGCACTGTATTCGTGCAACAGGGTTTTTGGCAAAAACTGGGGACCAACTCCCAAGATCATCCTGTGGATGTATACTGCCATTGTTAGACCTATCCTATCTTATGGCAATTGGTCTGGTGGAAGGCGTTGGAAAAATCCACGCATTGACCGCGAGTTTGGAAGTAATCCTCAATCTCACACCTCTTGATCTCTACGTTCAAGAAGCGGCAGCAAATAGTGCACTTAGACTAAACCAATGAAATGTCTGGAAAACCAGCCAAATAGGACACGCACAGATTTTATCAAGATACGCAGATAACAATATCTGCACAGATTACATAACTCCATACCTGGACTTTAAAAAATTCTTCACAACTAGCCTCCCCAATAGACAAGATTGGGAGAATGAAACACCTTACGAAACGTCTATAGCAATCTATACCGACGCGACGGTTCAAAAATGGAAGTTGGAACAGGGGCAGGTTTCTTTTCAGAAAGCCTAAACCTAGCAAGTTCATTCGGACTGCCAAATCACAGCAGCGTCTTCCAAGCCGAGATCTTGGCAGTTGCAAACGCTGCAAAACAGGTGTTCATGATGGCGCTATCACATGCTGATATCACTTTTTTCATTGATAGCCAAGCAGCAATAAAAGCGATTTCTGCCACTCTTATCAAATCAAAGCTTGTTTCTTGCTGTCGCGAAGAGCTAAGGGTTCTTGGCACGCAGCATAACGTTAGACTCTGCTGGGGTCCTGGTCATAGTGGTATACCGGGAAACGAAAAAGCGGACGAACTAGCGAGAAAAGGATCAACACTTGACCCTTCTCTCATTGATCAATCAATCAGGATTCCACCCTGTGAAATTAAACAGATAATTGGTAACAAAATAATGCAAAAATCCAATGAAAGATGGGTATGCCTAGATTCCTGTGTTACTTCCAGGAAAATATGGCCGAAATATAATAAGAAAGAATCTGAAAAGCTGTTATCATTGAATAGACCTTCATTGCAAATGCTTATCAGTATCACAACTGGACATAACCTACTGGGTTATCACAAAAAGAAAATGGGTCTTTGCTCCGATGACCTATGTAGAGGATGCAATGACGAAGATGAACACGAGGATACAACTCACTTCCTTTGTCAATGCCCAGCACTCTGCCATATTAGGAAAAAATTTCTAGGTAATTATTTTTTCAATGAACTAGAAGAATTATCAGACGCTTCAAAAAGCAGTCTGTTAAACTTCACTAAGGCCACAAAATGGCTAAATACCGACCAGACATAAATTCATAGGTTTCAAGGACGTTACAATACGTCAGGGTATCACAATGGATCTACATTGATCTAAGTGTGACGGAATTAAGATCAACCGTCAGCCCATTCTACCTAACCTAACCTATGATGGTGGAATGGTTCTCATTGGCTTTGTCAATCTGAGTCAACCTGGCCACATGCCTTCATACCGCCAGAAATCGATTTGGAGCTGAAACCAATCAAAGCACACAGTACTGTGCTATCTCCAAATATTGAAACTTTAATCGATAGATTTAGCTCCTGGCCAAAGACTTTGCATGTCATGGCTTATGTATTATGCTTTGTGCATAGAACCCATCCTCGGTATAAGGAACATATGCGCCAAAACTCCAATACTTTGACTCATGTTGAAAGTAATAAAGCCAAACAAATTTTGATACGACTGACTCAAATGGTACATTACCCAAAAGAAAACATAGCTCTAGCTCGATCACAGCCAATTCCAAGCAAAAGCTCACTTATGTGTTTCGATCCTATGATTGATTCCGATCAAATTCTTCGTTCAAACGGAAGATTAGCATGTTCTACTCTATCTTTCAATGAGAGGTTTCCTATACTTCTACCTTATGAATCAATAATCTCTCCACTTCTCATAAAGTTCTACACAAGTTAACATTGCATGGCGGAATCCAGCTAGTTATGTAACCGAAAATGTTTCGATTGTGTAAAACAGGCTGGTAATCGACGAAAACAAATTATGGGAGCTCTGCCCCCTGAAAGATCAAATTTTTCTTTGACATTTACTCACAATGGTCTTGACTATGCTGGCCCTTTCATAATAAGAAGCTTTTCCGGTAGGAATTCTAAGCTTATTAAAGGATATGTTTGTGTATTCGTATGCTTTGCAACCAAAGCAATTCATTTGGAAGCCACGAGTGATTTATCGACCTCATCCTTTATGGCTGCCCTTAATCGTTTCATTGCCAGACGTGGTTTACCACAGGTTCTCTACTCTGACAACGGAACGAACTTTGTCGGTGCTATACGAGCCATCGCAAAAGATTTCAAGGAATTTTTGAAATCATTTTAAATATAGTGTTAGTAGTAGAAATTCTTCATTCCACCCGGAGCTCCTCATATGGGTGGTATATGGGAAGCTGCCGTTATGAGCTTTAAAAAACACTTTTACAGAATGACAAACGATCACAAATTCACCTTTGAAGAATTCTCCACTGTATTTGCTCGAATAGAGTCTTGTCTGAACTCTAGACCGATTTCGACGATGTCGGAAAATTCAAACGATTTGCCTCCACTAACCTCTGGCCACTTTCTTTTCGGTGGTTCTCTGCCTGCCCTTCCAGAACCTGACCTTCTCAATCAGTCACTTAGCTATGCAAAGTGATGGGAAAAACTCAAAATTTTGCATCACCAGTTTTGTGATCGTTGGAAACATGAATACTTGAAAGGTTTACAAAAGCGTTACAAATGGAAATACCCTGAACGAAATATTTCACTAGACGATATTGTTGTCATATATGATGAAAGACTTCCTCCTAACGAATGGCGTCTGGGTCGCGTTATAAAAGTTTATATAGGTTCAGACGGATTTGTACGCGTTGCCGATGTTAAAACACATCTTGGTGTTCTTAAGAAACCAGTTGTTAAGCTCTGCGTTTTGACTCCTGAGTAAAATAATACATGCAGTCGATGGCAAAATTATTTGCACAATGTATTTTTCATACTGTATCTCCTCAACAAAGTGGTATTACTTTAAAGTAAAGTAGTTTTTAGATAATTGGGTTATTGATTTATCAACTCCAACATCTTCTTCAAATGGTGAACCCAAAGAAAAGAATCAGGTTTCAAAAGTAGCGGTAAAAATAACTAAAAAGAAAACGGCAAAATTATTGTTACATTGAAAAAAGCTGGCAAAATTATTTACACAACTGTACTTAACGGTTTCGGAAATGAATCGGTAGATAAGCGTGCTGATTGATCAATCCCAAATTATGCAGGTTATTATTATGATTAGTTAAGTGTCACCTTTCATTCAAATAACTTTATTGGAATGGCTAGATCCAAAGAAATTTCAATAGAGACGGGGGCAATGATTGTTGCAGAGTACAAAATCGGAGTTTCGGTTGGAAAACTTTCTGCTAAGTACCATTGCTGTCGAAGAACAGTTTATTATCAAATTGAGAAAGATAAAACGTGTGGAAGTCTAAAAAATCCGAGTCGGGAGAGGCAGGAAAAGAGTTACTTCGAATAGGGAAGACACTCGAGTTATTCGTTGTTTTAAATGTAACCCTTGCGAAAAGGTAAGAAATGTGTTAAAAGAGTTAAGGCTCGTGAGAACAATTTCAGCGAAAGAACATAACGTAGAAGGTTAAGGGAAAACAAAATTGAAGCCTACGTCAGCCAGAAAAAGCCCTACATTACACCAAGGAACAAGAGCGCAAGACTGCAGTTCGCAAGGGAGCATATTAGAAAGCCATCGGATTTTTGGAGGAGTGTACTTTGGACTGACGAGACTGCTTGTTCTTTGGATGGTACTTATGGGCGAAAGTTTTTTTATTCCGATCCAAGAACAAAAGTTAAAAACCCATCACGCAGCCCACTAGACATTCCAATGGATGGAAAGTTATGATATGGTGGTATGGGACCACTTGTAAGGTGCTCCGATCATATGACACAGTCACATTATTTAGAGATACCTACTAAATGATGTTGCACTGGTGGCAGGTTCTACATTCATTGGGGCCACACCGCCTGGAACATCAAAAAGTATCTATCGGAAGTAGGTCAAGAAACTTTGAAATGGCCTCCCCAAAGTCCCGATTTAAATGTAATCGAAAATGTTTGGCATCTTGTGAAATCCAAAATTCAACAAAACATAGGAAGATCTGCAGATGAAACGTGGAAAGATTTTATTACAGCTTGGAGTACCATTCCTGCAGAGCATATTCAACACTTAATAGATTCCGTTCCAAGACGCCTTGCAGAGGTTATTACTGCAAAAGGAGGAAAAACAAGCTATTAGGTAAAAGTGTGGCAATGAAACTATTGCGATTTTACTAGAAACTTTCTTTTATTTTGCTTTCAGAAGCGTTACTGGAAGAAAAATCCCCTTGTGCAAATAATTTTGCCACCTTTTTTTCATGTCACAATAATTTTGCCATTTTCTTTTTTGTGATTTTAACCGCTACTTATGAAACTTCATTCTTTATTTTTTGTTTTTTACCACATCATGAAGATGTTGGAGTTAATAAATTAACAACCCAATTATCTAAAAACTGCTTTATTTTAAAGTAATACCACTTTGTTGAGGAGATACAGTATGAAAAACACATTGTGCAAATAATTTTGCCATCGACTGTAGGTAGACATCAACTTGGCGTCCAAAGTCCGCATATGAATTTTATCTATCTATATTTTTGAATTTTATTTTGAACTAGCTGAGCCACCCGGCGTTGCTCGGGTCTGTAGTTTTAAAGTTCCCGTTCTCGTTTTCCGCTTAAGTAGGAACTTGGGGATGAAAAATAATCGTTTTTACTTTGGTATTAAAAGGCATCCCAATGACGAAAGAATTTTTGAAATCTGTCCAGTAGTTTCTAAGCTTCCGTTCCCAGCCCCGTTCCTGTGGGAATCTTCCGTTACCGTGTAAATATGTGAAATATAAGTCTTTGTCACTGAGGGACAATATAACATCCTAGAGTTGAAAGATTTGAAATCGGTCAAGTAACTTTAAAGTTTCGGTTCTCGTTCCCATGGGATTATAGGGATGAAATATAATCTAATTGAAGAGGATAATGTAGCAATCCTAATGCAGGAAGGGTTATAGAAATCTGTCCAGTAGTTTCTAAGTTTCCTTTGCCAAACCCGTTTCTGTCGGAATATCCGCGCTTTTTTTATTTCCGCTCCTGTGGGAATATGGGGAACAAACCTTGACAGGAACCATTCATAAGTCATTGTCACTGAGGGATAATGTAACATCCTAGAGTTGAAAGAATTTTTGAGATCGTTCGAGTAACGTTAAGCTTTCGGTTCTCGTTCCCGTTTCTGTTCCCGTGGGATTATAGGGATAAAAATATAGTCGGTTACTAATGGAGGGGGATAATGTAGCACTCCTAATGGCGAAAGAATTTTAGAAATCTGTCCAGTAGTTTCTAAGTTTACGTTCCCAGCCTTGTTCCTGTGGGAATATGGGGATCAAACCTTGACAGGAACCATTTATAAGTCATTGTGACTGAGGGTGAGGGATAATGTAACATCCTAGAGTTGAAATAATTTTTGATATCGGTCAACTAACTTCAAGGTTTCGGTTCTCGTTCCCGTTTCTGTTCCCGTCGGATTATGGGGATCAAATATAGTCTACGTTACTGTTGGAGGGGGATAATGTAACACTCCTAATTTCGAAAGAATTTTAAAAATCAGTCCAGTAGTTTCTAAGTTTCCTTTCCCAGCCCAGTTCCTGTGGGAATATGGGGATCAAGCCTTGGCAGGAACCATTTATAAGTCATTGTGACTGAGGGTGAGGGATAATGTAACATCCTAGAGTTGAAAGAATTTTTGATATCGGTCAAGTAACTTCAAGGTTTCGGTTCTCGTTCCCGTTTCTGTTCCCGTCGGATTATAGGGATCAAATATAGTCTACTGTTGGAGGGGGATAATGTAACACTCCTAATTCCGAAAGAATTTTAGAAATCTGTCCAGTAGTTTCTAAGTTTCCGTTCCCAGCCCAGTTCCTGTGGGAATATGGGGATCAAACCTTGACAGGAACCATTTATAAGTCTATGTCACTAAGGGATGAATGTAACATCAAAAGGTTGAAAGAATTTTTGAAATCGGTCAACCAACTTTAAGGTTTCGGTTTTCGTTCCCGTTTCTGTTCCCGTTGGATTATAGGGATGAAATATAATCTAAATTACCGATGGAGGGGGATAATGTAGCATTAGGCGTATGCTGGAATCGTCTTAGAAACCTGTCTAGTAGTTTCTAAGTTTCCGTTACCAAACCCGTTCCTGTGGGAATATCAATTTTTTTATTTTTTATATCATAAGAACCTTCTCGTGACAATAACAAACACAATAAAAAAAGAATTGGCCAAATTGGTCCCGGCGTTGTCAAGTTATGCGCTTACCAACACATTTTGCGATTCATTTTTATATATAAGATAGTCCGTAATAAATACCACTGTATGCTAATTGAAACTATGAGGTTCATGTATTTTTAATATTAAGATAGATAGATAGATAGATAGATAAATTAATTTTATTTTCTTTAAAAAGTAGTTATAAAACAAGATTATGCTGGTTTACAAAATTAGTTGAGACAATAACTTGTTAAAGTTGTCTGTCAAGTCATAATTTTACTATTTACATTTTGGCTTAGCTTGAATTTAAATTAATTATATTCATTTACAATTAAGTTGCGATAATTAAGAGCATTTTTTAAGAATCTATAAAGGTTTAAATAACATTTGCCATTCAATATTTGAAGAAATTCATTTCGATCAATTGTTTCGGCACCTAGAAATATTCTTCTGTAGGATTTGAAAATAGGACAAACGCTGACGAAGTGGTAGGTGTTCTCAGTTGCATCAAGACTGCATAACGTGCATAGGCCAACAGTGTCACGCTGAAATGCCCTAGCATTCAAATTAAGTAGCCCACACCGTGTTCTTAAGACCAGACTTATCATTTCTCGTGAGTTCGAGTCATCAAAATAATTGGGTACCTCTGTGAAGGATAGATTGCAGTATTCGTCATGAAATTGTGATTGTAAGGCCTGTTCGGTAGAAACATTCCACTGTTGTTCCTTAAGTTTAGTTAAAATCAAGTTGTGAGTCTGTTTCCATTCGAAATTGCTGGTTTCACAGTCAGCAAGGATGCCAGTCTCGCGGAAAAGGCCTGACCATTCCTGGGCCCAATAAATATTTTTGCGGAGTACTGCTGTTGAAAGTATTCGTGGTAATCTAAAGCTGGGTAGACTCAAAACTTTACGCATATATGTAAAATGTATTTCAAGAGTAGTAAGAAACGATTTTGGCAGACCAGTTTCGATGTCTACAACGTAGTTTGGTGTATTATCAGGTAGATTAAAGCATCTTTTGACAAAAAATCTTTGAAGTTTCTCACATTGTATGTACTCTTTGTACCCCCATACTTGTGCACAGTAGTACATTATGGATCTAACGGCTGCATCATGAACTTTAAACTTAGCTGAATGAGGTACGGATTTATTTTTTACGAATTTGGACCAGGTTGCGCTTACAGCATTTTTTGATGTAGCCAGCCTCTTTGTGAGATGTTCGGACCAGGACATGTTATACGTAAAGACTACACCAAGATATTTATACTGATTTGTAATTTTTATTTCTGTGCCGTTAAAATACCATTTTTCACAGACCGCCCTTCGTCCTCCATTCCTAAAGATAACAATTTCCGACTTCTCAAGATTGACTTCAAGGTTCCATTTATCACAATAGTTGCTGAACTTGTTTATAATAGCTTGAAGTATTACAGGACTCTCAGCCAAAATTACTATGTCATCAGCGTATAAGAGGACATTTATGCCAATTCCTTCTACAAATATTCCAATGGGGAGTTCAGAGTGGAGATCATTTAAAAACAAGACAAAAAGGAGAGCACTCAGTACACAACCTAGCTTAACACCTTTGTTCGTTCGAAAAAAATCAGATGCGCTGTTTCCATCCCAGACTGCTGCAACTGTATCTTGATATAGTAGTTTGATGATTTGAACCATTTTCGTTGAAATTCCCAATGTGACAAGTTTGTGAAAAAGGGCTTCTCTATTGATGTTGTCAAATGCGGCTTTTAAATCTACGAACCAAGCATAAAGTTTTTTTTTCTGACTTAATTGCAGTTGAATTAGACATGAAAGGTTGAAGATCTGATCGACAGTGCTATAATTGTTTCTATAAGCAGCTTGGTATTCATTGAGTATGTTATTACTTTCAATCCAAGTTGTAAGACGATTTAAGAGGACCGTGGTGAATAATTTGTAGAGGGTGTCTAAAAACGAAAGACCTCTATAATTAGATACGAGGCTAGGATCACCTTTTTTAAAGAGGGGAAAGATAATTGCTTTGTTGAAGGACGATGGTATCGTTGCTGTTTCGTAAATTCTTTTAAGTAAAATGTGGACCTCACCAATAAAGGAATCACTCGCGTTTTTATAAAATTCATATGGGATTCCATCTATACCCGGTGCTTTATTTTCTTTTGAAGATGCTATCGCAATTCTTACTTCATTCAAATCGATTGGGCGATCAAGTTCCGGTATTTGAACTAAAGGTGTTTCAAGTAAATATTCCACGTTGGTTAACCGATCAGAATTAAGGGAATTTTCGATGTGTGACATAAACTCAATAGCCGTGATTTGTATACCGTTATTCTTAGGATTACCGCGTATCTCTTTGGCAAGTTTCCACCAATCCTTTGCTGAGGTAATACTTGAAAGTTGAACAGAAATGCGCTGGTAGTATTCACGTTGTTTTGCTTTACAAAGGACTTTATACTTTTTATTAGCATCACAATAATTTTTTCTGCTTGCATCGAGATTGAACTTTCTATAAATGTTAAGAAGTTTTAGCAACGCTTTTCTAGCTATAAAGCATTCTGTATCATACCACGGTTTCTTTCGGTCGAACTTGACATTTGAATTACTAGGATTCCCGTTTGCAGTATAAATACATTGTTTTAAAGAAAGGAAACGTGTTTCAATGCTATCTAGAGGCGTGAGTTTTTCCGCAGCAACTTCATCAATTTTTTGGTTGTATTCTGCACATCTATTGGTAAACCATTTAAGTCTTGGGAGCAAGATGGAAGTGGGGTGTCTAGTCGTATCTTCGAAAGCTTTTATACCCAAAACTAGCGGCATATGATCAGAAAAGGTTGCTCTATCAACTGAGAAATTTACAATACTTTCTAAAGCACTGTACGAATGTTATATTGAAAATGTAAATAATGAAACAAACAACCGCGCACTTGAATGGTTAAACTACAACTCGACTTATCGTGTCATAGAACCGATCGCGAACTCCAAGTTCAACATTGGATAGCCGATGCGTTTGAAAACTCAGCACAATTTGGTGACTAGAATGCATACACGTTTTACCCAATGCAAGGCATTGGGCAATCGATGTGCAACGAGTCAACTCAAATTGCATTGAGTTCAACGCACGACGACTTCCTCTGAAGATGTGGGAAATTAAAGCATAACATCCCTCCCTACCTGGGAAAAGTTCGCGACCAGCCGAATGACAATCGATAATCGACTTTCTTTTATTACAAAAATAGATATTATGTCTATATAATGGTATATAATATAATATATAATATAATACATAATATAATATATAATATAATATAATATATAATATAATATATAATATAATATATAATATAATATATAATATAATATATAATATAATATATAATAGTATAATAATACTATGTCTAATAATAATTACAAAATAAATAATTACTTAAATCTAAATTTAAACTTTTAATTTAAATATTTGGTATTCATAATTTAGAATACACTAATTGCTATATAATTTTTAATAATTTTTTTTTTTTTTTTTTTTTTTTAATAATTTGGAATATCTCACATAATATTATGTATATATTTTTTAATTTCAAGTCTTACAAAATATTTCATCAAAATATTACCTAAAACTAATTCCGAATTTCTATACTACCTTAAACCAATTCTAAATTTATAAATTTCTTATTTTTATATTGCTTAGTTACTATTTAATCTAATTTGAAGTTACATAATGAAATTTTTAGACTATTTAAATCTTTTCCCGTAAAACAACAATTTTTTTTTTTTTTTTTTGTTCTAAAAAATTAAAAGTTTTTGTATTACTTAAGTATTTTATGTTTATACTCGGGCAAACGTTACTCCTTTCAATGATTTTCTTGTTGAAGACTGTCGAACGGGTAGGGCCTCCATCTCCATCTCGACGGCATCTATATTGAGAGCATCAGGTCTTTCAGGGACAACGTTCGTAATATTCGTCGTAACGTGATTTGGGCTGGTAGGTGTGCTTCTCGAGTGGTAGTGTTTAAATAAAATGTTTAGAATGATGATACCAACAATTATAGCTCCAATTGTCATTAATGAGTAGCGATGAAACTCGACTTCTCGAATTCGGCTGATTACACTATGCCGGTCCTTATTCTGCTCTGCTTCTAGCTTCAAATCTTCTAGCGACTTCTTTCCTTCAGCGAGGCTAGATATCAAGTCGTTATGGCTACCTAGAGATAGTAGCGGCCTCTTTTTAATTGTTCCTACAGTCAAATTGCCGTATTTTGTCCTCAATACTCGTGCTAGTTCCGAGTGGTCAACTTTTGGCTGATGAATTCTGAAGTTAGCCGTCCAAACCTGCTCATACGGTAGCCGCATTTCTTTGGAACTTATTTCACAGGGACTAAAGATGTGAACTATTCCAAAACCTTTCAGCTCGGGCGCATACAATTTTCCTTCACAATAAAAATTTAGAGTAAGTGGTTCCCTGACATTAAACAACCACTTGTTTCTCGTAAACATCTTCGTGATCACCCCCTTGGAAGCTGGTGAAGCGACGTAATTGCAGTTGATCTGCGATGTAGCGGAGTGTTGTAAAAGCTCTACTAGGCACTCGGAACTTCCACTGGTATGTATCGGTTTGTGGTGCCTACATACCTTTATCGATATTGATGAATTGTATACGACATCGGAACATTGCATTAACTCTGTATGGGACATACTAACAAACGAGGTATGATCATCTGATTCCGCGATATACTCAGGTTTAATGTCTAGAACCAAATCCCAACGATGGTCGAGCTCTGTACTCACTGGGTATATTTTATGTATAGAGAAAATGGTGGCTTCGGGGAGCGGCACGGTGATTTTCAAAACAATTGACTCTCCTTTGTGAAATGTCAACAGCTTGACTGCTTGATACAATTCGTCTGGATTAAGGATTGATCTTTCGAATGTGTAACTCTTCAGCAGTGTTGTTAAATTATTTGCGTCTAAAATGAAAGGGTGAAGCTTATTTTGGTTAAGATCAACGAAAATGGACAGTTCGGTGGCTTGACGGTTCTGTACTTCAAGTAATTTTGAGGTTATTAAAGAAATCAATTCATTAACCTCCACTTTCAGTTTCAACGCGGCAACTTCTTTGATTGTTGCTGTAGCAAAGTTTTCGAAATCTGTCGTAATGTTGTCCACGCTTCTCCCGATTTGTTCGACCTCTGCTGTTAGCAATTTAATTGGTTTACTGAGTCTATCGAAGTTGGAGCTTGCCACAGTTATTTGTTTCTTCAAGATGTTAAAGGTCTCTGTTTCGGTGCTGTCCAAAGTATTGAGCTTGTTGTAAATTTTCTCGGAGTCTTCGTTGTCCATAGTTCCAAAAGCCCAATGAAAGAAATGTCCGATTGTTTCTATGGCTCTTTTGTGTCTTCGGGGGGAAACCAGGTGCTTCAGTCTAATGTTGTTTTGACGTAGGTTTGTTACGATGACTTCTAGTTCGTTAGTCCTCCTATTGCAATTCAAACGGAATGCGGTCTCTAACGGTTCACATAGCTGTTTGATCTTGGCGTCACACTTGTCAATGAAACTCAAAACCTCAGAAAAATCCAATGGTGTTATTTTCGTAAAGATGGTCCATTTATTTCGATAGAACACTGCATTCCCAATGCCTTCAAATAGTGCCGGAGTTACTGGTAGGTTTTCGATTCTGTATGGTGCTGTTGATGATGCAGTGTCGGTATATGCGTGTGCCACGACGGGTGTGTAAGTGAGAGGATCGCCTTCTAGTAAAAATACATCATTGTATTGTATGCATAGCTGCTCTACGGACTTCTTCTCTTCGTTGGTTAGGTTTTCGTCCATATTTAAGGAATTCAACAGAAGACTTATCCGTTCATTTTCGCATTTTCTTGTAAAATTTGCCAATATTTTGTTTCCCGGACTATTATCAACAAATTTATAGTTTTTAAAATTGGAGTAGCTCGGGACGAAGTTGTTGTCCAAGAAGTAGTCTCTTGTTGTACTATTCATGACAGGGACATGGACGTAATTGTTCTTCGCTTGAACAATTGTGTTTCCCAAATAAATTCCGCAATCTATTTCTTGTGAATGAACTAATAATTCATTCGATTTAGAATTGGGAATTTCGAGCTTAACAATTGTTTGTGTACGAGCTCCAATTTTGCACTGCTTGCTTTGTTCATTTAATGGGGACAAGAAAGTTGAATTCGAAGGTAAACACTTAAGAGGTAATTCAATCAAAACTCTATCACCTTCCAAAAATTTAATTTTCTTGGATACCGCATCGATAATCGTGTGATTCCAGAGAATATCACGGCCTAGTATACCATCAGCGGGCATGTGGTCTAAGCCGTCGATAACGTTCCATTTCGTAAAAATTTTCTTTGGGAAAGGTAAATAAGTCTTAACCGAACCAACCGTTGTGCCTACTCCACCAAAAACACCACCCAATTGCTTAGTGTCTCGGGTATTTATATTGCATGCATTTGCTAAACAACTTCGTTTTATTAAGCTCGAGTCTGCTCCTGTGTCTACAAGCACCAGAACTTTTCCAGACTTGGCCAATGACATCGGTAATTCAACAAAGACATCGTGCTTACGAATGTTGTTGTATGCAAATACATTTTTGTTGCCTTTCTGTCCCTTGTTCGCTATACCCCAAATCAACCAACTATTAGAAAATAAGCCAACAAAAAACCTAAGCTTATCAACTGCTTGTGTTAATAAAGTTCTAATTTTAACGCAGCACTCATTCAAAACCAAGCAAACACTCACAACGAGTAACCAGAGATCAGCCTGACCTAGGTTAACTTTAGCTTCAGATACTGACGCTTTAGCTGTGTGTTTGGTTTTACGAACTGACTGAAAGGTGAAGAAATTTGACTCTCGGTCGTTTACCTTTGAGTCGCTGTTCACTTTCGGATGTTGTTCGTTATTTGAGCGCTGTGTTGGCCCTTTGCCGTTGGTTTTTGATTTATTTTTTATAGAAGTCTCTTCTGCTTTTGATATCGTAGGCAACTCATTATTGCATATTTCTGACGATATCAACGAAGCTGGAGAGTAACTTCTTTGTTTTCTTAATGAGGAGGATACATTTTTTGGGGCACAGTCTACCTTCTTGGACTGACCCCCGGGTCGTTTCCCGAATGCTCTCGAAGGTAATTTTTTTTCGAAAAACACTCATCCTCCACATGTCCCAGTCTAGAACACCACTTGCACTTCACTTGCGGCTTTTGCGTCGTGCGTTTTATGGTGAAAATATGGGACTTTGGGCACACATCTCTACTGTGCCCATAGGAGGCACACGCTTCACAATAAGGTGTGCTCCTTCTTTGCCGGCATTCTGCATAAGTGTGATTAGCCTTATTACAGAATCCGCATTTTACTTTAAAGTCTTGCCCTTGTGTCCTGGTATGTTTTTCCTTGACCTGGGCAGTCTGAAAACAGGGGCTGCCGCTTGTCCCAGGTGACACACCGGGCAAGGGAGTTGCAATGTACGCAGTTGAGTGTGTAGTTGGAGATGCATTCGGGAAAGGATACATATGAGGGTCGAATAACTGTTGAGGTGGATACTGTAAACTAGGCGATGTCTTACTTATCATTTTGTAATTCATATTTTCAAAAAAAAATTACACCAACAAAAGAAAAATAAATCAATGGTATACTTACCTTGAACAAATAAAAACAGCTCTCTCGGGGAAACACACAGTATAAACTCAACGAACTGTTTTCTGCATTTGATTATCTTTTCCTTTTGAAATTTCAAATAAGTACAGTCAAAGTTTTTAATCAATTTTCTTTACCAAGAAAATACGCAAACACAAACACGAACAGAATTCTTTTTTTTCTACTCTTATGTGGGTATTCCCCTCTCCGCCGACAGACAACACCTCATATGGTCCCAACCAAATTGAAGAAAACTTGTTTTTACGGGCCGGGTTTTTCAGAAATACCTTTTGCCCTGGAGCAAATGATGCGGAGTTAACATGCCGATCGTAAAACTTTTTAGACATAAGCTTAGCATTGTCCAAATTTTTTCTAGCTATTTCATGCGATTTCTGTATTTGAAATCGCAGCTGTTGCGGATAGTCTTCGGTATTATATAAAGGGACGGGCTTTTTTTTTCAAGTTTGTAGGCATTTCGAACTCAAAGCCGTAAAGACTGTTCAATGGTGTCAATTTAGTGGAAGAATGCTGTGTATTGTTATGTACATGCATGGCCTGACTAAGCCATTGATCCCAATTTCGGTCGTCATTGTCAACGAAACTCCTTAGATATTCCGCTAAGGGTCTGTGACTCCGTTCTAACGAACCGTTGGCCTGTGGGTGGTAGGCGGTTATATGGACTTTCTTAACTCCCAACAGTTTACATGTTTCAGAAAACAATCTGGAAGTAAAGTTAGAGCCATTATCCGTAACGAGCATTTTGGGTATACGAAAACGTGTAATTATTTCCGAATAGAAAGCTCTGGCCACTGTAGATGCCTCTGCATCCGGGATCGCCACGCAAGCCATGTACTTAGTCAGGTCATCTTGGAATGTTAATATGTACCTATTGCCAGAATAAGTTAGTGGCAAAATACCCACCATGTCCATATATACCTTGTCGAAAGGGCGACTAGGAGTATCAGTCAGTTGCATGGGCATTTTGGTAAGTTTCGAGAACTTATTCTTTTGGCACTTTTCGCAATTTTTTATGTATTGATTAATATCTTTTCGCATATGTTTCCATCTAAACTGATTTCGTATACGCATATATGTCTTCTTTACTCCCTGATGTCCACCGAGTGCAGACTCATGAAAATCATGAAGAACAGTTTCAATTTCAGCAGGATCCGTTAAGGTAATGAACGATGACTCCTTTGTACAGTCTGTTTTTGTTTTTTCACCTTCAGGGATTTGCTCTGTCACAACAATGTCATTCTTGTTCATTTCGTCTGTATGTACCTTTGTGCTTTCTATGTTCAATTTCACTTTACCCCTTGTCTGAACCACCTTAATTTCTTCGGGATCCGTCTGAATTCGGCTGAGTGCGTCCGCATTACAATTGGTTCTGCCTGGTTTGAAAATAATTTTGTAATCATACTCAGATAGCTTGTGATGGAATCTAATAAGTCTAGTAGTTGGATCTTTTACATTGAAAACTCCTATAAGGGGACGGTGATCTGTAAAAACTGTGAAATGGCGACCAAGAAGGTATGTACGAAAATGTTTGCATGCCCACACTATCGCAAGCAGTTCCTTTTCTATTGTAGAGTATCTCTTTTCCGATTTTCCAAGTTGTCGGCTTGCATACGCAATAGGCTTATCTTCACCCACTTTACCCTGAGACAAAACGGCACCTAATGCTTCGTTGCTGGCATCAGTAGTCAAAATAAAAGGTTTTGTAAAATCTGGATAGATAAGTATGGGAGGGGAACAAATTGCTTTTTTGAGAGACTGAAATGATCTCTCACAGTCTGGAGACCATTCGAAAACACTGTCCACTCTCAGTAGCTTATTGATTGGAGCAGCAATTTTAGAAAATTGAGGTATAAATTTCCTGTAGTAATTCGCGAGTCCCAGAAATGATTGCACCTGTTTAATAGTTGAGGGTACAGGGAAATCTGTGACACATTGAGTTTTAGCTGGGTCCGGCAATGCACCGGCTTCTGAGCATATGTGTCCCAAATATGTCACCTCACGGCGTAAGAAATTGCACTTCTCAGTATTCAATTTAAGATTATGTTGTCTGAGTTTGGCCAATATCTTTGAAAGTCTTTGATTGTGTTGCTCTAAGTTTTTACCATATACCACGATGTCATCGAGATATACGAAACAATCAATGCCATGCAAACCAGTCAGGATGTGATTCATGATCCTTTGAAATGTTGCCGGAGCACCGGTTAGACCAAAAGGCATTCTGTTGAACTCGTAATGCCCTGTACTAGTGCTGAACGCGGTTTTCGCTCGATCGGCTGGATCGATCAATACCTGATGGTAACCACTTGCTAAGTCCATAGTAGTGAAAAACTGGCAGTGTCCCAATTGGTCAAGAATTTCTTCTATTCTTGGTAAGGGAAACGCGTCTTTAATTGTGACTTCATTCAGTTTTCTGAAGTCAACGACAACCCTCCATCTTTTTTGACCTTCGACAGACTTCTTGGGTACAATGAGCAATGGAGAATTCCAAGGAGACTTACTTTCAGAAATTATGTCTTGGGCAAGCATATCCTGGACTTGCCTCTCTATTTCTTTTTTATGCACCTCTGGAGTTCTATATTGCTTAGTATTTATAGGTGCTTGATCAGACTTGATACGTATGCTGTGTGCCAAAACGGGTGTGTAAGTGACAGCAATAGTCAATCACAGATGATCCTCTAGTTGACACAAAAGTATACTCGCCGGTTGTATCTCCGAAGCCCCTTCCGTTAAGTATAAATGCGCCAATGTCTTCCAAGAGCTCGCAAAACTTATTACAGTTGCTGTCACTTACAACATCTTTAGAGTATCTTTTGTCAGTGATAAACTGTGATGTTCGTGAATCAATTGTTCCTTTTTGTCCAGTTCTGACGTTAAGATCACCCATAAGGATGAAGTGGTTAGATTGAAGCTCTTCGAAAAAGGATTTTAATTTTTCAAAATCACGTGTCCAATTATTGCAGTTTAAATAGCTTGGTACTAGATTAAGAATGGACCCAGAAAATTTGCCTTTTAAAATGACTGTATCGAAGAAATTTGTGAATCTTAGTTGGTATGTGGATTCAATAGTTTTACGGAAACCGTATAAGCAACCGCCACTAGCTCTGCCAAAGTTTTGGGTTTTTGTTGCCGCAATCCAGAACAGTTTGAATTCTTTAAAATAAATTTCATAATGGTGTATATGCTCTGATAAAACAAAAGTTTCGTACAAAAAGAAAATATCAAATTTACAAACGTATTTAAAAAAGTTACATAATATATTTTTATTAACAAGACCAGCTACATTATATGACAAGACTTGACAGACTTTCGTTTGCTAATGGTTATTATTGTTAGGGTTATTGACACTTGAGTCCTGCATGTTTGTAGGAGTATCCAGAAAAACAGAGTAAATTGAGTCTGTTCCTAAAAACTGTGTAAGAAACTCTCGGTCTTTTTCGTTGAAGGCTCTTACAATTCCATCTTTGTTGCATTTGAAGCGACGACGTCCATCTACCAGAAGGGTCCAGCGTTTAATTTCGATTCGTAGACGGCTATTAGCCTTCAGAAGACAACGTTTTATCTGGCGGAGGTGATATTGCTCAGATCTTTCACTTGACGTTAAATCCTTATTAATAGAAATCTGGGTATTTGAGAGATGTTTGGTTGCTGACATAACGGAGTGAACTTCATCCGTATTAGAAAGTTCAAATACATAGGCAGGTCTGGCGTTTTTTGATGAATTAATTTTTCGGGCTCTATTAGCTGTTGCAGTAACTCTAAGGGTTGTATTGCAAACCTGTTGAAATTGTTGTTTGGCTTCTTCAATATTATCCGCGTTTAATCCGCTGACTATCACGTTCAATCTCTTACTGAATTTCTCCGCATCTTCCATTCTTTTATAAAGCACGCGTTCGCCATCTTTTAATTTTTCGATTTCGTGTTTAAGTATTTTGTTTTCTTCTTGTAGAGCGGCAACTTCTATTTTGATACTATTAATATCCTCTTTTGTAGCTATTTTAACTAGTTTCTGATCCAAAAGCTTATCCATTTCATCAATGAGAGCAGTTAAAGAGAATGTTTCGGTCATATCGGTCGAAGTGCAGCTTTTCTTCAATAAATTTTTGTTTTCGGGCTCGGGTGAAGTTTGGCCAAAAGATCTTTTATTTTTTAATTCGCGATTCATGGACAAAGCAGTGACTCACTGTACTTTAAGCTAGAGAGTTTGAGCTTCACCTATAATAACGATCAGCCGGTTTGTGTATTAACTATGTTGTGGTGAAATTTTTAATCCACCAAAATTGAGAGAGCTTTCAAAAAATACAATCACCGATTTTGTGGAGTGGGACAGCTGATAATCCGTATGGAAGTAGGGGAATAGCTTCTTTTCTGGTCTTGTTTGGCTTAGTATTACTTTGTAAATACTTACAGTAATAATAATTTTTGTTCTGTTTAGATGACAAAGACAGATGATCGATGATTTTCACCACTAAGAACTAACCAGCTTCGATGCTTCGATGTACCACACCACGAATAATATATTATTTTTAATATTAATAACTTACTTTAAATGACTATTATCCTAAACCATATTTTTTCATAGATATACGAGTATGTAAATTTGCTATAAGTTTTATTACAACTTTCCTATACTAACATTCCTTCCCAAACGGAGTGAGTGAATCCCCTCCGTTAACAAAAGGTTTCTCATTAATTTACAAATTTAATTATGTTATCTTTTGCACCTGTGGCTGCAAGGCGGGCGGTAATGTTCATGTGCAATGTTCATTCAGCTTAAACAATAAATCCTGAATTGTATTAGATTTAAGTTACGTATATTTTATGTAAGAGGTCTCCTTGATGGGGGAAGTCCCTCCATTTATAGGTTCGCCTCTGATAGAGTTGAAATAAAACTTTCTTCTTTTAATAACCTCCAAGGTGATCGGATCTTTTTTCTGGTAGTTGCTCGGTTCTATAACAAAAGGTGTGTGAGTATCCACACAAGATTCTCAAAGTTTAATCGGAAAAAGGGACTATTCAAAAGCGCCCTAACAATTAGTGTAATTGTGTCTGTAATTTTAAATGTTTTGAGAAGTTGTATTTTGGTACTGGATTTTATATTGGGTGTTATATGTATTTTCTAATCGTAAATTAAATTCATCCTGATCTATGTATTTATATAAGATGGTCCTTATTTCTGCTAGGTTATATTAATTACAAATTTGTCTAGCTAAAGCTCCTGCCGTAACTTCTTTGATTTTTGAAACTTAAGCACTGTATAAGTTGTTTCCTACCTCAAACCCTTGTTCATTAAAAGTTGCACATTTTGTTATGTTATATCTATATATATAAAAATGAATTGCTGTTTGTTAGTCTGGCTAAAACTCGAGAACGGCTGAGCGGATTTATCATATCTTGATCTTGAAATGTTCGTGTAGGTTTAGGGAAGGTTCAAAAGCTTTTATTTCATCCCTATAATCCCACGGGAACAGAAACAGGAACGAGAACTGGAACCTTAAAGTTACTTGACAGATTCCAAAATTTTTTTCATCTCTTGGATGTTACATTATCCCTCCGTGACTTAGACTTACATATATTTCATTCACATATTTCCACGGGAACGGAAGAGTCCCTCAGGAACAGGGTTGAAAATGGAAATTTAGAACCTACTGGACAGATTTCAAAAATTCTTTCAGCACTGGGATGCCACATAATTCCTCAGTAGCTTAACGTAGATTTCATGTCTGTAATCCCACGGGAACAGAAACAGGAATGAGCACGGGAGCCTTTAAACTACAGTACAGACCCGAGCAACGCAGGCGGCTCAGCTAATTAAATAACAAATAGTAAGATTATTGGATTGCTTGTTTTTAAGAACTCTTTTGATTTTCGACTGGCAAGAATAAAGATTTAATTTTTTTTGGTTTAAAGTGCTACTTTTACAATAATCCAAGCTATTTTTTAATATGATATGACCGCACATTGAACTTCATCCATATTCGCAAAACAAAAGGAATTGATTTAAAGTGATACTATACACTTTGACCTAAGCAATGACAGCGTCTTCTAGGCCTTTGGTAGAGATAAGGATCTCGAAGTGATATTGGGCTCGAATGCAAATGAAGTGGAAGTTCTTTGGTTGTTATGTAGACAAGAAGAAATGAGTAAAGTAATAAGGGTTCGAAGAAATTTTTAATTTTGGCTCAGACCCAATTAGGGTATTTTATAACCACTTGGTGGTCTTTGTGACCATGTTGAACGTTACAAGTATCACGAGCTTCAGCAACGGGACGGGAACAACAGCATTAGCGGGAACTTGGAAAATATTGGACCAATTCCCAGAAATTTTTCAATGTTGGAGTGCTTCATTGCTCTTGAGTATTAAAGACTATATTTGCTTCCCATAATTTTTCGGGAACGGAAACGGGAATGGCGAAATAACCAGGAAACTGGAAAGTACTGAAGCAATTACAAATTCTTTCACTGTTAGAATGGTTCATTGTCCCTGAGCAATCTAAACTATATTTCATCACCATTTTCCCACAGTAACAGGAACGGGAATCCAAAAAGACCACTCTACCGATTTCAAAGCGTATTTCACTTTTACAGTGCTTCAAAAAACTATGTCATCGTTAGAGGTGCTTAACTGTTCCTGAGTAACATAAACTATTTCATCCCCATTCTCCCACTCGAATGGAAACTTGGAAACTACTTAACTAAGCTTACTTAATTCGATTAACGTTGGGCATGAGCTACGCCGGGCGGGTCAGCTAGTACTATATATAATTATATTTTGAACCTTATCTGTTAGTTGACTAATACTTTGTGCCTTTAAACTGTAGATCTGCTTTAAAATTGTTCCCTGGTCACTCGTTGGTCTGAAGTGATTTTTCCATTTTTGTTTGCATTCTTCCCACGTTGTTGGTGTGTCGACTGCTAGGTAGTTCTTCGCTGATCCTTGTATCTTCTCATTGGAAATGATGACGAACACAATATTTCGGTTATCTTCTCCAAATTCCTCAATTATATGTTCTGTGCTGGCGATGAATGAGGGTAATATGCACTGTTCTCCAGTGAAGTTTTCCACAAATTTCAGTCAATTATTATTCTCGTATTCTATTCACAGAGCCGTGTGTCGACTTAAAATTTCCGTCAATGTTAATAGGCACTGCTCCATGATTTGAGCCATTTTTTTTCTCTTACGCAGTCACAATTTCACTTTTGAATGCGGATCGTTTTTTATTTGGATTATTAGGTCCTTCAAAAAGTCACTTTATTCTAATCACACTCTGATCGATTTTCGGTTTTCTTTTGGATTATAAAGATCCTTTAGCAAAAGTCACTTTATTATAATCACATTTTGATCGATTTTTGTATATCGATTTTCACTTGGATTATTATATCCTTTAGCAAAAGTTACTTTATTATAATCACATTTATGCATATTGATTCGTACTTCGATTATTAGTAATTTTTTGTTTTTTCTTGAAAACTCTCTTTATTATAATCACGATTTAATTATCTCGATTACTAGCTTCTTTCTCGAAGAAACATATGAGCAGTGCCATAGACACGACGTGAAAATCGTTCTTGGTGATTTTAACGCAAAACTAGGAAAGGAGGATGTCCTCTTTGGAAATACAATCGGTAAGCATAGCCTCCACAACAAAACCTGCAAAAACGGACTGAGGCTAATCGATTTTGCAAGGCACTCTTCCTGTGTATTAGATGTTCGATTTTTCAGAGGTTCCAACTTTGACTTGGACCACTACCTTGTTGTAGCCAAGGCACGAATGAGGATATCCTGTTCATGACCTGCACGAACTAATGAATGAATGAATGAATAATTGGGGTTTTGTATTGTACCTTGACCTGTTCAGATGTATTGTACCCCTACTTCTTAAGTGGTATTCCTTAATTAAAGTACTTCATCCAGATTAGTTCCTTTGATGAAACTAAGTATCTGGGTTACGTTTAGGAGTTTTAGCTACCTCTCCTCTACATAGTAGGATCCTAGGTACTTCTTTCTCTGGTATATTAGAGCTTCGCAGTCACCTAAGAGGTGGTCAGGAGACTCTTCCTGTTCGTTGCAATATCTGCATTGGTCGTCGCTCTCTATGCGTAGTACTTTTAGGTGTTTTCTTAGTCTGCAGTGTCAGGTTAAAAACCCAGCTAGCATTCTTTTTTAAGTTTTATTACGTCTTTGTAACGTTTTTTGTTAAAGGTGCCAAGTAGAAGTTTGGCTTGGCGCATCTTGGGGAGGTCATTCCAGTGTTTAGCTCTGTTGTCTTCCTCCGACTTTTTGATTTCTTTCTTAATGTGGCTTTCTGTTATTCCACAAAAAGGTTCCGGTCCAATGAGTGGTCTACGGCTCCTGTCTTTGCCAGTACGTCTGCCTGTTCATTGCCTATGATTCCTACATGTCCTGGTACCCAGTAGATTGTAACCTTGTTATTACTGCTCAGTTTGTTCAATTTGTCAATGCATTCGCTGACAAGATTTGAGGAGATTGTGTCGGATCGTAGGGCCTTAATTGCAGCTTGACTGTCCGTCATTATTGCAAAATGTTTGTTATTATATTTTCTGTCAATGTTTACTTCCGCGCATTTGCCTATTGCATAGACTTCTGCTTGGAATATGCTTGACATTCTTCCCATAGGTACTGAAATTTTTGTTCTTGGCCCAAAAATTCCTGCTCCAGTTCCCTCAGTTGTTCTTGACCCATCTGTATACCATTTTATTGCATGGGACCATGGGTCTTCATAGAGTAGGTCTCTTTTTCACTTTGCCATGCTTTTTTGTTACTTAGCTCCACGCTGAAGAGTTTATCTATCCAATTTGAGTTCCTTGGTCTTGCTATCCCGAGGAAAGTCAATGAGTGGTAACTCGTTCGATATTATACTCTTTTCGCTAGATTTCAGGACACACTCAGTCTCTTTGGCAAATCTAGCTATCATTGCGTTTGAGATGCTTCTTATTACCAGGTGCATAGGTGTCAGATCTAGCAGTACTTCCAAAACCGCAGTTGGACAGCTTCTCATTGCTCCTGATATGCATATGCACGCAAGTCTTTGTACTTTTTCTAATGCTTTTCTAGTGGTCACCTGGTCAGTTCTCTTGTTCCAGACTACCGCTCCATAGGTAAGGACCGGTCTTACCATCATTAGGTACATCCACCGAATAATGCTCAGTTTTCAATCCCATGATCTCCCTGCTATTCTTTTGCATATCATTAGGGTTTTCTTAGCCTTTTCAGTTGCTGCTTCTACTTGCTTTTTCCACAGGAGTTTACTATCTAGAATCAAGCCTAGATACTTAACCTCTGTTGTGGGTACTATGGTTACTCCATCCAGTGTAATGTCTTTCATATGTGGTAGGAGTCTTCTTCTGGTGAATGGTATAATTGTAGTCTTTGCTGGGTTGATGTTCAGTCCTACAGATGTACACCACTTTTTCGTGATTACTAGGCCCCTCTGTATTATATCGCATAGGGTTTCTTCAAATTTTCCACAGGCTAATAATGTGATGTCATCAGCATAGCCAATGCATCTTATGCCTTGCATGGTTAGTTTTTCGAATAGTTTATCTACTACTAGACTCCAAAGTAGAGGTGATAAGACCCCCCCTTGTGGGCAGCCACTCGTAGTGATGATTCTCTGAATCGTTTGGCTAGAGTGTGTTTCTGCCGTTCTTGTACTAAGCATTGCACTTACCCACTTTATTATTGTAATCGGAGTGTCCTTCCTCTGAAGTGCTTTGTTAACCGCCTCGTGTGAGGTATTATCAAAGGCACCCTCAATATCCAAGAAACAGCCGATCGCTGTTTCCTTTGAGTCGATTACTTTTTAAATAGTGGTTGAGAGATGGTATAGGGCAGTTTTCGTAGATCTACCTGCTCTGTATGGATGTCTGCATATGTTATGCATGTTTGCACTGTCTAGTGTTTAGTGGATTGCTCACTAGAATTTCTGATCTTAAGAAGTTATCGATCACCTTCTCCATGGTTTTCAGTACAAAGGATGTTAAGCTTATTGGCCTGAAAGATTTAGGATGAGTTGTGTCTTTCTTACCCGTTTTTGGTATAAAGATAATTTTAGCTCGCGTCGACGGACTAGGTATGTACCCTAGAGCCAGACTGCTTCTGATAATTTTTAGCAAGTGTAGTAGGATCACTTCTTTTCCCATTTGTAGTAATGCTGGAAATATCCCATCTACCCCTGGAGTTTTGAAGGGTTGAAAGGTACTTAATGCCCATTCTAGCCTTTTCTTCGAGCAAACTATCGTTGCTGTCTTCCAGTCTTGCTTATCAGTACTGTGCACAGGTGTAGGTCTTTCATGTCCTGTTGTTAGTATGCTACCAGAGAAGTGAGTGTTAAGCAGGAGAGGAGATCTTTGCTCTTCATTTTCTGTGAAGCTGCCGTCAGCATGTTTCAAAGCCATGGTGGTTTGTGACTTTTCCCTTGAAAGCACCTTATGAAGTCTGCCTGCTGCTGGGGTTGTGGTTATGCTTTCACAGAAGTCTACAAAGCTTCTTCTTTTTGCTTTCCTCACTTCTTTACTATAGGCTGTAAGTTCGGCATGGTAAACATGCCAGTTGCTATTACTTTTCGCATTGTTGAAGAGTTTTCTTACCCTCTTCCTTTGCGCTTCTAGGTTTTTGTTCCACCAGGGGGCATCTGTTTTCTTGTTTGCGGAGCTTAAGGGGCAGCTTGATTCATATGCATCAATCATAGCTGTATTGAGCTCGCTTACCACATTTTCAAGCTCAAGACGACTTTTAGGTTCCCTGTTAGTGGCTATATTTGCTATATTGTATGTGAGATTATCTCTGTAAATTTTTTTGGATTTCTCCTAGGGGTATTTCCACATAGGATTCCATCTAGAACAAATTCAATTATCCTGTGATCTGATAGAGAGGGCTCATTCGAGACCTTCCAGTTGCTGATAGAGTTAATCAAGACCGTAGAACCGAAAGTAATGTCTAGTACTTCTTCCCTATTCCTAGTAACAAAGGTAGGAGTGTTCCCTATATTGTAAATTTCTAGGCAATTTTCTATAAAGAATTCTAAAAGGTACTCACCCCTTTGATTTGTATCTGTGCTACCTCAGATGCTGTTGTGTGCGTTTGCGTCGCAGCCTATCAGTATTGGTAGCTTCTTCTTCCGGCAGTAATTTGACAGATTCTTTACCTCAGAGGGAGGGATGTTCGCTTCATCTCCCGGAAAGTATCCTGATGCGATTACCACCCACCTGGTTTGGCCTTCGATGTTAATTGAGGCCTGATTTGCTACCAGGTCTCCCGTCATGAACTCTGAAAGGCAAAAATGATTAATATCGTTTCTTACTATAATTGCTGCTCTAGGGGAAATCGACTCTTTATCCCATATTACCTTCGTGTTTTTAATGGATAAACCTTTAATTTGTCCCCCAAAGGACCAAGGTTCTTGGATCAGTGCTAGTCCAATGCTTTCTCTTGTTATTTTCCTCGCTAAGACAGCTGAGGCGGCTATGGCGTGATGAAGATTTATTTGGACTAGCTTGGTACTGATCCCGCGTACCACCATTAGATTTCTTCTTCGTCGGGGGTTTCTGACCCCGGACGTGTTAACAAGTAATTTTCCTCCTCTATCGTGAGGGGAACTTCTTCTCCTTCCTCTGCTATCTCCATCCTGACGGTTGCTGGTGGTGATGGTATGGGAGCTGGGATAGGGGTAGGTAGTGAACTGGGTGGTAGGATAAGGGATTGGGATAGGGTTGGAATGGGGGTCGGTAGTTGACTGGGTGTTGGGATAAGGGATTGGGATAGAATAGGGATGGATTTTGCTGGGAGATGTTTCGGTGGTGTCACCTGTTTCTCCTGCAAAGGGATGAGAGTGGGTGTATTGGGGATTGAGGAAGATGGCAGAGTACTTACTGGATTGGTAACAGTAGGTTGCTTGCCCTCTAAACCTCTAAACTTATTGGCACTATGTCCTTTTCAGAGGTCAATCAAGAAGTGCCATCTTCTTGGCGGTATTTTCGTTCAACGGCTCAGTCCAGTGGCGTAGCGTAGGGGGGGGTTTTGGGGATAAGACCCCCCCCCCCCCCCCCCCCGAAAATATTTCAGTCGAATATCATTTAAACGCTTAATTTTTTTTTTTTTGTTTTATTGATGCAAATTTGTTTTTCATATCTAAAATTTAAGTTTGAGCTTTTCACAAATCAGTATCTAAATACATGTATGTTTGTGTTTTGCCTACATTGAGCTATAGAAAACTGTTGAAATGCGTTAGTAGGGCTCCTATTTATTAAAATCATTGACTTATTAAACATGGACTGCTAGGACCCAACTTCAAGATGGTTCCACTTATTCTAAGCAATACTAGCGAGCATCATTTCAGCGGAAAACTAGTGAAACATTTTCTTTTCTTCAGGCCATGCACCTGAACCTTGCCGAATCTATAATAGATGCTGTGGTTGTTTTTGGCAATCACCTCCACAGATTTCTCATCAATGCCAATGTTGAGCATTTGGCCGTTACCCTCCTCCTTGGAAGAAAGAACCTTCCAGACTTGGGTATTCAGCTCTGCATTCTGTTGTTTTATCAGAGATAAAACCATGCCGTGGTCTTGTCCACTGCTCCTTGGTACATATATATTGTTATATTATACGGCTTGGGTATGTCATCCCCCTGTCTTGTGGTAAGCTCACAACCTTTCCAACCACTCAGCTTTGGGACTGTCTTTTTGATCCAGTCAGCTGTTTCCTTGTTGGCGCAGTCTATTTGGATCATACCTGGTTTAAAGGAGATGCCTTCAAATTTAATCTCCGTTGCCTACCTTATTCTCATCTCGTCCACCATGGCGTCTTCGAGTTTTGAGAGTTCACTCTGCGAGAGAGTATTCGGGGGTACTACTTCGGTAGAATCGCAACCCGTATGGTCCTGGCAGCCGTCGCATTAGAGACTGCCCTACTATTTCCTACCGGGCCCTTGCTGACCGAGGCATATGGCTCGGTCTCGGTCTGGGTTTTCCTTTTCTTTTGGGCTGCCTGCTGGGGTGAGATATGTGTTTACTGTCTCTCTTACCTCTGCAGATTTCTACCGGCCTGCCTTCTGCTTGTGCCAACTTTCTCTCGTCGACCTTCTTCCTCGATTCTATCTGCGAGAGACCCTGCTTGATGAATCTGAGGTACCATTTTACTCCCGCACCGCTCAGACCCTGTCTGTGTGGACCGTCCAAACCACCTGGTTCACCCAGCGGCGGACGAGGGATGGTTTTCCTCTTCCATACTTTCTTCGGAGGAGTAGCGCCGGACTTATGGGTTTCCCCATGTGTCCTTTCAGAGATAGCTCTTCTGGCACTTTCTTCCTCTGATTTGTCGGCGGTACCCACTGGCTTCTTTCTTTCGTCTGGGATTATCCTACGCACTAGCTCGATAGACCTCCTCTTGTTGGTGCTAGGTTGATCCCTACTATCGGCACGATCTCTGATGACAGGTTTGTCACCCCGGAAGTCTCTCTCCATACGATCCGCCATATCTCTTGCAGATGTTCCCTGCGGAAGATAAAATTTTTTAAAGTTTTTGTTATTTCCTTTTTTCATAAGTTCCCACGAGTAGCTAGAGAAAGTAGGCCAGCTGTGTCAGAGCTCCGCATAACACACGGCACGAACTAACGCTGTGAAGAGATATGACGTCGGAAAGCTACAGTCGCAAGAGATTGCCAATGCCTTTTCCAATCGAGTATCCCTTCAAATATTCTTGAATCCCATGCCGTCAGCATTAAGCATTGAAGACTAGTGGGAGCAATGCCGAGAAGCCTTCAGAACCGCTGCTTCTGAGGTTCTGGGTTTCACTCGGCCACCAAAACGAAACCCATGGTTCGATGAAGAATGCAGGCAGGCAAATGCAGCCAAACAAAAAGCAAGACAAATGCTGATGCAAAAACGAACAAGGGCTGCCTACGATTCTTCTTCTTCTTCTTCTTCTTTCCATTTTCGGCGTTACGAGTAGTGATCTTGAAGCGATCACAACTCTCCCACTTTTCTGCTTCACACTAGTGATCCGCCCGTGGGGTAAGCCTACGATCAGTACAGTATAACGAAATTTACAAGAAGAAAAGAAGGGAAGAACACCGAATTCTCAAAAAGAAAAAGAAGCAGCATGAGAAGTGCTCGTTTGAGGATATAGAGAGGTGACATGACAGGAAAGAGATACGAAAGTTTATCCAAAATGTAAAAAGATCCTGCCAGGGTCGCAAACCCCGAACTCAAGCCTGTAAAGACCAGCAGGGAAACATAGTTGTAGAGTCACAGTCGCTACTGAGGATCTGGAAAATCATTTCTGCAAACTGCTTAACGGCGATGAGGACACAAATTCCGCTGTCAGGCAGATTGGCCCATTCAGCTTGGACGACGATCAAGAATGCCGTTCTCCCGACCTAGAAGAAGTTAAGCTTGCCATATGCAAACTTAAATCAAATAAGACTGCAGGTCTTGATGCCGAACTTTTCAAGGCAGCTGGAGACCAGTTGGAAAGGAGCATGCACTAGCTGATCTGCATGATATGGTCGGAAGAAAGCATGCCCGATGAATGGAACCTCAGTATCGTATGCCCGATCCTAAAGAAAGGAGACCCTCACAATTGCGCCAATTACAGAGGGATAAGCCTCCTTAACGTCGCTTATAAGATCTTGTCTGCTGTAATATGTGAACGTCTGAAGCCCCACGTCAACAACTTGATAGGTCCTTATCAATGTGGTTTTAGACCAGAGAGGTCCACAATAGACCAAATTTTCACATTACGGCAGATCTTGGAAAAAACCCGAGAATATAATATCGATATTCACCATCTCCTTATCGATTTCAAAGCCGCGTATGACAGTATTTACAGAGACGAGCTGTACATAGCCATGTCTAGTTTCAGCATCCCTGCAAAACTTGTATAACTATGCAGGATGACTTTGGAGAATTCACCTGCTCCGTCAAGGTCGGTAAAGAACTCACCGAGACCATTGATGTCGAAAAAGGTTTAAGGCAAGGCGACAAACTGTCATGCTATTTCTACAACATCATACTTGAAAAGATTGTAAGAAACTCAAACATCAGAGAAACAATCTTTCAAAAGTCTGTACAATTACTCGCCTATGCAGACGATATTGACGTAATGGGAAGAAAAAAGCGTGATTTCATAGGTGCTTTTGCGAGTATTGAAACAGAAGCGTCAAAAATGGGTTTGATGGTTAATGAGGGCAAAACGAAGTATATGTTGTCATCAAATAAGGACACAGAACATCGACGAATTGGACAAAACGTCACAAAAGACAGACATAACTTCTAGGTAGTACAGGACTTCGTCTACCTAGGATCAACTGTAGACACGGAAAACAACATCAGTGCGGAGATCAAACGGAGAATAACTCTTGCCAACCGTTGCTTCTTTGGGTTAAGAAGGCAATTGAGAAACAAAACTCTCTCAAGAAAAACCAAGGTAACCCTGTATAAGACTTTGATCATCCCAGTCCTGCTTTACTGCGCCGAAGAATGGACCTTATCGAAAGCGGATGAGGAGACCTTTGGTCGTTTCGAAAGAAAAATTCTCCGAATGATCTTTGGTCCCGTATGCAAAGACAATGTGTGGAGAAGAAGATACAACATCGAGCTGTATGAGCTGTACCGCGACATGGGCATAGCCAGAAGAGTACGCATCGCGAGGCTACGATGGTTGGGCTATTTAGAGCGGATGGACCCAAACGCTCCGGCTCATCGGGTGTTCGAAAGCACATTGCAGGGTAATCGCGGAAGGGGAAAACCTCGTCTTAGGTGGCGCAATCAAGTGGATGAAGACCTCAACCGACTTGGAGTGCGAAACTGGAGAGAGCTCGCCCGAAATCGAAATCGTTATAGAAAGGCCCAGGTTCCTCCTGAACTGTAGTGCCCACCTAAGTTAGTAAGTATTAGCTTCTTTCTAAAACCAAAACACTTTATTATAATCTTAGGCTTTTCGTTCCTATCACTATCCTCTAACGTTAAAATAAGAGGACGACTGACTGCGCTAGTTATATTTTTATTGTCTCACGATGATAAAAAAACACTTTTTGAAATTTTTATACATTGGCCACTGGCCGTTACGAGCTTATTATGACGTAAATGAAATACTGAAGTTACAAAAAAGATTCACTTAGTCTCTGTGGGCCACCGTCCTTAGCTTCGCTGCATTCACATTGACGTATTCGTATTATCGTTGTCAAATCAACGAATGAAATGACGTTTGTTAAACAACTGTTAGGAGAAAGTGCAATGGAACACTTTGCCGACTGCAGCGTGGGAATGGATGTAGTTGCAACGTCAAGTTCGTTCATCTCTCTACCAGTTGCATCGCCATCTGTTGGCCATATAACAAATCATTTTTCAAATGTTTAATTATAGGGTGCTCCGCTCCTGCTGTCTGCCAAAACACTGGACTTCTTTCTCCTGATTTTTTAAACTTTATTCTTAATTATGATATTATTATTCTTTTGGAAACATTTGTAAAGAAACATAATGAACAAACCAAACAAAATTTTTTAAAGATTATAAATTAATGTGCATCCCTGCTACAAGAAATAACTTATTTGGTAGAGCTAGCGGTGGGGTCTTATGCGGCATCAAATTAACTAGTGTGGGAAGCTTTGTGAAATTTAAGCGGGTTGAAAACAAAATTATTATTAAAATTTCTAGCAATTTAACTAATTATTTTATTATTCCATTGTATTTAAATTGTAATAACTGGGGAAATGAATTTGACAGTCTTTACAATTTCTTAAATAAAAACTCTTTTGAAAATATTATGCTTATTGGCGACCTAAATGCGAGGATTGGCAACTATCAGAGCCCAAACTCATTTTATTCTCAATATCAAATAACATGTAATTCGAAATTCTAAAGATGGTATTGCCAATAGTAATGGTAGAAACTTGATAGAACTTCTAGAAGATTTCGGTTTGTTTGTACTTAATGGGGTGTCTAAAGGTGATTATGGTGGTGAGCTAACGTTTATTAGTGGCCAAGGTCAGTCGGTAATTGATCTATGTGCTGTGTCCGGCAAATGGTTGGACTCGGTTGTAGATTTTGAAGTCCTAGCAGCAAATTTTTCTGCTCACTTACCAATTTTAGTTACAGCTAGTCTTTCATATATAAGACCGCCGAGGTCTCCGAAAAGTTTTCAAAAGATTAAATGAATCGAGAATAAAAAACTTAATTTTCAATCTCTATTGAACTACCACATTAACCTCCACCCTCCTCAATCAACAAATCTTATCGAGGAAATTTCAACAAACATAACTGAAACAATCAAGTTGTCAGCCCCTTTTGCTGTTTTCAATAAGAAAGGTTTAATACCCTTTAATAAATGGTTTGATAAGGATTGTTTCAAACTAAGGAATAAATCTTTTGTGAATTTAAATTTGTTTAGGTCTACAAACGCAATTTTTTTCAAGCAATTATATCTCCGCACTAATAAAGAGTACAAACTACCTCCAAAAACTCAAAGTTGTTTTGGACTAACGTACGAGAACTAGGAGGACTCTTAAGAGCCAACAATAATACTAACTCGCTTCAATTAGATGCATTAGCAAATCGTTTCAAAACGCTTTTAAGAGCGTATGAGAACCTTCAGCTTTTTAGCTATGCGTGTATACATACAATCGTACCAGAGCTTGACACTAAAGTCACCTTGAATGAATTAGAAACAGTGCTCCTTAACATGAAAAATAACAAAGCACCGGGATTCGATGGTATTCCAATGGAATTTTATAAGAACTGTACTGCACAGTTCAAATCCTATATTGTCGAATTCTTCAATCGGATTTTTAATGAAACTTGTGTCCCTTGTACTTTTAATAAAGCGATAATTTTTGCTATTTTTAAGAAAGGAAATGCAACTCTTCCGGAAAACTACCGTGGTATCTCGATTCTTAACTCAGTACGAAAAATATTTGCTTCTATTCTTTATGTGAGACTCACGAAGTGGATTGAGAGCAATAATCGTTTAAACATATTCCAGGCCGGGTTTCGAGCAGGGTTCTCTAATTAAGATCACATTTTTGCGCTTTCCTCCATTGCAAACAAATACAATGATAAAAATAAAAAACTTTATTGCTGTTTTGTGGACTTCAAAGCCGCTTTCGACACGGTTAATAGACAAGCATTGATCTACAAGTTGGCATCTCTTGGTGTCTCTCGAAAGTTTTTGCTTCTCTATTCTAATTTCTTGGCTTCAACAAGTGCAGCTGTTTGCGATGGAATAGGTATTTCGGAGTGGTTTGAAACGTCCGCAGGAGTTCCTCAAGGTTGCATTCTCAGCCCAATTTTATTCGCTTTATTTATCGATGCAGTTTGCGATATCCTTCCGGGAGGTGTAACTCTTGTCAAAGTTCTTCTCTACGCTGATGACCTAGTCTTGTTAACAGATTCTCCATTCACTTTACAGTTACAAATCAACTGACTTCATGAATATTGTGAAGCTTGGGGTTTGCAAATCAATACCCGCAAAACTAAAGTAATGATATTTGAACCAAGAAAACGAAGAAGACTTGCTGAAGAAAACTGGTATCTTAACCGTGAGCGAATTGAAGTTGTTAGTCAATTCAAATAATATATAGGAGTTCTGTTCACTGCCCACTCGAATTTCAGCAAGCATGCCAAAGAAAAAATTGATGAAGCCAAGTTGGCCCTCAACATGATGTGGCCATCTTTTTTAATAACCAAGATATTGATGTTTCATCAAAATACCGTGTCTTCAATGCAACAGTGAATACATGCATGTGTTATGGTGCACAAGTCTTTGGCTATGCACGATTTGAGGACTTCGAAAAAGTTCAAAGGTATTTTTTCAAAAGACTGTTTCGGTTACCTAATGCAACACCTACATTATGCTATTCATGGGGAATCCGGTATAACACCAATTTTTATCTAAAATTTAAAGGTTCATACAGATTATAGTCCGGGATCCCTGGTCCAATTTTTTTTGTGACTACTATCAAGCTAATTTTCCCTGAGTGGCTTTATTTTGTTGAGACGCCCAACAATTTTCTAACGAAAACTTTCGACTGTGGTAGCTAACAGAGGTAGAAAGGGTGAAATATGTCGATTTCATGATACTAAAAATTTTATTAGTAACAGTTTCTTTCTTAGTTAAGCTTCAAGATAATTATCTGAATTACGTAAAAAAATATTTGTCCTACAAATTGTATGGTTTGATCTTAAGAGTCCCCTTCCTCAAACATGTATCGATTACGAGGTCAAAAAAAGTGATTACTAACAAACTGATTTTTTCGCTTTTACTTATTTAATATTTATATAATCTAACAGTCGGATTGTCCTACAAATTCCGTGGTACGTTTTTTCAGTCCTACGCTCAGAAAATGTCAATACCACCAGATTATTATTTTCATTACTAACTGTAGGACAAAAATATTACATTATAGGTTAGTGTGTTATCTGCCCAATTCAAACAATGTCCTACAAGAAAACAGGTATGCATCGCTAGTCCGACAAGAATTGTAATTTTTTTGTTTGTTTATTTGTAACATATGGTACAAGAAAAAATCTTGCTCTAGTTTTAAATATTTAGCTTTATTTTTTAGTAAATTAACCACAGAGATTTCGGTATTTCTAAAAAAAAAATTAATCCTCCTCAGATTCATCCGACAACCTTTCGCTGCTATCGCTACTATCGCAACTATCGCTGTCATCGGCATCTACTTCACTTCCTTCATTCGTGATATCTGACTCTGTAATAACATAAAAAAATTAAGTATATCATAATATAATAATAAATAGTCAATCATAAAATAACAATTGTATAAATAGGGTACCTTGAATGTCGGAAGATATTTCTTCAAAAGATGGACTTTGGGGAACATCAAACCAATAATATTCATATTTGCCATCAATTATTGTCCATCCAAAATTGTCTGGCAACTGTTACTAATAATATTTTTAGTATCATGAAATCGACATATTTCACCCTTTCTACCTCTGTTAGCTACCACAGTCGAAATTTTTCGTTAGAAAATTGTTGGGCGTCTCAACAAAATAAAGCCACTCAGGGAAAATTAGCTTGATAGTAGTCACAAAAAAAATTGGACCGGGGATCCCGGACTATTATCTTATCAAAGTTATGAGGAGAGAAAATGGTCTCCACAAATCATTTTTGAGATGGCTACTTCAAACGAATACTACGCCCTTTAATGAACTGAATCTACTAGCTTTATTTCATAACGCAAGTTTCACTCTCAACGAAAACAACGTAGATGACTGGCATGCTATTTTCGCTGGCTTAATTGCTAAGATTGATGAAAATATATATATTCAAAATATAAACAGAGCGGCTTCGTCAGAGAGCAGAAATATTTACAAAAGCTTAAATCATAATCTCTTAACAGAAGCTAACTATTTTTGCAAGGATCTTTCCGTAGAAGCTATAGGTACCATTTTTAGAGCTAGAGTGGAGTTACTAAGCTTAAATTATATCCCTCATAGAAATTATCTTTCTCAAAATTGTCATCTTTGTAATAGAAGAGAGCTTGAAGATAGTTACCATTTCATAGCAGTTTGCCCAATCCTTCAAGAAATTCGCCGACTATACTTCGAAAGAAGCTACATATATCCTTACGCCAATTTATTGATATAATGAACGGATCCGTTGGATGGCTCAAACTTTTTAAATATTGTAAGCATGCTTTGTTATTCCGTAACAGCTTTTAACACGAATGTTCTTCACTTTCCACCAGTTAGAGTAGTTATCTAAAATATTTTCTTATTCTTTATGTTTCAAATCATTAGAAAATTGCCCGTTTTATGTTTCAAATCATTGCAAAATTGTACAAATAAATCTAATTTAAATCTTATCCAAGATATATTTTACAAATTATCCTTAAATTAATTTATTTTTGTGTTTCAAATCACTTCAAAATTAAAAAAATAAACTTATTTAAAAACTTATTAAAAATTTAAAAACGTTAAGAAACGAAAAAATTAAATAAATAATTAATTTAAAACTGTTGTATTGTACACTATAAATTCAAACAAAAAATTTTTTAAACGGATTCGAAATTTTAGTATCAATTTCTATTCAAAATTGCATTTGCAATCATAACCATTTTGTCTAATATATTATATTAATTTTCTTAAAATTATTAAATGTATGTTCAAAAAAGAATATGTCACTCAGGCAGACGGCAACACAGCCGTGTTCTTTATATTGTATTAATTTTGTAAAAATTTATTGAAATAAAATACATTATCTATCTATCTATCTATCTATTCGTATTATTGGGCGATTTGCTGGCTTCGTTAAGGGCCAGTTATAGCGATCAGGAAAACGAATCAGGAAAATTTTTCAAATGGAATAATAACTATGTTCTCGTTACAATTGAATAACAAATGTTATACCAATCGATGGCAAATCACCCAAAGAATTTTTTGTGCCCAAAAAAGATATAATAGAACAAATATTTGCTGTTTTATTTGTATTTTTCTATTTTCCTGTTTCAATTCCATCAGGAAAATAGAAAAATACAATTTTACGGCAAAGTACTTGTTCAATTGAACATTTTCTTGGCAAAATAGATTCTCAGGGCTGTTTACTATTGATTGGTATAACATTTGTTATTCAATTGTAACAAAAATATAGTGATAATTAATTTTGAAAATTTTTCCTGATTCGTTTTCCTGATCGCTATAACTGGCACCTTAGTTGGCTTTTATAATCTGTTATCGCTGACACTGCAATTATTGATTTTGTGTCAGCCGTTGATTGACCATCTATTGATGACTGTGCACTTTCACACTTGTCAGCCGTTGATTGACCCGCTACTGTTGACGGTGCAATTTCATATTTAACTCGCGTTTCCGGCAAGTCTTATCGATTTTCGCGATCGCGGTTTGTGTGTATGTTATTTACTTGTGCTGTCGCAAGCACTAAGTAAATAATAGGAAAAAACGAAGTGGTTTCGGTCTCAAAATTTCGGAACCGAAAATGTCCAACTAGAATTTTTGTCTACATTTTTGCGTTATTATTTAAATATTATTTTCCTTTTGCATGCGTTGTGGTAGTGCTTTATTGAATTGATAATTTGATGTGTGCATGTGCATTGTCGAAGCGCAGCGTATTGAAATGTATTTTGTGTTTGATATCAATCAATAAAGATGAATAAAATTATAATTTGGTGTATTATTTCGTAAAGTTGAAAGTTTGAATGGTGTAATTTATTAGAGATGAGTTGATTGAAGAAAGTAATTCCTTGAATCAATTATGTGGTTACTTTTCAGGAAGGTATAGATGATCGTGTATATTAATTTGCAGGTACGATGTGTTTTAAAAGATCACGGTGATCTACTTTTCTTTCGTAGAATTGATTCGTTGCAGGAATTTAAAGTAGGGTTCATTGCTGATTTCAGCTTTACGTTGGACTTAAATTAAGCCTTATAAAAATCCAGGGGTTATGTATTGAGAGAAGAGATGTTATCTTCGGAGAAGATAATGGTATCAGCAGGTATACTGATTCGGGTGAATCCAGGGGCGTTGTTTTAGGTTTTGAATAATCTTCGAGGAAGATGAGAAGAGATTTTTTCATATCTTTAGGTAAATCTTCGGGGAAGAAATATGATTCAACAGGTGTTGATTCGTATGCTGAATCCAGGAGCGGTGTATTTTCAGGTTTTAGGTAAATCTTCGGGGAAGAAATTATGATTCAACAGATGTTGATTCGTATGAATCCAGGGGCAGTATATAATGGTTTTTTGTTTGTAAATCTTTAGGGAAGATGTTTTTATTAAGCAATAGCAGTATGATCCTGATGATTGTTACAAGGAAGACGACAAATTTTTGCGATGGGCCGTTTTAGGGTTCCATTCTGCGTTTTAACGGTGACGACGCGTACAAGACCGTCTGATCCTGCATGAGTTCCTTCAATTCAGCCGAGATTCCAGTAGTGGTGGGAGTCGCTCATTCTTGAGCAGAACTAAGTCTCTTAGTCTGGGAATCTCTTTGACTTGCGTCCATTTTGGTAGATAGTAACACTTCCGCCAGCGCTTTAATTCGTTTCCATCGGTCGAGATGTGTTACGTTGTTGCTAAGTTCGCCTTGTGGTATGGCATGCAGAGGCTCGCCGACTAAAAAATGCCCAATGGTTAGCGCATTTAAATCGTCGAAGCTATCGGATAGAGGGCATAAAGTCCTCGAATTCAAACACGCTTATATTTGTATTAGAAGGGTTGCGAGCTCCTCAAATGTAAGCCTTTCAGTTCCGACAACTCTTTTTAAATGGTGCTTGACAGATTTCGCACCTGCTTCCCATAAACCACCAAAGTGTGGATAAGCTGGGGGAATAAAGTGCTAATGAGTACCGTGATTTGAAAGCTTTTCGGTTATCTCCTTCCAGTCATTCGTGGCTTCTGTTAGCATTTTTGCTAATTTGTTGTTAGCACCAACGAAGTCAGTTTCGCAGTCGCTGTAAACCTGTTGACAGCTTCCTCTCCTTGTAGTGAACCGACGAATTGCTGCCAAAAACGCTTGGGTCGTCAGATCAGACACTACTTCTAGGTGATTGACTTTTGTTGCCAAACAGATGAATACTGCAAAATATCCCTTCAATATCTTGGCACCGCGTGCTTTCCAGCTTTTGATCTCGATGATACCAGCATAATCGACACAGGTATGGCTGAAAGGTCGAGACATCTGAACTCGAGCTTCGGGTAAGTTTACCTTCAGCTGTTGCATTATTGATACCTTTAGCCGGTAGCAAGAAAAACACCTATGCAGTTGATACTTTACACTCCTTCTAATCTGCCCAATTCAGTATTGTTGTCGGGATAGGTGGACCCACACTTGCTCCCGATTTAGGACGACACCTAGCAACAAAACGGAGACAGGTAGTGATGACTTGAACGAGCTTGAGAAGACTCGAACAGTCATACATTGTTTGCATTGTTCGCGAGCTCCTTGACGTTTCTCATCCATTTTCGTAGGTGGAAGCCTGCGGACGCACAATGTTGCTTTGCTTCGTGGCATTTTATGCGTGCCTCTTCGACAGAGTCCGCACCACTGACGAGGTCGTCAACGTACATGTCCTGACGGACAACCTTCGCCCCAGGTAAGCGTTTTGTATACCGATCAAAGTGGTCGTCGCAAGTGATGTTTTCTTCTGTTTCTAGATTATGAAACGGGGTTTCCTCGATCTCCCAAAACTTCTCCAGTTGAGAGTTCAGGTCTGCAAACTGTACGAAACTTCGAAACTGCTAGGGATTTTCTACTGCAACCTTGCCAAAAATTAACCATCCGAGCTCAGTTTCTTGCGCTATGGGACCGATACCATCCTGAGGTCGCCTTACGTCCGGCAAAAGGATTTGTGCACAAACATCACTTCCCAGAAGTAAATCGATGAGTGCAGGTTTGTAGAGATGAAGATCTGCTAACGAAATACGTTTGAGGTGGTGCCATCTACCGTGTGAGTCATACACGGTTGGGCCGGGAGAAGGCCAGTCAGTTACTTGAAAACCAAATCCTGGACGGCCGTCTCAAACGTTGAGTGGCGGGAAGCAAAGCGCACTTCGAAGGAGTGCTGCGTAGTATCACTGCTGACCAACACTAATCCAGACACTGCGGCGAAGGTGCGCCGCTTTTCTAGCTCCGAAAGTAGTGTGGCAGTTTCCGTGATAAACGACGTTTTCGAGCCAGTGTCGATCAACGCTTGAAAGAGGTGCAATCACCCGTCCGCTGCTCGTGCCTTTACTACTACCGTTGCTAGAAGAACCTGGTGATGACCATAACCATGCGACGCGTGGTAATTAAAAGTCTGTCCATTTGATTGGAGCTCTTCTCCTGTTTGCTGGAACTCCGACGAGTTTCTGTTCAGAGTAGCCTGAAATCCTCTGGATGCCATGTTCCTCACCTTCGAACTCGTTGCAGGTTGTTGTTGTTGTTGTCACATTTATGACGTGCTACTTTGTGCACTTCAATGCAGCAACGTGTGGTGCTTTTACGGACAGAAATAGCACGAACTCACACTCTGGCAGTCTCGGATAAAGTGCCCGTAGGACAAGCAGTTCTCACAAACCTTCAACCTGCGAACAGTATCTTTACGCCCCATGTTGTCCATGTTCAGGAAGCGCTGACACTTTCGCAACGTGTGTTTGCCTTGGTTGCACAACTAACATGCGAACTGTTCGCCGGAATTCGTCCTCAATGGCTGCTCAACGAAACTCGTCCTCGCTGGTTTGTACGGTTGCTTATTGACTTGCTTGCTGTGGAACACCTTCGGATTGCTGGCTGGAACACGTGGCCCTTTGTTTTCGGTTGGCTCTTCTTTGCTCCTATATGTTGCACCCAGCTCCTGCTGACCTACAACCTGAAGTGTTTGGAACCTCGTCTCCAAAAACTCGGTGAACTCCTTAAAACTCGGTTAGTCTTTCCTGTTACCTAATTTTTCTTCCCACAGTTTTTGGCTCGCACTGGGAAGTTTCTGGAGCAAAAACCAAATCAGGACAGTATCCCATTCAGAAACTGGCACATCCATGTTCTCCAGCGTAAGAACACATTCACGGGTGGTGTACACTGTACAGCATATCACAAAGACCTGAAGCAGTTTCGCGACTCAAGGACGGCTGACCGAACAGATGCTGGATTAAGATGTGCACCAGAATGCGTTTATAGTCATACCTGTCATTCAAAAGCTCCTAGGCTTTCTCGTAACTAGCTGTTTCCACCGATAGATTTTGCAAAAACTGTTCTGCATCATCCACCAAACAAGACTGTAAGAAGTGCAGCTTGTCGATATCATCTAAGGCCTTGTTTTGATGAACCAAAACATTGAATTTTTTCTGGAAAGCTCTCCAGGTGGTGTACGAATCATCGAACTTTGGAAGATCGATTCGTGCAAGCCTAATACCCGAATGCAACGTTGCAGCAACAGCGGCAGTATCAGTGGGCGGAGCACCCGTATTTACTTGTGCTGCTTTCGCTTTAGCACACTTATCCAAGGTATATACCAACTCGGCACGGTATTTAAAATATAGCTCATAAATTTGGTCGTACACCACCATTAATTCTTCCTTTTTCAGATCTTCTTCCAGCATCCCAGTACCGAAAATCGCTTCGTTTCGTGATATGACTATGCCGAAGCCATATCTGTTTCCAGCATCGACAAACGGCCTGACGCCTATGCTGTCACCCTACGATCCCTTGGCGACCTTTTATAATTCATAAAATCTTTCGTAATCTTACTAAACAGCATTTTTTGCAGCTCCCCGTATATAAAAATCTTATTTTGAGCCATTTTTTTTTTTTCATTTTCATTTTTTATTTGATTATCTTATATCTACTTACGCGCTTACAAAAATGTATAAAACTAGCTTATATAGTTACTTAACTAACTTACTGACCCTAATCGGGTACTCTAAATCAATCAATATCTTCATGTTAATGCATTTCGGCCTATAGATAACTTATATATTAATTATCTAGAGCTACAGTTTAAACAAAGAAAATTTAAAAAACTTGGTTTTCTTGATCAATTATTTTTTGTTTTTCTTAAAAGTACTAATTAAAACTACTTAAATGTACTTAAAACTAGAGCAGCCACAGTAGCATTTTATGATTTTTTTATTTTTTTTTATTTTTGTGTTTTATGATTTTTTTTTTAATTTTGTGTCTTGTGATTTTCTTTTGATTTTTGTATTTTAAAATCTTTATTTTGTTTTTGTTTATTTTTCGATTTTTTTAATTTTTTATTTTGACGCCAATTTTTTTTTTTTTTAAATTTTTGTGGGATCTGATGCTGTTTTTTTTGTTTGAGTTTTTTTTTAAATTTTTTTTTTTTTTTTTTTTATTCTTTTTTATTTTTTTGTTTGCCATTGTGCTCACCCCCTATACCCTAAATATTACACGCTGAACCTTTGCAAGCCAGCCATTGGCGACTCGCTATCAATTTCAATTTCAGTTTCGTGCTCAGACAACCACCAGAACATTTTCAGCGTTTTAACAACGTCAAGACGATCGCGATCTGAGACCGCCCTACTGAACTGAAGAAGCTCTTCAACGTCTCCGCCTACTGCGGTGACATCTCGGTTATAAAGGAACCGCCTTTCCACGGACTTCCGGCAGACGTGGTAGATTAGCGGAACCGCCAATCTGTCCTGTATCAGCCCTTCCATGTCAAAATAGAGGAAAGCTTCCGGTGGGACATATCCACTAAGACGCGTTTTCTCTATGCAGGGTGTCCCGTAATTCGTTTTACATACTTTGAATATGATTCTTGGTCATATTCTAAGAAAAAAATTGTTCTACAGTAAAGTCCGTTTCTCAAGTTTGATATCACTTTTTGACAATTTAAAAAAAGGCAAACTTTGGTGTACCCTGACCTGTGCTAAATTCGATATCTCTGTCAGTACTGGTGATAGAGACCTAATATTAGACTTAAATTTTTGTAGAAATAACAACCTTAAAGACTGTATTTAAATTAGGCTTCCATAGGTTTAGGGTTGCCAGATTTTCAAAAGACTACAAGTAAGACAAGAGTTATCGACAGCAAACATCCACAATGAAATCCAAAAACGGGCTCTGGCATGGATTCAAAACGAAGGAGGGTGCTTTGAGCACTTGTAATAATTGTATTTGTATTAAATACATAAAAAAACTACTTAAAGTGATAATATTATTGTTTTATTCAAACAAACCTCAAAGCAAAAACTTTTTTTTATTTTTTTTTAAATTTTTCCCATTTTGTATTTTTCCAAGTATCATAAAATGTATGGGTTTTTGAGCTAACTTAATAATGAGTTTTTTCTTAATTATTGTTTTGTTCATCTGAAAAAAAAAAGAAACTCTATGTTTATCAGGCCTTTTCTCCAAAAAAATGACCTCAAAGTCAAAACTTTGTTTTGGGAAGAAAATTGGAACACCACTTAAAATTGAAAATCTGGCAACCCTAAACCTATGGAAGCCTAATTTAAAAACAGTCTTAAAGGTTGTTATTTCTGCAAAAAATTCAGTCTAAGATTAGGTCTCTATCATTAGTATTGACGGAGATATCGAATTTAACACAGGTCAGGGTACACCAAAGTTAGCCTTTTTTTAAATGGTCAAAAAGTGATGTCAAACTTGAGAAACGGACTTTACTGTAGAACAATTTTTTTCTTAGAATATGACCAAGAATAATATCCCAAAGTATGTAAAACGAATTAAAAGACACCCTGTATATTCAATATTGGGGTAGTAAGCCCCAAAAATCAAGCCATTGGTCGAGGTCATCGCTCTTGCCGTGTGACCCCGAGTCAGTTTTATAATGAAGTTGTCGATCCTGTTTATTTGAGCCCCGTTGTAAAGGACCTCATTTGGATAATATTTTTTGTACTCCGACTCTGGTGTTCTGTGTTATCCAAGACAGGTACGCAGACACTGTCTCTCAAACACCCGAATCTTTTCCATTTGAGACGCTGTAACGTTGAACCACACGGGGCACCCATAGACAATCATTGGCCTTATGAGGGCCATGTAGCAAATCACCTTCACTCTGCTATCAAGTTGACTGTCGCCTTGTCAGAGCAAAAGCTCCTTTAGCTCTGGCCAGAGCCGCATCCATATGTTTGTTAAAATATAGATACTGATCTAGCCAGATGCCGAGGTACTTGACTACTACTTTGTTTGGTAGTGGGTTACCATACAGATCAACGATCACCAGCTTGCGCCAGTTCTTTCTTGTATCCCATGAGGCCCGAGCCAACGGGGTCCTAAACACAATTGTTTCCGATTTCTGGAAGTTGATTTTCAACTTCCAGTCATCGCAATATTGCTGGATCTTATCGAAGTCACGCTGCAAGAGTGTTCTGATGACTTCGATCTTTGTATCTGTTCTGTACGCAATGAGGTCATCAGCGTACGCTATAGCATGGTGAAGAGAACCAATAAGATCGCCGGTGAAAATGCTAAACAAAATAGGCGAATTCACCGCCCCCTGTTGTAGACCTTTCTGTATTTTAAAAGTTCTGGTAGAAGTTGTATTGCAACTTTTCACAACAAACGTTCTACCATGAAGCATGTCATTTAGAATATATATTTTGAGCCATATTTAATGTATTGTTTCTTTATTTAATAGTTATAAAAAAGTAATAACAAGTTAACATCATGCAACTAGTAAAACTTACTGCTTTTTCTGGATCTGCTGCCGTCTATATGTATATCTTTAAAAAGATGTTCACCAGAGTTTCCGCTGGACGTTGTTTAAGTTTTAAAATAAGTCTTAGCTTTGAAAATGTTTTTAATTTCGATTTAGGTCTATTGTAAGCTACACGAAACTACTTATTTAAAACAAAACACGTTTTTTCAAATCAAATTATTCGCACTTGATTTTATAGGGTTGCCAGATTTTCAATTTTAAGTGGTTTTCAAATTTTCTTCCCGAAACAAAGTTTTGACTTTGAGGTCATTTTTTCCAGAAATTGCCTGGTAAGCATAGAGTTTCTTTATTTTTTACAGATGAACAAAGCAATATTAAAAAAAAGTTCAATAATAAGTGTACTCAAAAACCCACAAATTTTATGATATTTGAAAAAATACAAAACGGGTAGAATTATAAAAAAAAAAAGATTTTTAAATTTGAGGTTTGTTTGAATAAAACAATAATATGGGTACTTTTAGTAGATTTTTTATGTATTTTATACAAATACAGTTATAACAAGTGCTCAAAGTGCCTACGCAGACATTTTTTTCTTATATGAGTTTTGCAATGTAAATTCAAGAAGAGCACAACGAAAATACAAGGAATTTTATCCTAACTGAAAATCTGGCAACCCTAGGCCTAAAGGAATCCAATTTAAATACAGTTTCAAAGATTACAAGACTACAAGTAAGACAAGAGTTATCGAGAACAAACACCCACAACGAAATTCAAAAACGGGCTCTAGCATGCATTCCAAACGAAGGAGCGCACTTTGAGCACTTGTTATAAATTGTATTTGTATAAAATACATAAGAAAACTACTAAAAATGCCCATATATTGTTTTATTCAAACAAACCTCAAATTTAAAAATCTTTTTTTTTTTTTTTTTAATTTTACTAATTTTATATTTTTTCAAATATCTTAAAATGTATGGGTTTTTTTACTTTATGAGTTCTTTTTTTATTTTTGCTTTGTTCATTTTTAAAAAATAAAGAAACTCTTTGTTTATGGGACAAATTCTGCAAAAAAATGACCTCAAAATCAAAACTTTGTTTTGGGAAGAAAATTTGAACACCACTTAAAATTGAAAATCTGGCAACCCTAAATCCGTGGAAGCTAAACTTAAATACAGTCTTAAAGATTGTTATTTCTACAAAAAATTTAGTCTAAGATTAGTTCTCTATCATTGGTATTGACAGAGATATCGAATTTAAGATAGGTCAGGGTACACAGAAGTTAGCCTTTTTTTAAATTGTCAAAAAGTGATGTCAAAGTAGAGAATCGAGCTTTACTGTAGTACATTTTTTTTCTTAGAATATGACCAAGAACCACACCCCAAATGATAATACATGAAGTACGGGACACCCTGTATATCAATCGTAAATTGGATATAATTCGCGCACACACACTTTTCACACACTTTACTTTTTTTTTAATGTTAATTGTTCGTAAAAACGGTTCGAAAGGACCAAATGATATTGTTTATGCTTGTAAAATATAAATTGCTAGGAAATTTTCCGTAAGAAAAGTATTCTGTATAATTAAAACACAATAGGTAAGCACTTTTAACCACTTTGACTTTAATTTTCCCTTTGTATCAAGAATTAGTCATATAACTTGTAGTATATAGAGTCTATGGTTTTGTTTACAATCTTTTTGACATATGTATTTGTGGACTGTTATATTCAACATAACTATAACTGCTGGCAACACTGTGTATAACAATTTGATCAATCATATTGTGGCTTCTTGTCAAGTAACGAGAGATATCGATGGCTCTCTCTGTCCGGCATCAAACAGGTTAACACATAAATTATTCTAAGCTAGAGTTAATAATTATAAGTAAAATATAATGAAGTATAATAAAGAATTATAAAATACAAAACAAATTGGCGACGAGGAAAATAAGGAAAACAATAGAAAAGAGTGTACAAATTAAAACCTGGGATTGCGAAGATATAAAAAGATTAGATTCACGTCTTAATTTATCTAATGACCGCGACATCATCTTCATTGGAGAAAATAAAAAACGACCCATCTGATTACGAAAAGAAAAGTGAAAAAGTAAAACTAGAAAGCGAAAAACAAAAAACCAAAATGTCATTTCTGGGGAATATTAATGAGTTTGTCCCTGGTGAAGATTTTGTGGCATATAAGGACAGAGTGCAGCAGTATTTTATTGCGAATAAAATTGAAAGTGAAATTCAGACTCCAGTGTTCATTACCTTGGTCGGTTCAGAAGTTTACAAAGTGCTTAAGTCTCTGGCAGCACCAGCGCTACCAAGCTCAAAACCATTTACTGAATTGATAGGCTTACTAGAGCAGCATTATGCTCCCAAGCATAATAAGAGAGCCGAACGATTCAAGTTCCAAAAAGCGAAACAGGAGGAGGGCGAGTCAGTTTCCGACTTTATCATAAAGCTCAGAAATCTAGCTGAGTCATGCAGGTTTGGAGACTTTATCGCCGACTCAGTACAAAATGCAGCCAACTTACGTAATCTGGCATTAGAAGATGCTTTAGTGGATAAATTTATTGTCGGACTAAGGAACGATCGTATTCAGCAGAACATCTTAACCGACGACAGTCGCACGTTTGAGAAATGCTGTGAAATTGCTCTAAATACGGAGATGTCTGAGAGGGAGCAACGATCAATGCAGGCACGTGGCAGTGAAGTTCATGTCATAAGAGACAAAAGTAAAGCTGTCGCTGCGCAAGTTAAAACTAAGAATCATGCTATGAGAACCAATTGTAACAACAAATGTACGCATTGTGGAAAAAATCATTTTGAACGGGATTGTCCAGCAAAAAATTGGAGTTGTTTTAAATGCAACAGAAGAGGTCACACTGCAAACATGTGTTGGGGTGGAGGCAGAAGAGACGGTGGAGGAGCTGGTGGGGGTGGCAGAAGAGATGGTGGTGGAGCCAGGCGGAGTGTAAGATCTATTCAGATAATCAACAGTGTTAAAGCGTCAGAAAAAGGTCTCAAAGTAGAAGTTAAACTTTGTGGTGTTTCATTCCAAATGGAGGTTGATACGGGAGCCGCTATGTCGGTTATTTCTTTTATTGAGCTTAAAGATAAGTTACCACATATTTCTATTTTTGCTTGCGATGTTAAAATTTGTACCATTGCAGAATTTGAGGTTAAAGTTGTTGGCAAGGTGGAATTGGACGTGGAGTTTCAAGGGACAACTGGAAAAATGGAGATCGTGGTAGTAGATAGCCAAATTTTTACGCCACTATTTGGCAGAACGTGGTTGGATAGATTTGTTCCGAGTTGGAGGCAAAAACTTTTGGGTAAAAGTGAGTTAATCAATTGTATAGAATACAAAAATAGAGAAAATAGTGCATGCAATGAGCTTTTATCAGAAATTAGAGAAAAATTTCCATGTGTCGTTTCTAGTGATCCGAATCAGATGATAGTGGGCTATGAAGCCGAAATAAATATAGAACACGATGCTGTCCCCATCTTTTGTAAGGCTTATAGGGTTCCATTTAGGTTGCGTGACGCAGTCAAGGTTGAGTTAAATAGACTTATTTCTATAGGAACGCTTGAACCTGTCAAACACAGTAGCTGGGCATCACCAATTGTGTGTGTTCCTAAACAGAATGGTGAGATTAGACTGTGCATCGACTGTAAAGTTACAGTAAATAAATATATTCTTTCATCACATTACCCGTTGAACAACGTAGAAGATATTTTCGCGAATTTGCCAAACTGTTCAGTTTATTGCGTTTTGGATATGGCTGGGGCCTTTCAACAGCTCGTTTTAACTCCAGAGTCACGAAAACTTTTGACTATTAATACTGATCAGGGCCTTTTACAATATACTAGGTTGCCTTTCGGAGTTTCATGTGCTCCTTCAATTTTTCAATCCGTGATTGATAGAATTTTAGATGGTATTGAAGGAGTGTGGGCGTTTATTGATGATGTAGTCATTGGGGCGGAGTCTGTTGAAAAAGGTAAGGAGAAACTTTTCGACGTTCTTAAAAGGTTCGATGATCATAAAGTCAGAATTAATTTAGCTAAATGTGTGTTTTTAAAGCCTACAGTGGAGTATTTAGGTCATGTTATTGGGAAAAATGAGGTACGACCAAATCCCAAGAAAGTAGAAGCTATTACAAAAGCTCCTTGTCCAACCAATGTAAAAGAGCTTCAATCATATTTAGGGCTTTTAAATTATTACCGAAGGTTTGTACCTGATTTGTCAGGGAAGTTAAGAAATTTGTACAACTTGTTACAGAAAAACAGTAAATTTGTTTGGAATAAGAGTTGTCAGGAAGAGTTTGCTAGATCCAAGGAACTTATCGTAGAAAATAATGTTCTGGAACTATATGACAAAGACAAACCAATTGTAATAAGTACCGATGCAAGTCCATACGGCGTTGCAGCAGTACTTTTGCATGTCGTTGATGGCGTAGAAAAACCGGTGTTATTTGCGAGCAGTACACTTAGCGATTCTGAAAAAAATTACTCGCAGTTACATCGAGAGGCCTTGGCAGTAATGTTCGCTGTTAAGAAATTTTTTAAATATATTTACGGCAAACATTTTGTGATCCACACCGACAATCAGGCCTTAAAGGAGATTTTTAACCCTAAAAAAGGAACTCCTTCGGTTGCTGTGGCTAGATTACAAAGATGGGCGATAACGCTTTCAACCTTTGATTATTCAATCAAACATAAGCCTGCCAGGGAACTGGCTTTTGTTGATGCTTTATCACGTCTACCACTTCCTGGTACCACTGATGTTGAAACAATTTGCATCAATTCAATAAATTTTTTTGAGGAATTACCTATAGATAAGGAGCTTATTAGAGCTGAAACCAAAAAAGATGTAGAACTTTGTCAAATATATGAATTTTTAAAAACTGGTTGGCCAAAGCAGGTGAATCCAGAGTTAAAAGCCTTTGCTGCTTTCAAAAATCAGTTAAGTTTAGAAAATGGTTGTGTATTTTACAGGACAAGAATTGTCATTCCATCCAAACTAAGAAAGCAGGTGCTTCAATCAATCCATAGTAACCATAATGGAGTGGTTATAATGAAAAAAATGTGTCGATCATACGTTTGGTGGCCGAAAATTGATGTGGATGTTAAAGAATTTGTGGCATGTTGTGAGATTTGTCAGGTAACAGCAGTTGTTCCAAAAGAAAAAGTTGTTTCAAGTTGGCCCAGCTGTAATTATCCTTTCGAGAGAGTACATTTAGATTTTTTTTATTTTGAAAGTAAGACTTTACTTTTAGGTGTGGATGTATTTAGTCGCTATTTGATTGTTGTTATAATGAATGGAACCTCTGCTAAAAACTTAATCGATAAACTAACTCATAATTTGTTTTCAATTTTTGGGTTTCCCACTGAGATTGTCACTGACAATGGACCACCTTTTGCATCGTTCGAGTTTAAAAGTTTCTGTTCAAATTGTAAAATCAAATTGACTCATAGTCCAGTTTATCATCCACAGTCAAACGGGATAGCGGAACGACACGTGCGTATTGTAAAGAATGTTTTAAAAAAGTTTTTGTTGAGCTCGAAATCAAGTTTATCACTGCAAGAAAAGATCGATTTGTTTTTATTTAATCATCGAAATACTCCAAATTCAGTGTCCAATGAGACTCCATCTGATCTTGTTTTTTCATATAAGCCTAAAATATTAATTGACAATTTATGTAAAGCTAATAAAATTGAGAACAGAAATCGAAAAAAGAATTTTAAGTATAAAAAAGCAAAACCTATAAATTATAAGACTTTTGAAAATGTTAATATAAAAAAATATAAGGTAGGGGAGGATTGCTTATATAAAAACTATGTAAATGAACTAAAGAAGTGGTTGCCATGTACTGTTAAGAAAGTCTTAAGTACTATAAGATACATTGTTAGAATTGGTTATCAATACAAAGTAGTTCACGTAAATCAATTGAAAAAAATTATTAAACAACAAAAGTTTAGTTATTTGTACACTAACATTCCTAAGTCTTATGATGAAAAAGATGCAATTAATATGAATGGTACTGATTTATCTTATATAAACGATAATATAAAATCTAAAATAAAACCAAGAACCAACAAAGCTAAAAATACTCCTATTCAACAACGTAAAAGTAGTAGAACGAAGAAAATTGTAAATTACTATAAAAACTTAAATGATTACCTATTATATTGAATTAAAACAAAACCGTAATGAACTATATAAGTTCAAATTTATTGTAAAATTTTAGTTGTAAGTAAACCTAAATTAAGCCTGGGAGGATGTTATATTCAACATAACTATAACTGCTGGCAACACTGTGTATAACAATTTGATCAATCATATTGTGGCTTCTTGTCAAGTAACGAGAGATATCGATGGCTCTCTCTGTCCGGCATCAAACAGGTTAACACATAAATTATTCTAAGCTAGAGTTAATAATTATAAGTAAAATATAATGAAGTATAATAAAGAATTATAAAATACAAAACATGGACTTTATTTGATGTGTTTATTTTATGTTTATTTAAATAGTTCTCAGTACATTTCCGTACAGAGTGAACCCAGAACAACAGAGGCTGGGGTTTTGATGCCTTTGTCAAAAGGTTGGCCATCCACTCAGCTAAATAAAATTGAGACGTCATATGAGTTGTATTCTTTTATTCATTATCATTATTTTATTCAATTTAGCCTTTATACCTTGGAAGTAGTGAGAGAGTATTAAAAGAATATGCAGTCCACCATTTTGGCGTGGCGGCCATAGACAATTTACCGAATGTTATCGTCGGAACTAAGGCTGAGTGTGAATTGAGTAAAAATTTCTAACCTCGGTAATTTTTTTTTTTTTTATCTGTGTGAGTTGGGTTAAAAGTAAATTTCACTCGTTCTTGTACCACTATTTTCATATACTGAAACAATAGCCCTGTATCTTGTAAAATATTATAATATAATAACAACTTCAAGCTAAAAAATTTATCGATTTGAGTTACGTTTTCAAAATGAATAATTGTTATATGTGAAGAAATATTTTACAATAATTTTATTAATTCTTTTGAAATACTACTATATGCATTATTGAGTAAATATAATTTGCCACATATCTCCACCCATCATTCATGTTTTCATTTTTTGATGTAAGCATGTTGTCCAGCTCAATTCTGATTTGAATTTGTTTAATTTTTTTTTCGGGAGACCCTAAAAAACAACAATTCAATTTTACATACTTGTACATATTTTACATATGTTTTTCGATGAAAACAAAAGATCAAACTTACATTTATTGTAAGGTTTTCGAGTTATTCTTTCTTGTTGTCCAACTTTTCGTGTGCCTTCCATACTACTAACAACTACTTTCTGCTTTGTTTACCTTTTGTTCGACAAAAAAAGTTGCGAATGTTACAGGAACTAGACACACTTATCTCTCTTGACAAACGTCAAATTTTAACCCATTTTAGCCTGCTCCGTGAGCGGGCTAAATGGCTTAAAATTTGATCCCCTCTTATTCACCACGCTCGCTAGTGTCATATTTTAACCCTTTTAACTCAATTTTAACCCAATTCACACACAGCCTAAAGGTCAAATTTCAGTTACTTAACAAAGTACAAAGTCCATATAAATAAATAAGCAAATAAACAAACTAGTAAAGCTTTATAAAACTTTTTGAGCCAAGAACTGAAATTAAATGTGGACTGTTTCTTTTGCGCCAACATATTTCAATCACTCGATCGAATAAAATGCTTCCTTTATTATGACATGAGTTTAAATAACTAGTTCTACTAATTCAAGCAATAAAAAAGAACTCTTCGTTTTCCTTAACCTTAAAAAGCAAACTTATACCACAAAAGAGGTTTATTACATTCCTTGCATCTATCTCAAAGCCCTGATTATACTGACCAAACAGGAGCAGGTTAATGCGATCAGTACACAAAGTTTACATACCTTTAAAAGTCCTAAAAATAGAGCAATGTCATCGAATACAAATTTTGGAGAATTCATATCACGCAATACACTCATAAGAACAGCTGATTCTGGTACGCTCGACTGTCTTCGCATAACGCCTGCCATTCGCAGAACTGAATTTATTGAACGCAACCCCCAGTCATAATGATGTTGCTTTGAAAGCTGCTCTTTAGCGAGTTTATATAGTACAGTTATTTTCTTAGCCAGAATCTATAAAAAAAAGCATCTGACAATTGTCTTTTCTCTTAAGACTCTATATATTTATACCTTTGAGGTCAAGAAGCCATCTGAAAATAAGGATAGAAAACAAATTTGTTCCAGATCAGGTTTAATACAAGTAACAGGTCGGAACAGTGCCTTCAATGATTCTGGAAGCTCTGTGCGTTCGACATTGACTGGATTCATGGTGACAAAAATTCCAACCATCGGATCTAGCAAAATCTCAACACTATCAAACTGAAGAGAAAAAAAAAATTATTTTCTTATGTAAAAGCATGTAAATACACCGCCTACCGTAACGATATTAAGCTCTTTTAGCAACCCACGTCTTATAGTCTGCAACTGCGTGGATATAACACTGAGGTTTGATATTTCAATGTGATTGAATTCATCAAAGCATCCCCAAGCACCAGATTGACAAAGACCAGCCAAAATGCATCCTATGGCTGTAAAACTAGTGCATTCTCCGCAGTTGGTTACAATGCAAAGCAATCCCATTGTTTTCGCTAGATTTTTGCATGTTTCAGTCTTTCCCGTTCCAGATGGGCCCATCAGAGCAGTTCCCATGTTCAAACAAAGAGCTTGAGTTATAGTCAAATAAATTCTATCTGCCAAAGGGGTAATAACCAATCGTCCATTCAGACCCATGTACTCATAACCATATTTGAATCGACCAGTGCATTGAACAACATAAAGATCATCGAAATGTTTCTTCCAATAAAAACGTAACTGTTTCTCCCAAGCAAACTGTTGGGCATCCAATATATTGTCACGCACAAATGCTTCAATAACATCTTTGCCATGAATGTCAGTGGTTGCGATTGTTTTCAATTTTTGTCGATCGTTTTGTGAGAGTTTCGATTGAACTTTGACAACCAGCTCATCGATTTGTACACTCTGTGCTAGAAGAAAATTCTTCATAGCGCTCTTATTTCCTTTAAGCAAAGTTTCAAATGTATTTTCAACTTCCACCGTCCACCAAAGTTGGCATGCAGCTAAGGCTACCATTCCTTGATACTTCAAAATCCATTGAGACCTATAAAATGAAAACAAAAGTTGTTAAAAACACAAAATATGCACATGTTTTATGTTAATGGGGAGTGTTTATTTAATGAAGAACGTGAAAAACAAGCAAGTGGATTTAAAACAAAGCTTAAGCAGGAGTTGATGACTTTTTCAGCGCAAAAAGCTCATAGAACCTGTTGTATATTCAAATTCATATAAAATTTACTAATATTTGCACTTAGTTATTTTCCATTTTGTTTTTGAATAAATTGTTTTTTAGTAGCCTTATGCGTTTCTAGGGTAAGTCTTGTTAATTAGATGTAAATAGCATCCGTGTAACCATAGCAACCTTACAGAATAGTTTTAAGATTTTCGATAAATTACGACATTTACTTTAGGATGAGTTAAGAAGGAAATGGCTCTATAAGCCAATGTAAGTATATATTTCTAAATCTGTATGTATATATTTAAAAATTTTGTATTTTTGAAGGTACATACATAAATAGTTAAAATAAAATCAATTATTTCAAAGAAATTGCAGGATTTTATTAATTGAAAAGAGCAATATCCTTTCCTCAACATTATCTTATTTTAAATTGTTGGACTTGTGATTTCCTTTGATTCGAAATGAATGAAAACAGACATACCGTGACTCCCATGACTAATCGGACATTTGAAAGAAGAATTTTGGAAGTGCAATTTCTCTAAGAATATGTATGGGTGGTGTGAAAATAAAACATCATTATCATAACGGAACTCATATTTAATTAAAAAAAAAACAGAAACAACATTTTCAAATTTTACTAAAAGACAAATAATAAAAAACTAAAATAACTCCATAATTTCATGTCTCACAAATAGTAATCGGACACTCTGCCGGTATTTTTGCCCATTCTTCTTGGAGACCAGTCTTAAGATCCTGAATGTTTCTAAAGTTTCGTTTAGCCATTCGACGCCCCAGTTCATCCCAAATATGCTCAATTGCATTAAGGTCGGGAGACTGTGCGGGAGTTTTGAACACTTTGGGACAATTATACAGCAACCACGACCTTGCTGTATAAGATGTGTGGTTGGGGTCGTTGTCTTGATAGAAGATAAAATTGTCTTTTATTCCCAGCTTGTTGACACTTGGCACCGAATCTTGCTTTAAAATGTCAATGTAACCCTTTTGGTCCATTTTGTTTTCCACAAAGCTTAAGTTCCCAACACCAGAACTCGACATATATATGTACATGGAAAGAAGTAGATACAGCGAATCGTGCGACCACAAAAACTTTTGATAGTTGCAGGAGGTGTCGTATTCATTCACCTGTTGGTGGTGTCGTTCATTCACCTGTTGGTAGTGTCACAACTACCAACGTCACAACAAGGAAACTAAACTTAACTATTCAAAAATTAATAGCCCTGAGCGATTTGAGCAAAACACAGAAAAAAAAAAAAAAAAAGAAAGCTACTATAAGTCCCACACAAACGACAACAAGATATGCACAAAAATCAATTCAGGAATAAGAAAAGATTCACAACCATTCTAGATAAAAGTAGTAGCAGTAGTATACTCCTACAAGCTTTTTTTTGTTTTTTGCATTTCAGAAACTAAGTAGTACTGAGCTTAGAACAAGTTCATATGTACACACTTTATATACGTTCTTCATCACGAATGCAAGTGTTAGTAGTTAGTATAACACCAACACCAGCACATAGAGAACATAAGAATAGTAAAAAAAAAAAAAAACATTATAGCAAGAAATTTCAAATTCACAGGGTGTCCCGTACTTCGTGTATTATCCTTTGGGATGTGATTCTTGGTCATATTCTAAGAAAAAAGTTGTTATACAGTAAGCTCGTTTCTCAACTTTGACATCATGAAAAATTAGCAAGAATTTTTACTAACAATTAAAGTATGTATTAGATTTGAATTTAGTTGAAATTTGTCAAGTGAAATGCGACCAAAGATACTTCAGCGTAAAATTAGTAACGACAAGAAAAAGACGTGGTATACGGTTGCGGCTTGGATACGGAATCATTTTATTCTGTTCATTTATAATTCTTATTCCTTTTTTGGTTGTATTCTTTGAATAAAGATGGCCGGAAGGGCGGGAAATTTGAAAATTATACCAATCTGTTAAGTTATTTGTTAATTCACAATAGTTCAATAATTCAATAATTCAAATTCAAAATTTTATAGTTCAACAATTCAACAATTTAAATTCAAAATTTTAATCTTAATTTTTACCAATGTGTCGAAACACCGGCCGCGTACCTGCAGGCTTCACCGGCCGAAACACCTGCAGGCTTCAAGAATCATCGATTGGAAGGACCGCCAGCTTGACGATTGGGCGCCTGATTGTGCCCTTGTTTGTTTTTACGTCGGCAACCCTGACCCTTCCGTCCTGCCCTTCGACGACTGCGGTTACTCTTCCCATTGTCCATTGTTGTGGAGGAGCGTTGTCTTCGTGGATTAAAACGAGCTTGCCTATAATGAGGTTGGGCTCCTCGTGGATCCATTTGGATCGAGCTTGTAGGCCAAGCAGATATTCCCTTGACCACTTCCGCCAAAACTGCTGCTTGAGAAAGCATAGAAGTTGCCATCTTCTCAAGCAAGACATCTGCTGTTCCGGCACCTGCTCGGGGGGCAGGGATCGCAAGGCGCTGCCTGTAAGAAGATGAGCAGGTGTTAGTGCCTCGCCGTCGTTGGGATCTGTGCTGAGTGGAGTGAGTGGCCTTGAGTTTAGAATTGCTTCGACCTCTATAACTACGGTGAGGAGTTCTTCTGTAGTCAAAAGAGCGTTGCCCACTGGAATTGCTAGATATGGCGCTGGTGAAGTGCCATACGTCACAGTATTGAGACGAAAATATTGTAATAGTTGAGAGGGGTTTTGCCTCCACACTATGAGCTGGTAAATCGAGTGCTCTGCAGCAATGATAACTTGCCTGTACATTTTCGTAATATCAGCCGTGATAGCATATTTATGCGTACGAAAACGGAGCAATGTCGAAAACAGCTCCTCTTGAATGGTTGGCCCAACCATCAAGATGTCATTCAGCGACACTTGAGTAGATGTTTTGCATGAAGCATCAAAAACTACACGTAATTTAGTGCTTGTACTTTGCGGTCGCAAAACACACTGATGTGGAATGAAATAGTGTGGGCTGGAGGGAATTTCAATATTCGTTGGAGACATGTGTCCTAAACTTAGATATTCACTCATGAAATCCATATACATTGATCTCAAGCCATCATCTTTCGACAATTTACGTTCCAGTGCAAGGAATCGACGTTTGGCAGCTTCAAACGACGATCCAAGCGACATTGGAGAAGATTTGAATGGCAGCTTTACTTCAAACCGACCATTTGGCAACAATTTTGTAATTTCTTCAAAATGGTCTTCACTCATATTTTGCTCTGGCGTAAGAAACCTTTTAGTATCCCCCGGAAATTCTTCCATTAGCCAGAATTTTTGTACCATTGTATCTAAGTCTGATAATTCTTCAGACTGACATGCCAGATTGCATTGTCTGGTATCAGAATTTTTACCCTTGAGATATTTCCCAGATATAATCCAACCAAGAACAGTTTTTTGGATGGTTGGATAATCGGGCCCTTGTTTAATTTGGCCGACAGATAGCAGTTCGAAAAATGTTTCTGCTCCTAATAACATGTCAATTTTTTGCGGCCTATTGAAATATGGATCAGCTAGTTGGATATTGGCTGGTATGTGCCAATTAGCGGTATTAATAGCTAGATCGGGTTGGTATTTTGAAATTGAGTTCATAACCCAATAATCTGCAGTAAACGAGTAATCATTAAATCGTGATTTTACTTCTGCCGTTAATTTTTTACTGACTGTTGTACTCGCCTTCTCAATACCAAGTAAATTAAGAGACTTTTCTTCTTTGCGAAGATTCAACCTTTGAGCTATTTCCTCAGTTATAAAGTTAATTTGTGATCCTGAATCGAGTAACGCTCGAGCTGGCAAGTATTCGCCAGTAATACCTTTAATTTGTACCACAGCAGTGGCGAGAATTACTTGATCAGTCAAAACCGAGGCATGCATTGATTGAAAGCTTGTGTTGGGCTGAGTTGATGACGGCCCATTGAAAGTAGTTTCATATTGATGCAACAATGTATGATGCGAGCGATTACAAACACTGCAACGACTCAATCTACATTTTGAAACTGTATGCCCTTTTCGAAGACAATTAATGCATATTGGAACACCCTTAGCGTATTCGAATCTTTGCAATACAGGCAGTGAAGCAAATGTTTGACAAGTTGTTATAAAGTGTTCACCTGACTTGCAATATAAATATTTAGGTTTCTTCTGTTGCGAGCTTACGCAAGCGAATGATGATTTTTGATTTCGATTGCGACCTAAATCTGGCTTCGGTTTTGATTGCTTTTCTGCGGATTTGAATTTTACATTTGAAGCTTCTTCAGCAGAAAGATGCTGATACCTTTTATTGAGGGCTTCTTCGCAGTTCTTCCATAAAGGAAGAGTATTGTAATCTAACTGTTCTTCCCACTTAGACCTGGGGTGCCAGCACGTAACTTGTTACAATCGAGGATTGTTGATCGTCGGCTAACTCGAAACAAATAATTTTCGGCAGCACGTATTTTGTAACGAGTTTCATTTTGATATCAATTTAGAAACACCATTGTGAACTACAAAGTGAAATGTCAAATCGGTTTTCTTTAAAATAAAGTTCGATCAAAATAAGTTGAATTCCATTTAAAAATTATATTTTTTGATTCAGAGAGTGACGATGAGGAAGTATTTAACGCAAAAATCAAAAGAAGATGCCTCAGAGATAAAAGTAATCCATTAGATTGCGTGAGAATGAGTAAGTGTTCGTCGTATATTTCTACAAAGAAAAAAAATTAGACTCGAAACCAAATCATTAATTTTTTTAGTTTTGTACTGCAGTTCAGATTGAATAAAGAATGTTTCCTGATGGTACATACTAGGCTGCTTAAATTTCCCAAACAGCGTTAAAAGCACATCGGTTCCAACCGTTCTCCAGCTTTGCCCCACTTTTAATCTAGCCAGTGGAAGTTTCCAAGGGAATATCGGAGCAAATGTGTTACTAGGGACGGCACAAACAATAAAGTCAAAGTTCTTGCGAAATACGTTGCTCGTTCTGGAAAACAAATTTTGTTCTCAACTGATAAAATTTTATAGTTCAAAATTTCAAGAAAGCAAGGAGTATTATGATAGTCAATTCAAGTTGCCGGGAATAGTAGGCTGTGTTGATGGCACTCACATTCCTATTTTGAAACCTTTTTTTTTTTTGAGGATTCCCTTTGCTAAATATGGTTAATATTTCAATTTGTTTTTTATTAATTGACATATTGTTAGTTTTTTCCATTTCTAAAAAAAAAACACTGCCTAGGTCGGCGGACGACAACTATTTTCTGTCGAGTGAAAACTTTTGTTTCAAGCGTCGTTTCCAAGTTTGTGTGCTGCCAAAAAAGACGATACAATCGAGAAAACTCGATTGATTCAAAATAGGTGCTGTCGACATTCGATTGCATCGACAATCCTCGATTGTAACAAGTTACGTGCTGGCACCCCTGGTGATGGTATTCAACTTTGACATAACTAAATGTATAATAATTGCATTTGTAATATTCTTTTCGTCACCCAAAGAAAGAAGAGAATCATATATCGCGGATACTGTATCAATCATGCTTCGGAATGAAGATGCAGATGGTTTGGAAATTTCTTTCAATTCAAACAGTGTTGAAATATTATCGACAAATATTAACCAATTATTGTCGTACACTTTTTTCAAACTCGCAAGCGCATTAGGATAATTTTGTTCGGTTATTTGGAAAGCTTTCACTGTTCCTAAGGCTTCACCTGATAAACACGAAATAAGGTGATTAAATTTTTCGATGTCCGGAATCATTGGATCATTGTCGACTAAGCTTTCGAACAAACTTATAAAATTTTTATATTCCGAATATTTACCGCTAAACTTCGGAAGAGACATTTTAGGAAGCCGAATATGATGCGGATTACTAAACGAGTGTTCCATAGCATTTGATGGACGCCTTTTGTTCACGTGTGAAATTAGTAATGACTTTGCACCTATACAAATTTCTTCTAACTCTCCCCGATTCATATCATCTTGATTTGCTGATTCAATCTCTGATTGACAACTCATATGTTGATCAATGTATGAATTTAATAAATCCAAACGACATTCTAATTGAATTGGATTAAGTGAAAAAGTTTTTTTGTTCTAATCCCGTTTTAATACGAATAATATTGTTTTTAATCACCACCCGCTGATGTTTCAATACATCAAGGTTTGAATCCTTTATTGGAGAATTTTGCCTTCTTTTGACAATCATTTTAAAATAAAATGTATTTAATAATTTTGATTCAAAAAAAATTAAACTTGGAAATAGTTTGTCCAAATTGTTCAATTGTATTTTATAAAAAAAATATATAAGTTTGAAAAATTTGTTTATTTTCAAACAAATACCAAAAAAAAAACCTTAAACTTGATTTATAAATCTTCAATTGAACAAAGTTTAATTTGTTCAAATTAATTCAATTGCTTTTTTAAAGAAACGCCGAAAAATTAAATTGATTCGCTGAACACACTCCTCATGTACTTTTAATTTTGCTTCGCTGAGTACTACCCGTACTGACAAGTGAAAACTTAACGAAAGATTATCCACTGAACGAACTGTCAACTCAAAAGTAACTTTGACTTGAAAAAATGTAAACAATTGAATTTCGCGAAATCGTTTGAACAAATTTATCAATAATTTCGAAATAAATTAAATTAAATTAAATTAAATCGTGTAAACATTAGTCGAGTGACTTAAAATCGTTCATAGGAAAGAACTATTCGATAGTTTTATACAAAGCGAGTGTGTGTTTAATAGTGTTGCAGCGACGGCGCGGCTGTGGCAAAGCGAGTGGATGATTTTATCACTATGAACTATTAGTTTAAGTTCATTTATTTATAATTTTAAATTTTAAGTTTTGAAATAGAACACATAATAATTAAGAAAAAAACACAGTCTTTTTTCGTTTATTACACCACAATTTAAATGCAAAAATTAGACAAAAATTGAAAGTATGTGCTTGAATCAAATCAGGATTAATTGATTGAGATTGGGTTCATCAATAAATTTTAAGGTTGAAAATTTTTTTTTTTTTTTAAGCACTTTCAATTTTTGTGAATACCTGATTTTTTGTTGTTTCGTTCTTGGAAGCCACTTCCCTTTTGCAATCTGCACATATGCAACCCTTACAATTTTCCACACAATTTTCTTTGAAGCACTCGCGCACGATTTGATTCCGCGGGATTAATTATTTTAATTAAACTAGATTTATTTTTCGCAATGTTCTTATATATGATATATATGTATGTATGTATATCAAAAAAAACTCGCGAATTTTTTAAAAAATGTTCAATAAATTTGAGGCTTAATTGTGTCCCTGCTCGGGCGCCATGAAAAATTAGCAAGAATTTTTACTAACAATTAAAGTATGTATTAGATTTGAATTTAGTTGAAATTTGTCAAGTGAAATGCGACCAAAGATACTTCAGCGGAAAATTAGTAACGACAAGAAAAAGACGTGGTATACGGTTGCGGCTTGGAAACGGAATCATTTTATTCTGCTCATTTATAATTCTTATTCCTCTTTTGGTTGTATTCTTTGAATAAAGATGGCCGGAAGGGCGGGAAATTTGAAAATTATACCAATCTGTTAAGTTATTTGTTAATTCACAATAGTTCAATAATTCAATGATTCAAATTCAAAATTTTATAGTTCAACAATTCAATAATTTAAATTCAAAATTTTAATCTTAATTTTTATCAATGTGTCGAAACACATCACTTTTTTACAATTTAAAAAAAGTCTAACTTTGGTGTACCCTGACCTGTGTTAAATTCGGTATCTCTGTCAATACTGATGATAGAGGACTAATCTTAAACTTAATTTTTTTTATAGAAATAATAGTCTTTAAAACTATAATTAAGTTGAGCTTCCATAGGTTAAGGGTTGCCAGATTTTCAATTTTAAATGATGTTCAAATTTTCTTCCCGAAACAAAGTTGTAACTTTGAGGTCATTTTTTTGCAGAAAATGCCTGGTAATCATTGAGTTTCTTTATTTTTTACAGATAAACAAAACAATATTGAAAAAAAAAACCATAAACAAGTGCACTCCAATGCCCATACATTTTATGATACTTGAAAAAATACAAAATGGGTAAAATTTAAAAAAAAATAAAAAAAATTGCTACCACTGAGGTTTGTTTTAATAAATCAATAATATGGGCACTTTTAGTAGTTTTTTTATGTATTTTATACAAATACAATTATAACAGGTGCTTAGATTTTCGACAGGAGCCCGATTTTGGATTTCATTGTGTTTAATCTCGATATCTCTTGTCTTACTTGCAGTCTTGTAATCTTTGAAACTGTATTTAAATTTGACTTGTACAGGCTAAGGGTTGCCATATTTTTAGATAGGATAAAGTTCCTGGTATCTTTGTTGTGCTTTTCTTGAATTTCCATTGCAAAACTCATATAAGAAAATAATGTCTGCGTATTCTTCTTTCGTAAATGAAGGCATTTCAAAAAGCTCTCTGATGGGTGATGGCTCTGGTATGCATTCAAAACGAAGGAGGGCACTTTGAGCACTTGTTGTATTGTATTTGTATAAAATACTGTATTTGTATAAAATACTTAAAAAAAACTACTAAAAGAGCCCAATGGGCTCATCAGTTAGATGTTGCCGTACCCTTCTAAGACGCAAATTATGTTCTAACTGATGAGCCCGTTGCCGTACCTGGGCGAAACGCAAAAAGGAGTCGAGGAGATCTTCACGATCAAACAACTTTTCTTTTTAAATTTTTAATTAAATTGAACTGTCAACTCCATTACAAAACAACACGACAATAACAAAAAAAATTTTTTTGTTATTGTTTAAAATTTTAAAAATTTAATAAAAAGGTCTCTATCATCAGTATTGACAGAGATATCGAATTTAACACTGAGAGATGGATGTAATCCTACCATCAGTATGTCACTGAAAAGTTACTGATAAGTGTCTGACGTTTCGCATATGTCAACGACTCAACGACCACGAGGCGTCAGCCAGTTCGAAGAGGTTATCCATCGACTTCAGATAGTAATATTATAAAGTACTAATAAACCAATCCACATTCTTTATTGTAAATATAAACGTATTGTTTTATTTAACTTTACATGGTGCCGAAACCCATTTCAGAAAAGAAAGTAAACATGGCTGATAACGATACTTGCAATTTTATACGGCCACTAAAGCCTCTTATCGTAGAACACGACAAGGATATGGCCAAAGAATTGAAGCTGTCGAAACAGCAATATTCTTACTTCGAAATTGCGACTGGTATGATCAATAAGGCAAACAATGTCCAAGTGGCAACATTTATATCCGCTATTGGCTATTCAGCCACACAAACATATAACACCTTCGCTATTCCCATACCAGAAGCAGGTCGGGAAGCGTCACTAGAATTGATTAAAGATCTTTTCTAAGCGTATTTTATACCTAAGGTGAATATTACCTTCGAAAGGTATACATTTCATGGAATAATTCAACAAGAGAATGAAACCATCGATGAACTCGTATCGAGGCTGCGACTACAGGCACAAACTTGTGCTTTCGATTCACTTCTGGAAAGCATACTGCGTGATCAGCTCATACTTGGAGTCCGTAACGAGGAACTACGTACAAAATTACTCGCTGAAGACGATACATGAAACAAAGCGATCAGCATAATGTCAGTCGACCGTACAAGCACAGAAACAGGCAGCGCAAATACTAGTTGAAAACGAGAAAAAAGTAAACTACGTGAACAAGTCAACAGGTCAGAAAGAAAAAAAAACATTTGAATGTCGCAAGTGCGGAACTAAGCACGCATATCGGATATCGCAATTGTCCCGCATTCAACCATACCTGCAAGAAGTGTAAAAATAGACACCATTTCGAGGGCATGTGTAGTGCCCCTTCTGCTTCTACCTCCAAGCATGCCCAAGCTTCTACCTACAAACACGCTCAATCCACTAAAAAGGTAGATCTCTTCGAAGAATTTGATAGCGACGATAGTTCTCTTATAATCGGCTGCGTCATGGGAAGCAAGCAAAAGATACGAGTCCCAGACAAATTTTCGGAAACCATCACAACAGCAGATAAAAGTTACCAGATCAAATTAGATACTGGAGCTCAGTGCAATGTTTTGCCTAAGAAAATAGTCGATCAATCGAAAGCAGTGATACGACCCTGCCAGGTAAAAAACCTTATTTCGTTTTGTAACCACCGCTTAATCGTTCTAGGAGAAGCCGTTATACCATGCGTTATTTCCATGAAAAAACATCAAATCGCATTTAAGGTGGTAGACGCAAACATCCAACCAATCCTATGTGCGATTGCTTGCGAGAAGCTTGGTCTCATCATTCGAATAAATGAGATGAATATCGAAAATGATATATACGAAGGTCTTGGGTGCATCTAAAATTTTGTGTATGATATTGATTGAGTGCCTAATCCTCAATTCATTATAAGCCCTCCTCGGCGAATCCCATACAAAATTAGAGACCAAGTGAAGCAGGAACTGGACAGAATGGAACAACTTAAGGTGATAGAACGAACTCGCGAAGCAACTCCAGCGGTTTCACCGATGGTAGTTGTAAGGATAGATAACAAAATCTGCAGATGTATAGATCCTACGTCCATAAATAAAAACATTCTTCGCCGACACCACCCGATGCAGTCGTTAGCAGAAATTGCGACCCAGCTAAAAGGCGCAAAGTACTTCACAATTCTAGACTGTAAAAAAGGGTTTTGGCAAGTGTTATGTATTAATCTCTCTCTCTCTCTTATGTATTACATAACTTACATAGTTCATAAGTATAATGAAATGGATCAGTCTTTAACGAACCGTACTTGAATAAAGACATAATACTTGGCGACGAGGATAGTGGCGTGACTTCGTGCTAAAAGTAAAATAAAAACTACCGTACTTAAAAAAAAAAAGATAAGAGACGAAAAAAAAAAAATTTGCCAAAGTGAATTGAATAATTTGTGTTTGTCATAAAATCGAGATGGTTGATGCAATACCGATTATGGCGGGATTGTCGATGATAGGCAATATTGAACAATTTATGATCGAAGATGATTTTGATCAATACGTAGAACGTATAGAGCACTTGTTCGTTTTAAATGATATAGTGGAAGAAAAAAAAAAGTCTTTATTTATATCTTTGGCTGGTGGAGATTTATATAAAATTTTAAAGAGTTTAATAGCTCCAAAAGAAGTGAAAGACTTTACTTACAAAAAGTTAATTGAAAAATTACAAGCATATTTTAAGCCAAAATTCAATGTGCGTGCTGAACGTCATAAATTTATGTCACGAAATTTAAAACCTGATGAGACCATGCATGACTTCGTAGTCAAATTAAAAATCATTGCCGATAAATGTGAATTTGGAACCCATTTAGACCAAGCGCTGTCTGATAAATGTATCTAGTCCAGTGTTGGCATTAATCGATTAATTTTTTAATCAATTAATTAATTTGATTGAATTTAATCGGATTATTTTAATCATGATTAAAAAATTAATCTTAATCATGATGAATGTTATTAATCATTAATCATTAATCACCAATTGATTAACTCGATTAACCTAATAAATCCATGAACCCAATTCAACGTACCCGTAACAATGAAGAAAAATTATAACATAGATTTCTTAAAACATTTTTATTATATTCCAACTTTCAAATCAAATCAAACACACTGAATTCTTAAAAAAAAGAAAAATTTTTTATAAATTCTGTCCGGTATTTTACATTTTGTTTGGACATTGCAATGAGCAACCAATGCTTACATATTTTTAAAAGAAATAGATACTATATTCCAACAACAACAAAAAAAAAACTGAATACTTATGCTGGCCGTTAAAGAAAAGAAAAATAATTAATAGTTAATCAAATAATCAAATAAGTAATCAGATTAATGATTATGATTAAAAATCATAATCATTCTAATTTGATTATGATTAATTAATCAATAATCAAATTTTTGATTATGATTATTAATCATTAATTTTAATCATTAATCAGATTAATTTTGGGCCAACACTGATCTGGTCACAAAGAGACGAGGGAATACAGAGGAAGCTATTGGAAGAACCGCTAACCAGAACATTTAACCAAATATGTGAAACTGCTCTTACAATGGAAATGACGAAGCGTGAAGTGAAGGAGCTGCAATTAGGTGGTAGTGGTGGTGGTGGTAGTCAAAATTGGTTGAGTAGAAGTAGATTTAATGGTAACAGTAAAAAAAAGTATTTTCCTAAAGATCAAAGGGGTTATAACTATAAGGAAAGATCAATTTAAAGAAGATTTTAAGAAATCAAATAATGTTTCCAGTAATAATAATGTTTCCTGTTATAAATGCCATAAAAGAGGGCACTATGCTCATTCTTGTCCACAAAAAAAAATTATTTAAAAGTAAATAACGTGGCATATGAAAATTAAAAAAAAAATTGTCTAGGTTAACTTTGGGAAACTTGAACATTGATTCATTGTCTGACTCTTTGATTGTAAAGGTTGTTGTTAATGAAGTACCCGTTAATAGCCGCGTTTTATCGAAAATTTTCTATATTCAGTTATGTTCATTTAGAATAAAACGATTTTTTGGTTTATATTCTTTTAGCACGTCACTTTCAGTTTTAACTTTCAAAGTTGGTACCCTTTGCACTTGTTCTAAGGATAAGAAACATTAAAAATTTGCATTCAGAAGGATATAAATGCATACCTTTTATTTTCCATTTCTATTTTTCTCTATTTAATTCTCGATTCTGAATTTATTTGCCGCATTCCAACTTTTTTACTTTCGAGGTAAACAAACAAATGTCACTTTAATTTTTTTCGCAATGGCTGTGTTCAATTAGATTCATTTTGTGACTCATGTTTTTGGTTGCCTTGGTTCTGATGTTCTTATGTGTTCTGTCTGATGTTCTTTTTATCTGACCGATTGCGAAACTTTCCTTGTGTGTGCGTGTGTGTGTGTGTTAGTAACTGCGTGTCTATGTCCCCACCAAGTCACCACCTGACTCTTCTATTAGCTATTAGGTGTGTTTCTTTACCGAAAATTCGCACGAAATGCACCGAAATTCAGCGAAAGTCAGTCTAATCCCATTCCAATTTTTCGTAGCAGTGCACAAAAAAGAGAGTGCTCTCGAGAGAATAAAAAAAATTCCCCGTCCTGCGAATTTCCGCCACCAAAATTTCTGTGGACAGAAATCGTGCACAGCCAAAACAAATACCACAACTGTCAAACAGACGTTTTTCCAAGCGTTGCGTTGCTGCGAATGTTTTGTTCAAGGCGTTTCTTTACTTTTAAGACAATTACGCTCTTTCAGAGAGTTTCTGAAAAAATTTTACAACCACTCCTTAAAAAAAAATTTCTGTGCACAAAAAGTAAAGAAACAGACTTATTCAATCTGTTGTCGAAAATCAGAAAATATGAACGAACACAACCCAAAGACTGCCAACCTCTGGGTGCCAAAAAAGAAATTTAACCAACCATCCCTGTTGTGCAGTTAGCTAACTGCGATATTTATGTTCATTTAGGCTATTGACATAAGGAGTTGTTGTTTTTCCATGAGCGATGTTTTACTGAAATGAACATAACTTCACATAGAATTTCGATAAAACACGCCTAATATGGAAGTCGATTCGGGCGCGTGTCATTCGGTTATCAGTGAACACTTATATAAAAAAACTTTTGCTGATAAAAGGGTTCACAATTTAAGTTTAGTTGTTGTTGCAACAGAAAAAGATTTTATTCCATTGCTTGGTCGGGATTGGCTTAGGATACTCTTTAAAGATTGGAAGTATAATTTCAATTTAAATCATGTGACCGAGGAAAAGTCTATTAAAAATGAGTTACTATTGAAATTTCCAAGAGTGTTCGAAGAGAACAGTAAGTCCGTTATTGAGGGGTTCGTTGCAGACATTATAGTGAAACCAGACACTGTACCTATTTTCCATAAAGCATATATACAGTACCTTTTGGTTTGCGTGAAAGGGTAGATAAAGAATTAGATAGGCTTATTGATACAGGAATAATTACTCCAGTTAAGTACAGTGAGTGGGCGTCCCCTATAGTAGATGTTTTGAAAAAAAGTGGTGACATTCGTATTTGTGTAGACTGCAAAGCAACTATCAACAAACACATCATTTCAGAGCATTACCCGTTTCCACGATTTGATGAGATCCTTTTTGGGTTTGCAGGTTGTGCTGTTTTTTGTATTTTGGATCTCACTGGTGCCTTTCAACAAATAATGCTATCAGAGTCTTCACAAAAGTATCTTACGATAAATACCCCAAGAGGGTTAATGAGATATTTGCGCATGTCAATGGGTGTTAAATGTGCACCAGCTATCTTTCAGGCGGCTACTGACAAAATTTTGCAAGGTATAAAAAAAGTGAGGGGTTACATTGACGACATAATAATTGGTGGCAAAGAAGAATGCTACGAAAATCTTTAAGAGGTGTTCAAAAGATTTGAAAAGCACAATGTCAAAGTGAAAATCGAGAAATGCCAATTTTTTAAAACTAAGGTTGAATATCTAGGGCATCAGATAAATTCAGAGGGCATAAGTCCTAAGCCTGATAAAATGCGTTCAATTTTGGAAGCACCAGCTCCTACTGATATAACATCGTTGAAATCTTGAATTGAACTTTTAAATTTTTACGGTAAGTTCATACCTAGCTTGTCTAGCAAACTTTCACCATTCTATAATCTGCTTAAAAAAGATGTTAAATTTTGTTGGGATAGCAAATGTGAAGAAACATTCAGAGAAAGCAAAGGGTGGTTGTATAGGAATAGTGAGCTTGTTCATTTTGATCCTCAAAAACCATTAGGAATAGTGTGTGATGCAAGTTCCTATGGTGTGGGTGCTGTGTTGTTTCACAGGGAAAGTAATGGTGAAGAAAGACCTATAATTTTTGTGTCAAGTTCGTTGTCAGAGGCTGAAAAAAATTATTCAAATATAGAGCGTGAAGCCCTTGCATATATTTTTGCTGTAAAACGTTTTCATAAATATATTTATGGGAATCATTTCATATTATTTAGTGATCATCGGCCACTACAGGCAATTTTTGGAAGCAAAAGTAAAAATTCGATTTCAGCAGCTATATTACAGAGGTGGGCACTCATACTTTTTTTTTTTTTTTTTTTGCATCTCAGAGACTTAAGTGGCACTGAACTTAGAGCAAGCTCATTTGTACACACTTATCTACGCTCTTCATCATTAATGCAAGTGTTAGTGGTTAGTAAATAACGCCAACACAAGCACAAAGGGAACGTATACGAGGAAAAATAAAAAAAAACATTACAACATTTACAAAGTAAAACTTAAATTATATTAAAATTAACATTAATAGAACAAACTAAACTAGTGAAACAATACTAAACAAGGTTTATAAATAAAAAATTAAATTAAACTACTGTAATAAAAAAACTACTAAACATGAATCATGCTGATGGTAAACTGGTTCTTAATATTAATTTTAAACTATTTTTACTGATGTTGAAATCGGCAATAAAAGGATTGGAGTTTAATAACCTACTCATGCGAGCTAATGGCTCATGCATGCCATAGTTAGTTCGGTGGTGGGAGCGATGTATAAACTCTAAATTGCGTAGTTGGTGAGTTCCTCCGCGATAGTTGAATCCTACGTGGGAGAGCAAGTCGGGAGCATCAATAATACCGGTTATTAATTGATGAAAAAACACTAAATCATTGTTGATTCTTCTCTGTGAGAGGGTTTGAAGATTTAATAAGCGGATACGATTTTCATAGGGAGGAAGATTGAAAGGATCTTCCCAAGGAAGACCTTTGAGAGCGAAGCGTATGAATCTGTGCTGTATTGCTTCGATTCGAGATTTATGAATATCATAAAATGGTGACCACACCTGAGTAGTATGTTTTGGCCGGTTCTGGGTCAAGGGTTCAGTTGGTGTACGGTGTACAGTTGGTGTACGGTGTACAGTATGTGGTACAGCACTCGACATGAGGGTACAGGGGTACAGATGGTGTACAGTTGGTGTACGGTGTACAGTATGTGGTACAGCACTCGACATGAGGGTACAGGGGTACAGATGGTGTACAGTTGGTGTACGGTGTACAGTATGTGGTACAGCAGTCGACATGAGGGCACAGGTGGCTCAGGTGGTGTACAGTTGGTGTACGGTGTACAGTGGCTCAGGTAGCTGTTCTGGCACAGGTGGCTCAGGTGGAGTACAGTTGGTGTACGGTGTACAGGTGACTCAGGTAGCTGTTCTGGCTCAGGTGGCTCAGATGGTGTACAGTTATTGTACGGTGTACAGTATGTGGTACAGCAGTCGACATGAGGGTACGAGGGTACAGCAGTCATGGTGTACAGGGTTGCACACCATCCCGATATTTGCAACAGGTAATTTTTTTTTTGTGGTATCTTTTGCGGGACGGTTTTTTAATGTTTGCGTTTGGTAGATAATAAAAATAGATTATCATGATGGTATGAGGGAGAAACTAAATGCATTCCTATAGTAAGATGTTGAAAGGATTCTTTGTTGGTATAGATTATCATGGTGCGCGGCTTTGGAGCTATACAGAAAAAAAAAATACCCAACATATACATAGAGCGTCTACTGTAGTTGATTAAAGAAATGCGTCACGGTTTATAAAATCATGTTTCAACATGTTTATTGAAACCTTTTCATGATAATGATTGCTTGTGTTGGGCTAGGGAGATGTATGTATATAGGTACGTAGGTAGGTATGTCTATTTATAGATATGCACATACAAAACATTTTCATGTTTCAACATGTTTATTGATACCTTTTCATGATAATGTTTGTTTGTGTTGGGCATAGGGAGATGTATGTATATAGGTACGTAGGTAGGTATGTCTATTTATAGATATGTACATTAGAGTGGTCCTTATTTCACTTTTTTGTGAAAATTGAGTGCGACGCCCCCTAAATCAATTCTAAAAAATTAAAAAAAAATTCCTTAATTTTTTCATATTTTTATCTCAAACCCTTCCTGGCCCTATTTTCCTGTCATTTTTGAACTAATTAACGGAAAGACTTCGAATTAGGCTCAAATGAAGCGTCTCAGAACACTCTACAGCCACGTGTATGTTTGATAAAATTAAGATCATTTGCTTATACTCTATTGTTAATAAACAAAAAGGCTGATTTCTTATTTCGCTCAATCTGCTAAAAGTAAGCAACATTTTGACATGGATTATTTTTTCAAAGATATCTACGGCAATTTAAATGATACAACATTAAATTAGATTTTTTTTTATTTATTATTTCATTTGTTATTAACATGTTATTAACAAAAACTCGATAAACAATTTTTTTATAACAGGAGCCGTCTTTGAACGGATGATCGAAAAAACAAAAACTTTTTAATGAAATAGGGTCAGGAAGGGCTAGGAATAAAAATTTGAAAAAATTAGGGAATTTTTTTTTTCCTGATTTAGAACCAACCTGGGCGGCGTCCCAAATTTTTTTTTCCTAAGGACCACTCTAATGTTCATACAAAACAATTTCATGTTTCAACATGTTTATTGAAACCTTTTCATGATAATGTTTGTTTGTGTTGGGCTAGGGAGATGTATGTATATACGTAGGTAGGTATGTCTATATATAGATATGTACATACAAAACAATTTCATGTTTCAACATGTTTATTGATACCTTTTCATGATAATGTTTGTTTGTGTTGGGCATAGGGAGATGTATGTATATAAGTATGTAGGTAGGTATGTCTATTTATAGATATGTACATACAAAACATTTCATGTTTCAACATGTTTATTGAAACCTTTTTCATGATAATGTTTGTTTGTGTTGGGCATAGGGAGATGTATATAGGTATGTTTATTTATAGATATGTACAGATTTCATGTTTCAACATGTTTCAACATGTTTATTAAAACCTTTTCATGATAATAATTGTTTGTGTTGGGCATAGGCAGATGTATGTGTGTAGGTAGGTATGTTTATTTATAGATATATACATATGATGCAATTTATAGTAGAGTTCTTGATTTTTTGAGAAAAAAAACCTATAAAAGGTGCATTTTGAGAACGTGATAGGACATTATGTTTTTGTGAATAAGACAGTCAAGTTCTTTATTTTTTGAATTTTTTCATTGAAAATCTGAGTTTTGTTAATTATTAAACAATCAAATTCAAATTTGTTGAATTTTTCTTTGAAAATCTGAGTTTTGTTAACTATTAAACAATTAAGTTCGATTTTGTATTTTTATAAATATTTTTTTTTGTGTGTTTTCTTTGTGAATAATATTCAAACTTTTAAAAATGTTTAATTGTGAAAATTGCGAAAAATCATTCGTCCAAAAGTCGTCTTTGACAAGACACATAAACAATATCCATAACGATCAAAGAAAAATCTTTAAGTGCAATATATGCGAGAAGGTTCTGTCGAGGAAAAACAGACTTGATGAGCACATCAGAAATAAACATTCAGCAGGAGCTGGTGTAATTAATGAAAGAAGTTCGAGAAAAAGGGAACATTCTCCTCAACCTTCAACATCTGGAGCGATTTTGGACAAAAGGCCTAGAAGAATTGCTAATGACTATTGTGATATCTGTGAAGAAGATGTTGTAGAATGGAGTGAACACAATAAAAAAGCTTCTCATATGACTTTAGTTGATGAACTGTATTCGGAAAATGGTGATGGAGGTTCTCCTCAAGAAAATGATGATGGAGGTTCTCTTCGAACTTCATATTGTCCCATCTGTGAGAAGGTTATCGAACAAGGAAAAATGATACATCATCAAAGAAAAGCTTCACATAGAGCACTTGCTATGCAGCTCCTGACCGAGAATGTTAGCGTCATAAGTGGAGCTTTCAAAAATAGAATTAAGACCTATTGTATAAAGATTGATGATGAATCAATTTTGGATGTTGATGTTTTGTTTGACCAAAATAAGTGCCTCATAAAACAGTTGCTGGAAAACGAGATTGGTATTTTAGGTTCATTGAAGCTAAACATTGAACTTTTCGGTGATTTTGTCAAGTCCAACAATAGTCCTGATGAATTGATTTCTGATGTGAAAAATATTCAAACAAAAATGTGTGTGGTGCTGAATGAAAATGACATAGATGAAAAGCTTCAGCAATTTATTGCTGAAATAAAAGCCAAATTAGAAGAATTTCAAGAAAAAGACAGCGGATGGGCTTTGTTATCATTTGTGCGAATTGAAATTAACATCAATAAATACCAACCTGTTGGAGGATCATCGTATTTTGAATTACCAGCTCAAATAAGAAACAAAAAAGCGTGCATAAACGTTCAAAACAATGATCAGTACTGTTTTAAATGGTCTATAATAGCTGCTCTCGCAGTAAACATATCAAATCCTAAAAGGACTACTTCATACCCATGTAAAAATAACATTGTTGACGAAACAATAGAAGCATTTAATCAACTCATAAGCTTTAAAGACTTGCAGTTCCCTCTGGCTATAAAAGATGTTAAAATATTTGAAGAGAACAATCCTGAGATAAGTGTGAATGTATTTGGTTACGAGATGAGTAAGAAAACTAAAGATGTACAAATAATCGTTACAATAATGCCAGAGGGAGATAAGACCTCATTAAAGTTTGAGAAGCATGGAAAGAAATTGGAAGTTCCATTTGTAGTTTACGCTGACTTCGAGTCTACTTTACAACCGATAAATCATCAACAGCCCAACCCGGATTTTTCTTCAACAACTGATGTACAACAGCATGTACCTTGCGCCTTTTCATATTTTATCAAATGCACATTTGATGAAAAGTTCAACACTCAGAAAACATTTGTTGGTAAGAATTTAAATATGAATATAATAATATTTCCCAATATACATATTTATAATTTTCCATTTTTTCTATTTTAGGTGAGAATTCGTCAGATAAATTTATAGAAATGTTGGTGGAAGATTTGACGAATTTATATCAGCTAGTCATCAAGAATCCGAAGCCGATGCCCATGTTGACCATAGCCGAGGATTTCAGACAGAGATATTCGCCAACATGTCATATATGTAAGAATAGTTTTAAGAATTCAGATTTAAGGGTAAGGGATCATTGTCACTTCACCGGGTTGTATAGAGGACCCGCCCACCATCATTGTAATTTAAATTTTAAAATTCCAAAATTTTTCCCCGTCTTCTTTCATAATTTTTCGGGATATGATTGTCATCTCTTTGTAAAAAGTCTTTCTAAGATCAAAGGAGAAATTTCAATAATTCCATTGAACAAAGAAAATTATATTTCTCTTTCTAAACGAATTTATTTAAATGCCAACCACAGTTTTGAGATAAGATTTTTAGATTCAAATAGGTTTCTTCAGTCAAGCATCGCATCTTTAGCAAAGAATTTATCGCCTAATGATTTGAAAAATACTAAAAGTGTTTTCCAAGACAATGTGTCATTTAATTTAATGCAAAGAAAAGGTGTATTTCCTTATGATCATTTAGATTCTTGGGAACGATTTGAAGAAACCTCTTTACCCTCTAAATCAAAATTTTATAACAAAATGATTGATGAAGAATGTTTAGTTGAAGACTATAAACATGCTCTTAATGTATGGGATCACTTCAAGTGTAAAAAACTTGAAGATTATATGGTTCTCTATCTTAAGAGTGATGTGCTTTTATTAGCAGATATTTTTGAAAGTTTTAGGAAACTTTGTATTTCAATTTATGAACTTGATCCTTGTCATTATTTTACAGCTCCTGGGTTATCATGGGACGCTATGCTCAAAACAACTAATATCGAGTTAGAGCTTTTAACTGATGTCGATATGTACAATTTTTTTAAAACTGGAATTAGGGGTGGTTTGTGTCAATGTAGTCACAGAAATGCTGTAGCTAATAATAAATACATGTCAAGCTATAATCCAAACCTAGCATCGGAATACTTAATGTATCTTGATGCTGTAATAACTTATACGGATGGGCTATGTCACAACCCTTACCATATGGTAATTTTCAGTGGGATAATCCTCAGATTTATACATCTGAATACATCTCCAACATTAAAGGTGATAATGTAGGATATGTATTGGAAGTAGATTTAGATTATCCATCGAGTATTCACGACTCACATAACGATCTCCCATTTTGTCCTGAAAATATAGCCACCCCAGGTTGTAAAATTCCTAAGTTAGTTGCGCACTTGAATTCAAGGAAAAATTTCAAAATTCACTTAAGAAATTTACAGCAATGTATTTCTCAGGGATTAGTTTTAAAAAAAGTACATAGAGTCATGAAGTTTAGTCAGTCGAACTGGCTCCAAAAATATATTTCACTGAACACCGAAAAAAGAAAGGTTGCCAGGAATAAGTTTGAGAAAGACTTTTTCAAATTAATGAACAATAGCGTCTATGGTAAAACCATGGAAAATGTTGAAAAGCGTAGAAATGTGAAGATTGTTACAGAATGGAGTGCGCATAGAAACCAATTTTCAGCAAGAAAGCTGAGTCGTTCAGCAACTGCAAGAGCTCATAGACGTGTTGGCGACTTTGGCAGTATTCAATAAATTCGGTTTGTGATTAAGAAGTAATAAAATCAGTGAATTTTTAATAAGGGCAGTAGCCTAATTAAAGAGGTGTTCGAGTTCGGTGCAGAGGGTCTCAGGATCGACCCCCAGCAGTGGCATTAGAGAAAGTTTTTTTCTTATTTCGTCGGTGTGGAGGAACACGATCTCGATCCCGACGCAAATTTAAAAGTGCACATCTTCTGGTTGAAGAAAATCGCCCAACAAAAAGAGAGGGAGCGGCTCCTCAAAGAATTTGAGGAGGCAAGTGGTGCTTTGATGGACCTGTCCGGTCCATCATCGTCGAGAACGTTGGAGTTGGCGGAAACAACAACAACAACAAATACAGAAGCGGCAACAGCCGCAGATCAGATAGCGGCAACAGCCGCTCACGAGATAGCTGTATCAACAGCAACAACAGCAGTTGCAACAACTGCAATTAAGAGGAGGCGGCGCTTAAAAGCGAAGCCGAACATGATGCCTAAGCAAAAGGCAAAGAAGGGAGCAGCAGCGGAGGTCGACGACGATGGAATGTCGACCAGCACAGAGTACATAGTCAGTTTGAACTCAACATATGACTATGAGTCAAACGGTGGCGAGGGCCGTTACAACGGTAGCGGCAACTCCTTCGCTGCACTAGCAGACGGAGACGGTGTAGTTGACGACATAAACAAAAACACAGATAAGAACGAAGAAAAGCGACTGCAAGAGTTGAATATGATAATTCAGAAGCTGTTTGGCGAGATCGAGGCCATAAAAGCAAAGCAAGAAGCCCGTAGGAAAGCGGAATGCGAGGCCAAGCAAGAGAAAACTGCCAAGCAACAGCAGCCAGCAACAACAAAGGCTGCTGTCAATAAAAAGGCAACCGCAGCCACAGCTAAAATAGCTGTAGAGGGAAAGAAAACTGCTACACATGAGCAGCCACGGGGGACCGCGACTAAAAAAGCCGCGCCATCGATCCCCAGCAAGAAGCAGCAGCCAGCAGAGAAGCAGAAGCCGAAGCAGCAGCAACAACAACAACAACAACAGCAGCAGCAGCCCCAAAAGAAGACCACTAAAAAGAGCAGGGTGCCCCCAATAAATACTCTAAGGATGGTATTCAACGACACAAAAAATTTATGTAAGTCCGCCATTGGCGATAGTTTTACTATTAAGAGACTCGGAGTTGATAGACATGCGATCCAATGCAATAGCATTGGTGAACATAAGATTGTTCGTGAGTTGTTAGCAAAGACAACCACTCAGCATTTCTCGTATACTCCCAAAGAGGAGAAACCTAAATGCATGCTTTTGAAAGGGGTAGAGCCTTCCTCTGATCCAGAGGAGCTCTTAACTGAACTCCGCAGGTTGGCGGGCGATGATCTCGACTTTATCGGGGTTAAGTCGTTCACCACGGCCAAGGCAAGACGGGAGAAGCGGCTATTGCCGATGTTCCTCGTCACCCTATCACCCAGTAGCCGTCTGGAGAGTCTAAGGAAAATCTCCGTCCTGGACTACCAGATGGTAAGATGGGAAAAATTAAACAGGAACGGGGACATATTACAATGTCTTCGCTGCCAAAGGTTCGGCCACGCCGCGTTCAACTGCCACATGCAGTCGAGATGCGTTTAGTGTGGTGAGAACCACAATAATAAAGAGTGTAAGCTCGGGGAGGCAAGGGTCGAAGACAAGACCCTGCTGAAGTGTGTTCTTTGTGGTGGAGATGGGCACCCTGCTAATTATCGGGGCTGTCCTCGATACCAGACGATTAAAAAGTCAAAAAAAGCTGCTCCAACAGCAACTAAGGATGAGGGAAGGCAACCAGCCAGACCAATTCCAAGGGCCGTCGTTCCCGAAGTTTCCTACGCCCAAATGGCATGGGGGGCTGGGAAAACGGTACAGCCTCCTCAGAAAGCGGCCGCACAGCCATCTGTGTCTAAGGCAGCTGCTGGGGAGTCAGAGGTGATGGTCGCTCTGCGTGTCATTCAGGCACAAATGAGCGATCTATCACGGCAAATAAGTGAGCAGGCGCGTAGGGTAGATGTGATCTACCGTGCAATGCCTACGCTTGCGCAATTTTTAGGTTAACGGGCGCGCTGCCGGAGAGGCCCTTCAAGATCCTAGCCGTGAATGTGAATTCGCTAGTTAGGATAGAACGACGAACCAACCTCTTTGAGTTGTTAAAAGACCAACGTCCAGATGTATGTATGGTTAGCGAAACTAGGCTAAACCAGCATCACAAAATGACGAATAACAATTACATTATCGTAAGGAGAGACCGACCCAACTCGACTTTCGCGGGTGGGGTTGCGATCTTCATACGTAAGGGCATTGCTCATAAGGTAATATATAGTGGTGAAGTACGCCGATTCCGGTTGCTTGAAGCGTGTATCGTATGCATCCCTCTCCAACAGGGGAGGCGGTTGTATGTGGTCGCAATCTATGCGCCGGAGGCTTCTCAACCCTCATGTTTTATAACAGAGCTCGAATCACTTTTTCGAACTCTGAAACTGAACTCAGAAGAAAACTATTTCCTTTTGGCCGGTGATTACAATGCTAAACACCAAGATTGGGGAAATCAATTAGCCAATCCAAGGGGGACCCAGCTATTCAATTGGTTGGGGCTTCACAGTATTGAGTGTAAAGTCGATCTACTGGCTACTGACAGGCCCTCATATCCTCGAAGTGGCTCTTATTTGGATCTCTTACTTTTAGACTCAAGACTTAAACTGACCGACGACATTCTTCGACGGACGAAAAATTGTTTGACGACGATTGAGTACGACAGTGACCACTGTGGACTTGCCGCCGTCATACTGCTTCCGAACGACCTTGTGGAACTGGAGGAGTACGTGCCGACGCACTCTTACAACTACGGTAAGACACGTTGGCCGCGCTTTTCCGGTGCCGTCTCAAGGGAACTTCGTTCGAACGGTATTGCGCCGCCATGCAACAGGAATCTGTCGAACGTTGAGATCGATGGGTACCTGCAACGTATGGAGGATGCAATCCGTAGTACAATGGACAGGACAATTCCTAAATATAGGCAACATGACACTACGAACATGTACAGAAACGCGACAATAGACGCACTTTACAAACAAAAAAGTAGACTCCTGTCAAGACTCAAACTCTTGCACAGGAGGTTTACAGACCGACACGATTTGGAGATTAGAACTCTGAAGTCACAGATCAAAAATCTCCAACAGTTAATTAAAGAAAATTACAAAATATCTATATCTCTTTTCTGGAACAATAAAATTCGGGCTGTGCAGTCCAACAACCCGAGTATGTTTCCGGAAATAAACAAAATCTTTAGGAGAAAAGATCAAAATGACCTTCAGGGTATTAAACTCCAAAGGACGACAGAGAACAAAGACTTACTACTGACAATAGGAATAGATCCGGATGAGGCCATCTTGGATGATGACCACTTTATAGTGGAAGATGCTCAAGAGAAGGTAGAGACGGTGGGTGCTTTTTTCGAGCGAGTATATAAGGTGAATGAGTGCATTCGCCCGAATTACGACCTTGAAAATAGAGCCTTCGTTGGACACTTCTATCTTAGAGACGAGATCTCGCATTGGCGATACGAGAATCCTGGTTTCACTAGGTTCAATGACGACCGACTTGCAAATGCAGTCATCGCCCAGCGAAACGGGGATAACACCCTGTTCGTTTCTAAGATGGACCTCTTGGACATCTTTCACAAAATAAAGAAAAAGAAGTCAGCTGGAGTCGACGGCATACCCAATGTTGTGCTGCGAAACCTCCCTTCGGAAGCGGTGGACATATACACCACGTTGTTCAACAATGCGCTGAATAATGCATATTATCCAGTGCGTTGGAAGACGGCAGTGGTCCATCCTCTCCTTAAAAAAGGGAAGGATGGTTCCAATCCAGCAAATCTCCGGTCAATTAGTCTTCTTCCGAGTATCAGCAAAGTATTCGAGAAAGTTCTCAATAGAGCTCTGTCCACATGGGCTGAGGACAAACATATTATTCCAGAAAATCAGTTCGGTTTTAAGGCGGGCCATGATACCATACATGCCGCGTCTAAACTAGTATCTGATATTCAATGGAACAAAGCTAAAAAACAGTGTACGGGTGCATGTCTGGTTGACTTGGAGAAAGCTTTCGATACCGTTTGGTTAGACGGTCTTTTCTATAAGTTGATCAGGTATGGCATGAGTAAACCATTGCTTTATATTCTGAATGACATGCTTCATGGTAGAACGTTTGTTGTGAAAAGTTGCAATATAACTTCTACCAGAACTTTTAAAATACAGAACGGTCTACAACAGGGGGCGGTGAATTCGCCTATTTTGTTTAGCATTTTCACCGGCGATCTTATTGGTTCTCTTCACCATGCTATAGCGTACGCTGACGACCTCATTGCGTACAGAACAGGTCCAAAGATCGAAGTCATCAGAACACTCTTGCAGCGTGACTTCGATAAGATCCAGCAATATTGCGATGACTGGAAGTTGAAAATCAACTTCCAGAAATCGGAAACAATTGTGTTTAGGACCCCGTTGGCTCGGGCTTCATGGGATACGAGAAAGAACTGGCGCAAGCTGGTGATCGTTGATCTGTATGGTAACCCACTGCCAAACAAAGTAGTAGTCAAGTACCTCGGCATCTGGCTAGATCAGTATCTATATTTTAACAAACATATGGATGCGGCTCTGGCCAGGGCTAGAGGAGCTTTTGCTCTGACAAGGCGACTGTTTCACAGCAGACAACTTGATAGCAGAGTGAAAGTGATTTGCTACATGGCCCTCATAAGGCCAATGATTGTCTATGGGTGCCCCGTGTGGTTCAACGTTACAGCGTCTCAAATGGAAAAGATTCGGGTGTTTGAGAGACAGTGTCTGCGTACCTGTCTTGGATTACACAGAACACCAGAGTCGGAGTACAAAAAATATTATCCCAATGAGGTCCTTTACAACGGGGCTCAAATAAACAGGATCGACAACTTCATTATAAAACTGACTCGTGGGTCACACGGTAAGAGCGATGACCTCGACCAATGGCCTGATCTTTGGGGCTTATTACCCCAACAGAGAGTATTTGGAAAGAACACGCTTCAGTGGATTTGTCCCACCGGAGGCTTTCCTCTATTTTGATATGGAAGGGCTGATTCAGGATAGGTTGGCGGTTCCGCTAATCTACCACGTCTGCCGTAAGTCCGTGGAACGACGGCTCCTTTATAGCCGAGACGTCACCGCAGTAGGCGGAGACGTTGAAGAGCTCCTTCGGTTCAGTAGGGCGGTCTCAGATCGCGATCGTCGTGACGTTGTTAAAATGTCAAACATGTTCTGGTGGTTGTCTGAGCACGAAACTCAAATTGATATTGATAGCGAGTCGCCAATGGCTGGCTTACACAGGTTTAGCGTGTAAGTCTTAGGGTATAGGGGGTGGGCACAGTGGCATACAAAAAAAAAACCAAAAAACCAAAAAAAAAAAAAAAAATTAAAAACAAAAAAAAAAAAAAAAACCAAAAAAAAAAAAAAAAATTAAAAACAAAAAAAAAAAAAAAAAAGTACAAAAATCTAAAAAAAAAATCATAAAACATAAAAATTCCAAAAAATACGAACAGAAAACAAAAAAAAAAAAAAAAAGCTACTGTGGCTGCTCTAGATTTAAGTAGATTTAAATAGATTTAAGTAGTTTTAAGTAGTTTTAATAAAAACCAAAAAAAAATATGATCCAGCAAACTAAGTTTTTTGTTTTTAAATTTTCTTAGTTTTTAACCATAGTTCTAGTTTGTAAATCCGTATAAGTTATCTTTAGGCCGAAAGGCATTAGAATTAAGATATTGAGTAATTTAGAGTACCCGCTTAGGGTCAGTAAGTTAGTTAAGTTGTTATATAAGCTAGTTTTATACATTTTTGCTAGCTCCTAAGTAGATTTAAGAAAAAGAAATAAAAAATGAATTAAAACTAAAACTCAGCAAGAAAGCTGATTGCGCATCCCAATTTTCATAGTAGTAGCATATTTACACCGAATATGTGTGCTATTGAGATGAAGAAAGGAAGTGTTAAACTAGATAAACCAATTTATTTGGGTTTTGTCGTTTTAGAACTCTCAAAGTGGTTAATGTATGATTTTCATTATGATTACATGAAGCCAAAATTTAGCGATAAAATTCGTTTGAACTATATGGATACAGACTCTTTTATCTATTCCATATTTACAGACGACTTTTATGCTAAAATCTATGATGATGTTATTAATCCTGAGAGTTCTAGGTTTGACACTTCTGAGTATCCGGTGAATAACATTCATAATTTCCCTTTAAATAATGGCAAGGTGATAGGACTTTTCAAAGATGAAAATAATTCGAGGATTATGACTGATTTCGTAGGACTAAGGGCTAAATTATATTGTTTTGGGATTGATACCGGTGAAGTGACAAAAAAAGCAAAAGGAATCAAAAAATACATAACAAATAATTTAGAATTAAGAGACTATAGAAATTGTTTAATTAAGAAACGAGATGTTTATAGAAATATGTATATATTTAGAAGTAAGCAACATTTGATGTATACTCAAATGATAAATAAAAAAACCTTGAGTTGTAATGATACAAAAAGGTTTATATGTGAAGATGGTAAAAGCACCTATGCTTGGGGCCATAAAAATATACCACATATTTAAATGTAAAATTCATTTCAACTCAAGGTAATAAAAAAAATATAACAAATAAGATCTGTCTTACAGATGATGATGATAAAAGATTTATTATCCCTAATTCCTTTAAAACTTTAGCGTGGGGTAGTAAGCGTATAGAAGACTATTATTTTATCTAAAAATAGTCGTAAGATATACCTGCATGTGTAAAATGTTATATCAAAAAAAAAAAAAAAAAAAATTTGTATGTTAATAAAATGTTGATATTTATAATAAAATTATGATGATTCTTGTTAAACTTTAAGGTATAATGTAATGAGTAAAGACATAATTCTATTCATCATGAAATGTATTATATAAAAGAATATACCAATCAATATGAAAATAATTTCTATATACAAACATGAATACATAATAAAGTCAATTAAAAAAAAATGCTTATTGTTTTATGTTTTTATTTTAATTTCTTAGCACTTTTTTAGACAGCAGTTGATTGCGAAATACAAATCGGACAAACTTGTTTTGAAAGTAAAGGCAACAGCAATAAGCCCTAAATATTAAATAACAAAAATGACCAAAAACACTTAATTTCATAATTCTTATATATTATGTGGATACAAAATGTTATATGGGGAAAAAAATGTTTGATATTTTCTGGGGTGGAAAGGCAGGTCATTGTGAACGTTATGTAAGGTATGGGGCCAATCCAAGTCTATCTCCAAAACGTTCCCAATATCTTTATTTTTATAAGACATTATAAGATTAAATTGGATCACTTCATACCCCCAAATTTCCATTATAGTTAGCAGCATATAACCCATTTCAATAGCTTTTACTACTTCGTTAAATACACATGTTCCTAATAAGGACCTCTGTTCATCAAAATGGGTGCAGACTCTTTCTTGGTTTTTTTTTCGGCTGTTGTGGTTTTGTGTGGACGAAAAAAGTGGTGGATGGTAATTTTTAGTTCTATTTTAAGAACTGTGTGTATAAAATAATAATAGTCTTTGGTGATCTGCTTTCGAACTTCTCTGATCTGCTTTTGAACTGGTCTGAACTTCTCTGATCTGCTTTTGAACTGGTCTGAACTGCTTTTGAACTGCTTTTGAACTGGTCTGAACTGCTTTTGAACTGCTTTTGAACTGGTCTGAACTGCTTTTGAACTGCTTTTGAACTGGTCTGAACTGCTTTTGAACTGCTTTTGAACTGGGTCTGAACTGCTTTTGAACTGGTCTGATCGGCCTTTGAACTGGTATGATCGGCTTTTGAACTGCTTTTGAACTGCTCTTGAACTGGTCTGAACTGCTTTTGAACTGCTTTTGAACTGGTCTGAACTGCTTTTGAACTGGTCTGAACTGCTTTTGAACTGCTTTTTTACTGTTTTTTACTGCTTTTTTCTGTTTTTTACTGCTTTGAAACAGCTTTTAAACTGCTTTTTTCTGTTTTTTACTGCTTTGAAACAGCTTTTTTCTGTTTTTTACTGCTTTTTTCTGTTTTTTACTGCTTTGAAACAGCTTTTTATCTGTTTTTTACTGCTTTTTTCTGTTTTTTACTGCTTTGAAACAGCTTTTTATCTGTTTTTTACTGCTTTTTTCTGTTTTTTACTGCTTTGAAACAGCTTTTTACTGCTTTTAAACTGCTTTTTTCTGTTTTTTACTGCTTTGAAACAGCTTTTTACTGCTTTTAAACTGCTTTTTACGTTTTTTTACTGCTTTTTTCTGTTTTTTTTTTACTGCTTTTTTTTACTGCTTTTGAACCGCTTTTTACAGGTTTATACTGTTTTTTATTTTACTGCTTTTGAACTGTTTTTTACAGGTTTAACTGCTTTTGAAGTGCTCTCATAGAACATTAATGCACGTATGACTATACTAGTACAGTACTGTACTCATTGTAATAGGTTCGAACTGATACAGTTAAAAGCAGATCAGAGAAGTTCATAATTCTTTCATACACACAGTTCTTAAAATAGAACTAAAAATTACCATCCACCACTTTTTCGTCCACACAAAACCACAACAGCCAAAAAAAAACCAAGAAAGAGTCTGCACCCATTTTGATGAACAGAGGTCCTTATTAGGAACATGTGTATTTAACGAAGTAGTAAAAGCTATTGAAATGGGTTATATGCTGCTAACTATAATGGAAATTTGGGGGTATGAAGTGATCCAATTTAATCTTATAATGTCTTATAAAAATAAAGATATTGGGAACGTTTTGGAGATAGACTTGGATTGGCCCCATACCTTACATAACGTTCACAATGACCTGCCTTTCCACCCCAGAAAATATCAAACATTTTTTTCCCCATATAACATTTTGTATCCACATAATATATAAGAATTATGAAATTAAGTGTTTTTGGTCATTTTTGTTATTTAATATTTAGGGCTTATTGCTGTTGCCTTTACTTTCAAAATAAGTTTGTCCGATTTGTATTTCGCAATCAACTGCTGTCTTAAAAAGTGCTAAGAAATTAAAATAAAAACATAAAACAATAAGCATTTTTTTTTAATTGACTTTATTATGTATTCATGTTTGTATATAGAAATTATTTTCATATTGATTGGTATATTCTTTTATATAATACATTTCATGATGAATAGAATTATGTCTTTACTCATTACATTATACCTTAAAGTTTAACAAGAATCATCATAATTTTATTATAAATATCAACATTTTATTAACATACAAATTTTTTTTTTTTTTTTTTTGATATAACATTTTACACATGCAGGTATATCTTACGACTATTTTTAGATAAAATATTAGTCTTCTATACGCTTATTACCCCACGCTAAAGTTGTAAAGGAATTAGGGATAATAAATCTTTTATCATCATCATCTGTAAGACTGATCTTATTTGTTATATTTTTTTTTATTACCTTGAGTTGAAATGAATTTTACATTTAAATATGTGGTATATTTTTATGGCCCCAAGCATAGGTGCTTTTACCATCTTCACATATAAACCTTTTTGTATCATTACAACTCAAGGTTTTTTTATTTATCATTTGAGTATACATCAAATGTTGCTTACTTCTAAATATATACATATTTCTATAAACATCTCGTTTCTTAATTAAACAATTTCTATAGTCTCTTAATTCTAAATTATTTGTTATGTATTTTTTGATTCCTTTTGCTTTTTTTGTCACTTCACCGGTATCAATCCCAAAACAATATAATTTAGCCATTAGTCCTACGAAATCAGTCATAATCCTCGAATTATTTTCATCTTTGAAAAGTCCTATCACCTTGCCATTATTTAAAGGGAAATTATGAATGTTATTCACCGGATACTCAGAAGTGTCAAACCTAGAACTCTCAGGATTAATAACATCATCATAGATTTTAGCATAAAAGTCGTCTGTAAATATGGAATAGATAAAAGAGTCTGTATCCATATAGTTCAAACGAATTTTATCGCTAAATTTTGGCTTCATGTAATCATAATGAAAATCATACATTAACCACTTTGAGAGTTCTAAAACGACAAAACCCAAATAAATTGGTTTATCTAGTTTAACACTTCCTTTCTTCATCTCAATAGCACACATATTCGGTGTAAATATGCTACTACTATGAAAATTGGGATGCGCAATCAGCTTTCTTGCTGAAAATTGGTTTCTATGCGCACTCCATTCTGTAACAATCTTCACATTTCTACGCTTTTCAACATTTTCCATGGTTTTACCATAGACGCTATTGTTCATTAATTTGAAAAAGTCTTTCTCAAACTTATTCCTGGCAACCTTTCTTTTTTCGGTGTTCAGTGAAATATATTTTTGGAGCCAGTTCGACTGACTAAACTTCATGACTCTATGTACTTTTTTTAAAACTAATCCCTGAGAAATACATTGCTGTAAATTTCTTAAGTGAATTTTGAAATTTTTCCTTGAATTCAAGTGCGCAACTAACTTAGGAATTTTACAACCTGGGGTGGCTATATTTTCAGGACAAAATGGGAGATCGTTATGTGAGTCGTGAATACTCGATGGATAATCTAAATCTACTTCCAATACATATCCTACATTATCACCTTTAATGTTGGAGATGTATTCAGATGTATAAATCTGAGGATTATCCCACTGAAAATTACCATATGGTAAGGGTTGTGACATAGCCCATCCGTATAAGTTATTAGCATCAAGATACATTAAGTATTCCGATGCTAGGTTTGGATTATAGCTTGACATGTATTTATTATTAGCTACAGCATTTCTGTGACTACATTGACACAAACCACCCCTAATTCCAGTTTTAAAAAAATTGTACATATCGACATCAGTTAAAAGCTCTAACTCGATATTAGTTGTTTTGAGCATAGCGTCCCATGATAACCCAGGAGCTGTAAAATAATGACAAGGATCAAGTTCATAAATTGAAATACAAAGTTTCCTAAAACTTTCAAAAATATCTGCTAATAAAAGCACATCACTCTTAAGATAGAGAACCATATAATCTTCAAGTTTTTTACACTTGAAGTGATCCCATACATTAAGAGCATGTTTATAGTCTTCAACTAAACATTCTTCATCAATCATTTTGTTATAAAATTTTGATTTAGAGGGTAAAGAGGTTTCTTCAAATCGTTCCCAAGAATCTAAATGATCATAAGGAAATACACCTTTTCTTTGCATTAAATTAAATGACACATTGTCTTGGAAAACACTTTTAGTATTTTTCAAATCATTAGGCGATAAATTCTTTGCTAAAGATGCGATGCTTGACTGAAGAAACCTATTTGAATCTAAAAATCTTATCTCAAAACTGTGGTTGGCATTTAAATAAATTCGTTTAGAAAGAGAAATATAATTTTCTTTGTTCAATGGAATTATTGAAATTTCTCCTTTGATCTTAGAAAGACTTTTTACAAAGAGATGACAATCATATCCCGAAAAATTATGAAAGAAGACGGGGAAAAATTTTGGAATTTTAAAATTTAGATTACAATGATGGTGGGCGGGTCCTCTATACAACCCGGTGAAGTGACAATGATCCCTTACCCTTAAATCTGAATTCTTAAAACTATTCTTACATATATGACATGTTGGCGAATATCTCTGTCTGAAATCCTCGGCTATGGTCAACATGGGCATCGGTTTCGGATTCTTGATGACTAGCTGATATAAATTCGTCAAATCTTCCACCAACATTTCTATAAATTTATCTGACGAATTCTCACCTAAAATAGAAAAAATGGAAAATTATAAATATGTTTATTGGGAAATATTATTATATTCATATTTAAATTCTTACCAACAAATGTTTTCTGAGTTTTGAACTTTTCATCAAATGTGCATTTGATAAAATATGAAAAGGCGCAAGGTACATGCTGTTGTACATCAGTTGTTGAAGAAAAATCCGGGTTGGGCTGTTGATGATTTATCGGTTGTAAAATAGACTCGAAGTCAGCGTTAACTACAAATGGAACTTCCAATTTCTTTCCATGCTTCTCAAACTTTAATGAGGTCTTATCTCCCTCTGGCATTACTGTAACGATCTTACAACATTCGCTTTTGTGTTTCTTTAATGAATCTTCATTAGCAAAAGCTTGTAGACAACCATTACAAAAATGTTTTTTCTTTTCATGTTGTGTTAATTGTGAACTGATTAAGCGTGAGATGTTTTTAATAAAAACATAATGAGTTCGACCATCTTCATTCTCACAAAAGAGTAAATTTATATGCTTACTCTTTTCCTTTTGTGTATGATAGAATGGACCGATTATTTGTACATCTTTAGTTTTCTTACTCATCTCGTAACCAAATACATTCACACTTATCTCAGGATTGTTCTCTTCAAATATCTTAACATCTTTTATAGCCAGAGGGAACTGCAAGTCTTTAAAGCTTATGAGTTGATTAAATGCTTCTATTGTTTCGTCAACAATGTTATTTTTACATGGGTATGAAGTAGTCCTTTTAGGATTTGATATGTTTACTGCGAGAGCAGCTATTATAGACCATTTAAAACAGTACTGATCATTGTTTTGAACGTTTATGCACGCTTTTTTGTTTCTTATTTGAGCTGGTAATTCAAAATACGATGATCCTCCAACAGGTTGGTATTTATTGATGTTAATTTCAATTCGCACAAATGATAACAAAGCCCATCCGCTGTCTTTTTCTTGAAATTCTTCTAATTTGGCTTTTATTTCAGCAATAAATTGCTGAAGCTTTTCATCTATGTCATTTTCATTCAGCACCACACACATTTTTGTTTGAATATTTTTCACATCAGAAATCAATTCATCAGGACTATTGTTGGACTTGACAAAATCACCGAAAAGTTCAATGTTTAGCTTCAATGAACCTAAAATACCAATCTCGTTTTCCAGCAACTGTTTTATGAGGCACTTATTTTGGTCAAACAAAACATCAACATCCAAAATTGATTCATCATCAATCTTTATACAATAGGTCTTAATTCTATTTTTGAAAGCTCCACTTATGACGCTAACATTCTCGGTCAGGAGCTGCATAGCAAGTGCTCTATGTGAAGCTTTTCTTTGATGATGTATCATTTTTCCTTGTTCGATAACCTTCTCACAGATGGGACAATATGAAGTTCGAAGAGAACCTCCATCATCATTTTCTTGAGGAGAACCTCCATCACCATTTTCCGAATACAGTTCATCAACTAAAGTCATATGAGAAGCTTTTTTATTGTGTTCACTCCATTCTACAACATCTTCTTCACAGATATCACAATAGTCATTAGCAATTCTTCTAGGCCTTTTGTCCAAAATCGCTCCAGATGTTGAAGGTTGAGGAGAATGTTCCCTTTTTCTCGAACTTCTTTCATTAATTACACCAGCTCCTGCTGAATGTTTATTTCTGATGTGCTCATCAAGTCTGTTTTTCCTCGACAGAACCTTCTCGCATATATTGCACTTAAAGATTTTTCTTTGATCGTTATGGATATTGTTTATGTGTCTTGTCAAAGACGACTTTTGGACGAATGATTTTTCGCAATTTTCACAATTAAACATTTTTAAAAGTTTGAATATTATTCACAAAGAAAACACACAAAAAAAAATATTTATAAAAATACAAAATCGAACTTAATTGTTTAATAATTAACAAAACTCAGATTTTTAAAGAAAAATTCAACAAATTTGAATTTGATTGTTTAATAATTAACAAAACTCAGATTTTCAATGAAAAAATTCAAAAAATAAAGAACTTGACTGTCTTATTCACAAAAACATAATGTCCTATCACGTTCTCAAAATGCACCTTTTATAGGTTTTTTTTTCTCAAAAAATCAAGAACTCTACTATAAATTGCATCATATGTATATATCTATAAATAAACATACCTACCTACACACATACATCTGCCTATGCCCAACACAAACAATTATTATCATGAAAAGGTTTTAATAAACATGTTGAAACATGTTGAAACATGAAATCTGTACATATCTATAAATAAACATACCTATATACATCTCCCTATGCCCAACACAAACAAACATTATCATGAAAAAGGTTTCAATAAACATGTTGAAACATGAAATGTTTTGTATGTACATATCTATAAATAGACATACCTACCTACATACTTATATACATACATCTCCCTATGCCCAACACAAACAAACATTATCATGAAAAGGTATCAATAAACATGTTGAAACATGAAATTGTTTTGTATGTACATATCTATAAATAGACATACCTACCTACGTATATACATACATCTCCCTAGCCCAACACAAACAAACATTATCATGAAAAGGTTTCAATAAACATGTTGAAACATGAAATTGTTTTGTATGAACATTAGAGTGGTCCTTAGGAAAAAAAAAATTTGGGACGCTGCCCAGGTTGGTTCTAAATCAGGAAAAAAAAATTCCCTAATTTTTTAAAATTTTTATTCCTAGCCCTTCCTGACCCTATTTCATTAAAAAGTTTTTGTTTTTTCGATCATCCGTTCAAAGACGGCTCCTGTTATAAAAAAATTGTTTATCGAGTTTTTGTTAATAACATGTTAATAACAAATGAAATAATAAATAAAAAAAAATCTAATTTAATGTTGTATCATTTAAATTGCCGTAGATATCTTTGAAAAAATAATCCATGTCAAAATGTTGCTTACTTTTAGCAGATTGAGCGAAATAAGAAATCAGCCTTTTTGTTTATTAACAATAGAGTATAAGCAAATGATCTTAATTTTATCAAACATACACGTGGCTGTAGAGTGTTCTGAGACGCTTCATTTGAGCCTAATTCGAAGTCTTTCCGTTAATTAGTTCAAAAATGACAGGAAAATAGGGCCAGGAAGGGTTTGAGATAAAAATATGAAAAAATTAAGGAATTTTTTTTTAATTTTTTAGAATTGATTTAGGGGGCGTCGCACTCAATTTTCACAAAAAAGTGAAATAAGGACCACTCTAATGTACATATCTATAAATAGACATACCTACCTACGTACCTATATACATACATCTCCCTATGCCCAACACAAACAAACATTATCATGAAAAGGTATCAATAAACATGTTGAAACATGAAATTGTTTTGTATGTGCATATCTATAAATAGACATACCTACCTACGTACCTATATACATACATCTCCCTAGCCCAACACAAGCAATCATTATCATGAAAAGGTTTCAATAAACATGTTGAAACATGATTTTATAAACCGTGACGCATTTCTTTAATCAACTACAGTAGACGCTCTATGTATATGTTGGGTATTTTTTTTTTCTGTATAGCTCCAAAGCCGCGCACCATGATAATCTATACCAACAAAGAATCCTTTCAACATCTTACTATAGGAATGCATTTAGTTTCTCCCTCATACCATCATGATAATCTATTTTTATTATCTATCAAACGCAAACATTAAAAAACCGTCCCGCAAAAGATACCACAAAAAAAAAATTACCTGTTGCAAATATCGGGATGGTGTGCAACCCTGTACACCATGACTGCTGTACCCTCGTACCCTCATGTCGACTGCTGTACCACATACTGTACACCGTACACCAACTGTACACCATCTGAGCCACCTGAGCCAGAACAGCTACCTGAGTCACCTGTACACCGTACACCAACTGTACTCCACCTGAGCCACCTGTGCCAGAACAGCTACCTGAGCCACTGTACACCGTACACCAACTGTACACCACCTGAGCCACCTGTGCCCTCATGTCGACTGCTGTACCACATACTGTACACCGTACACCAACTGTACACCATCTGTACCCCTGTACCCTCATGTCGAGTGCTGTACCACATACTGTACACCGTACACCAACTGTACACCATCTGTACCTCTGTACCCTCATGTCGAGTGCTGTACCACATACTGTACACCGTACACCAACTGTACACCGTACACCAACTGAACCCTTGACCCAGAACCGGCCAAAACATACTACTCACCTGAGAAGCATACTCTAGATGGGGACGAACATAACAGTTGTATAAAGAGAGGGTAACATAAGGGTCATTAAATTCCTTAGCCCATCGCTTAATAAAGCCAAGCATTGAATTTGCTTTGTTAATAATGAGGTTGATGTGTTCATTAAATTCGAGGTTGGTACTAAAAAGAACACCGAGGTCCCGGAATCTAGAAACTTGAGATAGGGATTGATGCGATATTGAATATTCTCCAATGCTAGGAGATCTTTTACGGGAAAAGGTCATACTTTGGCACTTGGAAGTATTTAAAATTAGTCCGTTCATTGAACACCATACAACAAAACTATCAATATCTTTTTGTAAGAAGTCGCGATCTGAAGCATTTTCGATGATTTTAAAAATTTTCATATCATCAGCAAAGATTAAAATGTCGCTATAGGAGATGCAAGAAATTACATCATTTATTGCAATAATGAAAAGCAAGGGGCCGAGATGACTACCTTGTGGCACGCCAGACATAGCATTGAAAGGTTTTGACAAAACGTTACGAAATTTGACTTCATAAGACCTATTTTTTAAGTAGGAACTTATCCAAGCAATAAATACTGAGCGAAATCCAAAGGCTTTTAGTTTATAAAGTATGACGTTATGAGACAGTTGGTCAAACGCCTTAGAGAAGTCAGTGTAAATGCAATCAAGCTCGTTCCCACATTCAAGAGCATTGGAACACTTATGATGAAAGGATAGGAGGTTGGTAGCCGTCGATCTTCTTTGCATAAATCCGTGCTGCTGGTGGCAGACAACATTCCTTGAAAAAAAGGATACGCTTTCGCAGACTACTTGTTCAAATACCTTAGGTATACATGAGAGCTTTGAAATAGGTCTGTAGTTTTTTATATCGGATTTTTCACCCTTTTTGAAAACAGGTATGATAAAAGATTTTTTCCAAAGAGTGGGGAATATTCCAGATTTTAATGAAAGCTTGAAAAGATGTTCAAGTGGAGAGGAGAATCGTGAGGAACACTTCTTTAAAACAATTGGCGGAATACTGTCCGGACCAGAAGAAACGTCATCTTTGAGAGAAGAGAGGTAGTAAGTAATTCTGTCTCTTTGAATAGGGATATTATTAAAATTCACTTGCGAGCAGTGAGTTAAATATTCAAATTTTTTTTCATCAATTTCTAGAATTGTATCACAAAAAGAGCCATTAAATTGGTCTGCAAAGGCATTGCAAATGTCGGGAGTATTTTTTAAAGATATGGTATTATAAATAAAGTTGGCTGGATAGCCATCTGATTTTTTTTTAGAATTTACAAAGGACCAAAAGCTTTTTGGATCGTTTTTCAGAGAACACCCCATTTGGGTGACATAGCTAGAGTACAGATTCTGAGAAAGTATTTTGAAGTCTTTAAAAAAACTTAAAAATATTTGGTGGTCAGTTGGAGAAAGAGTAATTAAATAGGTCTTCCAAGCCTTGTTTCTTTTATTCCTCAGAGCCTTTAGTTCCTTGGTAAACCACGGTTGGCAAAAACTATCATTTCTGAGCGTCTTTTTGGGAATGGTTTTTTCCATGCAATTTTCTAAAACGGAGTAAAAGCAAGCGACTGCTTCGTCAATATTTGTAAGGGTTGATATATTTTCAATACCAGCCCTGCTTAATTCATTCGAGAGCAAATCGAAATTCGCTTTTCGAAAGTCAAAAGTATATAAACAGTCATTTGAATTATTAATAACGTGAGATACGTTGCTTAGTTCAACAAAAATATCTAAAGGGGGATGAAGATCATCAATTCTAGTAATGCCTGAATTAGATTGAAGAACAACCGTGTTAATAGCTTCGGAAGAGAAAACAAGGTCTAACATACGATTTTGGAAATTTCTAATACAGCTTACTTGCTGTAAGTCAGTAGATATAACATTATCTAAACAAGAAAGCTCACGCTGCGGTGAAGTTAGAGAGGGTTTTTGGAATGATCCATCGTCAGAGGGTAACCATTGGACATATGGTAAATTAAAGTCACCTAGTAACAGAATTTGGCTTTCTAAGTCCGACAATTCAAAAATATGATCCAAAATTAGCGACAGTTCAGCATAAGCAGAGGCTGAACTTTTTGGAACAATGTAAGCGTTAACGATAAAAATATTTTTAGACAGTGTACAGACTTTCACACAAACAACATCAATAGACAGTTCAAACGGAAAGAGTATACGAGACGACATATATGTGTTCCTGACCGAAATCAAAACACCACCACCGACCTCATCTGGCCTGTATGTGCCGATCACTCAGGGCTCAAGATTTCGGAATTCAAGAAACTTGGACTTAGCCAAGTTTCAGTCAAAGCAAACACGTCATGTTTGAAAACGTGGGAGTTAACATATAAATCAGCAGTTTTACTGCGAAGACCTCTTACGTTTTGATAAAAGAGGGAAAATCTAATTAGTTTTTTGGAGCAGTATTGGTAACCAATTTGTTCTTAACTCTCCTGTTGATGGAAAATTCTTTAACAAGAGCACCACCAGGCCAAGAGTTAGTGTCACAAATAGATTCGAAAGACGAGGGCGGGACAAGCAATTTGAACGAAGACACAAAGCTATCAGTTTTGCTTATCTTACTGCATTTAATAAAATTTTCATCAGAAATCAATTTCTTAGAAACGAGATAATGCAAAACATCGTTTGCATTAAGATCTGGCCTAAGTCGAGACACAAAAATTAATTTCGGTTTTGGAACCGTCTCTATTGGTGTGAAAGATGCACCAGACTCTGGTTCAGAACTGGGATTAGTTGATAATGATCTATTTTCGAGATCAACTACTTCAACCACTAGTTCTTTCGGGACAGACGGACTTTTAACTTTGACGGAGTTGCTTCTCAATGTCTTTCGCTTTGAAGGAGAGCTCAAGTTTTTGCTAGATACTGTTCCTTCACGGTTTCTTTTAGTGCCCGTATTTGGAAGCGTGACAGAGCTTTTAGTTCCCGATGGCGAAGGCTGAGCATTAAGATCCTTCAAGTCAAGAGTTTTTTTGGAAATTGGAATTTCTAAGTCCTCCGTAGATGTAGACATGTCAACAGAGCTACAGGGAGAGGAAAATGATGCTAAGTTCAAAACGAAGTTATTAAAAACTTTGAAAAGTTGGTCAAAACCTTTCGACAGCTTTTCAATATCTAGTTTGAACGTAGACATTTTAATTGCTAAGTGGGAGAGAGATATTTTTTTACACTCTTCACAATACCAACAAGCACTTTTAAAAGCACTTATTTTATCTAAAAGGGCATTGTTCGCCCCAATACATTTTGCATGAAATGCTTTGCCACATACACCATAGCATGCGAAAACAGGTGAGTTGGAACTATCCAAACACTTAACTGCTGCACAATCCATGGTTAGCAAATAAAAAAGTATTTGAGAGCAGAACAGGAAAAAAAAAAAAACAAAAACTAAAAATATTGGGCAAAAAAAAAAAAAAAATTTTTTTGGGATGGACTGGGAGTTGAACCTAGAATGGCTTACTAAGTGTGTATTCCAAAAATAAATCTACGCTTTTTTTTTTTTTTTCATTTTCAATTCATTTTTATTAACTTTATCTTATATCTACTTACATGCTAACAAAAATGTGTAAAACTAGCTTATATAATAACTTAATTAACTTACTGACCCTAGGCGGGTACTCTAAATTATTCAAGAAAAATCTACGCTTTTACCAACTGCACCAAGCAGACGATAATAAAGAGCTTACAAAGTTATATATTTCAAAAGTGGTTAAGGAAGGAAATTATAGTTTGAGGAGAAAGGATAGATTAGGAATTCAAAGAAGTTAAAGGGAGAGACAGATATAAAAAAGAAAACAACTCAAATTGCACTCAATTAATAGGAAACGGGTAAAAAAAACTTTTTCTTACCAATCACTACACAATTAAGCTAAGCAAGAAAACTTGTATATACACAGAATTTAGATTATTGTACAAGACAAAATAAAACTTTAAACAAAGATACGAACTTTAAACACTTATTTGACTTGCAGTTTATAATTAAAATTACCAAACTACACAAGATAAATGAAAATAAATGAGACGCGATTAGAACACAAACTAAACACACAAGAACCAGTGTTACCACTCAACTTTCTCAATACGATTATGATATTGAATATAGGAAGGGATCTTTGATGGGAAATGCGGATGCTCTCTCAAGATTGCCTTTAAATGAACCAATACAGGTTTCAACTGAGTTAATCAATTTCGTTAATTTTTCGGAAGAACTACCTTTAAATATTGAAAATATTAGCGATGAAACAAAAAATGAAGAAATTTTGTCTCAAATTTTAGAATTCTTACAAAATGGGTGGCCAAAAAGGAGTAAAAACCAGGTAATTCAAAAACTTTTAAATCGAAAATTTGAATTTTCACAACAAGATGGTTGTGTATTTTTGAGAGTAAGAATTGCTATTCATGCACGATGGACACATTGGCATTGTAAGGATGAAAATGTTGGCGAGAAGTTCGCTATGGTGGTTTAATATCGACCGGGACATTGAAAATTATGTGAAATTTTGTGATGAATGCCAACAGCTTTTGAATGAACCCAGTCCAGTTCAATTATCCAAGTGGCCATCTTCAGGATATCCTTTTGAAAGAGTCCACATTGATTTTTTCTTTTTTGAAGGCAACACATTTCTAATAATGGTGGATTCATACTCAAAATGGATTGATGTTGTGTTAATGAAAAAAACGTATGCCTTAGATGTTATACAGGCTGGTGTTAAGAAAAATATTTTCTGTTTTTGGACTTCCTAAAGAGGTAGTTTCGGATAATGGTCCTCCATTTGCTTCAAAAGAAATTTCGTATTTTTTTTTGGCAAATGCGATAAAGTTTCTTAACTCTCCAACTTATCACCCGCAATCTAACGGTATTGCAGAAAGAGGGGTACAGACAGTAAAAAATAGTTTGAAAAAGTATTTAATTGATAGGAAAACAAGGGCTTTGCCAACTCAAACTAGGCTGGATAATTTTTTGTTCAAATATAGAAATACTCCCTCGACAACGATAAATTCGACGCCATCTGAACTAATATTTTTGTACAAACCAAGAACATTGATTGATTATTTAAAAGCTCCACAGGTGGGAAATGATAATAAAAATGACAAGGTTAAAATTTTGAATAAAATATCAAATGTTGAAAATAAAAGGTCAAAAGAAGAGAAAAAAATTTCAATGAAAATGATCTTATCTGGTATAGAGCAATAAAAAATAGTTTTGTAAGATGGCAACCAGGAAAAGATCAAAAACGTTTATCGAAAGTTATTTATTTGATAAAAGTTAATGGGGTAGTTAAAAAAGTACACGGAGATCAAATAAAAACTCGATTCGAAAAAAAAAGCTGTTTTCGATATTACGAAAAAGTCTGTTCAAGATCTAAGCCAAGATTCGAATTTGGCAGATATTGAGTTGAATAAAAATTTCAAAAAAAGAAAAAGGTCAAATTCTAGTCCAGAGTTTCAAACAAAAGATGGCTCTTTTAATGATCATTTGCAACAGCCTAGAAAAACGTCTAGAAATTTCCTACTCGCTTAAATTATAACAGAAATTTTGAGTTTGGTGAAACTTGAATTATTATTAATAATTATTATTCCTTAATTATTATTCGTGATTTAAGAATAATGTATTATTTAGTAAAGTAAAAAAAAAAAAAAAACTTATGTGCAATTAAATGATTTGTAAACTACTGTGTATCGATAATGTAATTAAACGCTTTTTTGGTAATTCTCATAAAAAAAAATCGATATATCAGTTATATGAATTTACATGTGTTTTGACTTTGAGGTCATTTTTTTGGAGAAAAGGCCTGATAAACATAGAGTTTCTTTTTTTTTTACAGATGAACAAAACAATAATAAAAAAAAAAAACTCAGCATTAAGTTAGCTCAAAAACCCATACATTTTATGATACTTGAAAAAATACAAAATGGGAAAAATAAAAAAAAAAAATAAAAAAAAGTTTTTGCTTTGAGGTTTGTTTGAATAAAACAAAAATATTTGCACTTTTAGTAGCTTCTTTTATGTATTTTATACAAATACAATTATAACAAGTGCTCAAAGCGCCCTCCTTCGTTTTGAATCCATGCCAGAGCCCGTTTTTGGATTTCATTGTGGATGTTTGCTTTAAATTTGGGGTATGAATGTTCAATAGGTAAATAAGTCGTATAAAAGAATAAGAAAACAAATTTGTTCATTAGTTTGTCAAATTAAGTCACGATTGCAGTTTGATCAGAGAGTTTTTTGAAATGCTTTCATTTACGAGAGAAGAATACGCAGACATTTTTTTTCTTATATGAGTTTTTAAATGGAAATTGAAGAAAAGCACAACAAAGGATACCAGGAAATTTATACTAACTGAAAATCTGGCAACCCTTAGCCTATAGGAGTCAAATTTAAATACAGTTTCAAAGATTACAAGACTACAAGTAAGACAAGAGTTATCGACAGCAAACACCCACAATGAAATCCAAAAACGGGGTCTGGCGGATTCAAAACGAAGGATGGGGCTTTGAGCACTTGTTATAATTGTATTTGTATTAAATACATAAAGAAACTACTAAAAGTGATCATATTATTGTTTTATTCAAACAAACCTTAAAGCAAAAATTTTTTTTTATTTTTTTTTAAATTTTTCCCATTTTGTATTTTTCCAAGTATCATAAAATGTATGGGTTTTTGAGATAACCTAATGCTGAGTTTTTTCTTTATTATTGTTTTTTTCATCTGTAAAAAAATAAGGAAACTCTATGTTTATCAGGCCTTTTCTCCAAAAAATGACCTCAAAGTCAAAACTTTGTCTTGGGAAGAAAATTTGAACACCACTTAAAATTGAAAATCTGGCAGCCCTAAACCTATGGAAGCCTAATTTAAATACAGTCTTAAAGTAATGCCACATTTTTCTACTTCCAAATCTTAAGACATTTGATGGTATCATAGGTTTTGACTTTTTAACCCAAATAGGTGCAAACTTAGACCTTGTGGATGGGGTCTTAAGTTACGAACTAGGTAAAGAAAGATTGCTGTACTTTTATTGTAGAGACGTAAACAACATTTCATTACCGTGCGAAATTAATGCAAAAGAAAAAAATGAAGAGCTTTGTTTGATACTTTCTCGGAATTCGAGGGTATTTGCGTATTCGACTGAAAAATTACCCTTTAACACCAAAGTTGTTGCTGCAATTCGAACTACTGATAATGAGCCAATTTATTCAAAAGCTTATCCCTACCCAATGTCCGCAATTGATTTTGTAAACACTGAAATTGCAGACTTACTGAAAAATGAGATTATTCGTCCATCACGCTCTCCCTATAACAACCCAGTCTGGATCGTTGATAAAAAGGGTACAGATGAGAATGGTAAGCGCAAGATGCGACTCGTGATTGACTTTCGAAAGCTAAATTCTAAGACAGTCAGCGACAAATACCCTATTCCAAACACAGCTGTAATTTCAGATAATCTTGGGATAGCTTCATTTTTCACAACATTGGACCTGAAATCAGGCTTCCATCAAATTAAATTATGTGAACGTGATAGGGACAAAACGGCTTTCAGCATAAACAATGGAAAATATGAGTTTTGTAGGCTTCCATTTGGACTAAAAAATGCCCCCAGCATTTTTCAAAGGGCAATAGACGATGTTTTGAGACCAGAAATTGGTAAGTGCTGCCATGTTTACATTGACGATGTAATAATTTTTTCCAAAACCCAAAAAGAGCACCTTAAAGACATCGAAAAAATTTTAAACTTATTGTTTGAGGCCAACATGCGAGTAGAACCAGCAAAGTCTCATTTCTTCAGGGACGAAGTAGAATTTTTGGGGTTTGTGGTGTCCAGTAAGGGAATGAAAACATGTCAAGACAAAGTTAAGGACATTGTAGGCTACGAAATTCCTAGAACACTACGTAGTTTGCGGTCCTTTCTCGGACTGTCTGGATACTACAGACGTTTCATTAAGGACTATGCCCAGATTGCAAAACCTTTGACAAATTACTTACGAGGTGAGAATGGCAATATAGGAAAGAGTCAATCTAAGAACATGAAGATTGAATTAGATTTCTCAGCACGACAAGCATTTGAAAGGATTAAAAAAATTTTGGCTTCGGAAGATGTGCTTCTTTTGTATCCGGATTCTGAAAAGACTTTTGATTTGACAACTGACGCTTCCTCTCATGCGCTTGGGGCTGTTCTCTCGCAAAATGGGCGACCGATAACGATGATATCTCGAACATTATCTTCGACGGAAGAAAACTACGCTACCAACGAGCGAGAGCTTTTGGCCATAGTGTGGTCATTACAGAAGTTGCGTAACTATTTATATGGCGTCAATGGCCTAAATATTTACACTGATCATCAGCCCTTGACATATGCCATTTCAGACAAAAGCCCGAATGCAAAAATTAAAAGGTGGAGGGCGTTTGTTGAGGAATTCGCACCAACCTTCTACTACAAACCAGGCAGGGAAAATTATGTTGCTGATGCATTGTCCAGACAGTACATTAATTCTTTAGAAGAACAACAAAACTCTTGCTCATTTACAGTTCACAGCGAAGCTTCTATGACTCAAACCATTACAAGTGTGCTTAACCCTGTTAATTGCTTCAGAAACCAACTGATAATAAATGAAGGGTCGGTACAACTGAAGACAACAAAAATAATGTTCAAGATTCAATTAAGGCACTCAATTAAATTTACTAACTTTGATAACCTATTCCTTGGCGCAGGGACATAACTCCTCGGGTCATAAGTCCATTATGGACTTGTATCCCACTTCAGTGGGACATAAGTCCAAAACTGGATAAAAAGTAGATTATGGACTTATATCCCACCAATATGGGACATAAGTCCACACTTTTTTTTTATTTTAGGTGAGACATAAGTTCACAATTTGCATAGAATCTCAATTTTTCGATAAATAATAGTAAATAAAAAGCCTTATGAAATACAACTAGAAAACCAAAGGTTGTTAGAATACCGCCGCTCTTCAAGTTTATAAGCCAAAAACTATTTAAAAATTTTAGTATTTTAAAAAAAATATTATAAGATTGAATTGATATGTAAAAAGGTAACTTTTTATATAAAATTTCTTTATTTTATTAAAACTTATTTAACCCCCTGAAAAATCAAATTTTCGTTCAGTAAAATTTCTAAAAAAAACTCCTTGCATGGTATTCCTGATATTGCATTATTATAATTGAATACAATGACTTGGGTAATTTTGCAACAAAGTTATTTATTGTTTTTCTCTTGAAGTGAAACAAAATCATTCTGCTTTCTTTTGTTTTCCTCAAACAGAAAAACATTGAATAAAATTAGAAAAAAACAATAGAAAGCGGAATAAGATTTTGTTTCTGAGAACTAAGAAAAATAAAAGTTAAAATTCGCAAAGTAGAGATATGGTCTTCCGGAATTTGAAGATAATACATATTTTATTTTTAGAAGTTAGTAGAGTTCCTTTGTTTAAAAAAGAAATTTAAAAAATTTAAATTTTTGAGAATTTGAGAAATTAAAATTAAAAAATCGCGCGATTTTTTAATTTTAATTTCTCAAATTCTCAAAAATTAAAATTTTTTAAATTTCTTTTTTAAACAAAGGAACTCTACTAACTTCTAAAAATAAAATATGTATTATCTTCAAATTCCGGAAAACCATATCTCTACTTTGCGAATTTTAACTTTTATTTTTCTTAGTTCTCAGAAACAAAATCTTATTCCGCTTTCTATTGTTTTTTTCTAATTTTATTCAATGTTTTTCTGTTTGAGGAAAACAAAAGAAAGCAGAATGATTTTGTTTCACTTTTTTCTTTTTCCTTTCCCTGTTACATTTTATTTTTTCTTCAGTTTTTAGCTTATAAATTCGAAGAGCGAGCGGCGGTATTCTAACAACCTTTGGTTTTCTAACTATAAGACATTACGCTGACTTCTTGACATAATGGTAGCCCTGCCTAGTAACTAGCAAAGAAAAAGCCCGTTAAACACGTTTTTAATGTAGTCCAAATATCTTTTGATTGCCAATTTTTTGGAAAAGGTTCATCTCGCCAAAGGTTTTGTATTTCCCTCAAACACAACATGTAAAATGGGACATAAGTCCAAACATTTCTTTTATGGACTTATGCCCCACCGCGGTGGGACATAGATCCATAATCCAGTTTTGGACTAATGTCCCACTAAAGTGGGACACAAGTCCATAATGGACTTATGTCCCGTGGAGTTATGTCCCTGCGCCTATTCCTTATGTTGAAAGAAATTATAAATCCGAATGTTGTTTATGCCATATTTTGCGATCTACCACTTCTAGCTCAAATTCAGAACGGACTTAAAATGTCGTTTCCTTCGGTTAAGTTTGTTCATACTATTAAAATGGTGACTGACATTTTTAACCCTGACGATCAAATGGAAATCCTTTCAACCGAACATAATCGCGCCCACCGATCTGCGCGCGAAAATATGAAGCAAATTTTGAATGAGTACTATTTTCCTAGAATAAGACAAAGGCTTAAAGAAATTGTTTTAAACTGTAAGATTTGTCACATAGCTAAATACCAAAGACATCCACCAAAACCAGAAATAGCCAAAACTCCTATTCCAAGCAATTGTGGTGAAATATTGCATCTTGACATTTATTCAACAGCAGGATCTCACTTCTTAACTTGTGTTGATAAGTTTTCGAAATTTGCAATTGTAAAACCCATAAGATCGCGTTCGATAGTCGACATCAAAGAACCAATTTTAGAAATGCTTAACTTTTTTAAAAATACAAAAACTATTATTTGCGACAACGAAAAATCTTTCGTTTCGCAGAGCATTCGATCATTGTTAAAAGACCATTTTGACATAGACATGTTTAATACACCACCCTTTCACAGTACCTCAAATGGACAGGTAGAAAGGTTTCACAGCACGCTTTCAGAAAAAGCACGGTGTGTTAAACTAGAAAAAAACATCAATGATACTACTGAGCTCCTATTACTTGCCACTGTTAAGTATAATAGGACGATTCATTCAGTCACCAACTACTATCCAGTGGATATTATCCATTCAATTCCCTTGCTCTTAAGAAATGAAATAAAGGCCAAGATAGACGAAACGCAAAGTAAGAATTTAAAGTATCATAATCAACATAGGCGAACGCGAACGTTTAAGCCAGGAGAAAAGGTTTTTGTTCGAACAAATAAGCGAATTGGTAATAAATTTAGACCATTATTTATTGAAAAAGTTATTCAGAGAGATCTGGGATCTACAGTTTTAATAGACAACCGGAAGGTTCACAAAGAAAATTTAAGAGATTTTCCTTAAAAATTGGATGATGTTGGAAGTCTTGCAACAGAATGCTTGTTTTGTTTTCTCTATTTATATAGTGATCTTGTAATCAAGAAAATTCAAATAGAAGCCAAAAGGAGTTATACTTCCTTTAACATACAAATTAATTTGTCACGTATATTTTTGTTAAGAAATTTATCAATTTGAATTGTAACTATACTTTGTTCTATCAAAAAATTACTTTCATACTTTTGTGTTTTTTTGAATAACTGTTTCAGTTTTATTAAATTCATTATGTTTTTCAGTTATTTTTGTTATTGTTGTATCATTAGCTTTTATATTATTGATTATGTTAAAGTCAATTGTTCATTACAGTTTTGTGAACATATGTGCAGCTTTATTAAGATTTTGTTAATCGTTGATGTAATCCTTTTGCAAAAAATAACAATATGTATAAATTCAATCAATCGTTTCAATGGATGAAGCCGAGGACGTCTTCGTTTAAGAAGGAGGATAGTTATGATACGCTGGTCACCCTACTATTGAGTGTGGATGCTGTTTGAATTATAATCTTTGATTCTGCAAGTCATAATCCCGTTCTACTAAAAAAATCATTTTGAACAACCACACCGCAAAATTAACGAGTGATAAGCTTTGATCATAACCGTACCGTTGATGTGTGGTTTTTATTTTTTTCGTGCAGGAGAGCTTTCAGTCAGTTTTTTCGTGAGAGCCAATTGAAGAACGTGTAACCTCCTCATAGAAGAAACTATTTGTACTATTGAAAAATAAAGAAATTAATTATAAAAAGATATTAAATTATTTTACATTATGGAAAAACATCCACTCCACACGAACAATTCATAGAAACCAAAATCGATGCGATTTCTCGTCGTTTTGACAAATTGGAAAATTCTCACTTTCGCAGTCGGAGTCGAACACCTTCACGTCATCGAAACGCGTATCCACGTGCATCATCGCGACATCAAAACGGTACGAATCGGAACGGAATTTGTTGGTTTCATTACAGATTTAAAGAAGACGCCGTTCGATGTAAACCACCATGCAATTTTACGAACTCTGCGGTTCCAAAAAACTGAAAAGCATTCCGCCACCTAGTGCGGCGGAGGTTGTCAAACACATAAACCGATTATATATTTCGGATACGAAAACAAAAACAAAATATTTAGTAGACACTGGCACGGATGTGTCTGTGCTACCTCCAACTTTACGTCAAAAAATGACACAGAAATCCAACGTCACTTTATTCGCTGCTAATGGTACACATATTAAAACAAATGGAAGTATACGACGCCTATAAATATAAGTAGGCTTACACAGAAAGCTTGGTTGGACGTTTTTAATAGCTGATGTTGCGGTTCCGATCATAGGTGCTGATCTGCTGCAACACTATGGTCTACTGGTAGATATGCGAAGAAACTGCCTAATCGACAAAACTACAACCCTTTCTGCGTCTGGAGTCCCAACACAAAGCAAATGCGAAATAAAAGCATTTGATAAACAAAATCAATTCGCAAACCAGCTGGAAACTTTCAAGGATTTAACATCATTGAACAACACTTCGGTGTCGTCCTCTACCACACATTGCGTAATTGCTTCAGGTCTGGCTGTCTTTGCTAGGCCTCGCCGACTTTCGCCGGAAAAGTTAATAGCAGCAAAAGCAGAATTAACTTACCTCTTGGAGCAAGGAATATGCCAACAGTCTAAAAGCAACTGGGCCAGCCCGCTGCACATGGTAAAGAAAGCCAATGGTGAATGGAGACCATGTGGGGATTATCGCGCATTGAATGCTGTCATACATTTTTTCCATCATAGATCTGCAGCGCGCTTTCCACCAAATACCAGTACAGTCAAAAGACATTCCAAAGAAAGCCATTACGACACCTTTTGGACTATTTGAATTCAAATTCATGACATTCGGTCTGAGGACCGCTGCCCAAACTATGCAGAGGTATATACATGAAGCCTTGAAAGACTTAAGTTTCGTTTTTTCTTACGTTGATGACATCGTCGTCGCGTCGAACAAATGCGAAGAGCACCAAACTCACCTTCGAGAAGTTTTTCTAAGGTTACGTAAGTACATCTAAAAATTAATAACTCAAGTGTTGTTGTAACGAGGCAAATTTTAAAGACAGAAATATCCCTCGTCACAAGCTTATAGACAACAGGGCGCCGCCATCTAGCGCCAAACTGAAAGAAGAAAAGTTCACCCGAGACAACAACCATAAATTAAGCTCATAGCCAAGACATGGTACCTGGTGGCGAAAAGTACGCCAGTTTACCACGGAGGTAAAAAGCTAACCGCGCCAACATCGATGGCAGACATTGGGTTATTGGGTAGGTGGAAATACCACCCAACGATCAACTCCCCACGCACAAGCAGTGCATGCGACGACGGTCGACAGAGCTCGATGGTGAGTTTATTTAGTTTCAAAACAATGTCGTATAGGCAAGCATATGCACATTGTATTTATTTCCTTAGCGATATCATATGGACAAGCAAATGTATATCAGGTAGGGAGATTATATGGGAGTAGGGGATAGCCCATTAAAGTATATGGGAAATGCACACGGCACCAGTAAGAGCTTGGGGTATAAATAGAGCAGCTCAACGCGAGGAAAGATATAGTTCATCGGCACCAGCCAAGCATTGCACATCTCCCTGGAACTGAAGGGAAGGAATCCAAATAAGTCTCCCGTCCGACTAAGGAAATCAGAGGTAGAAGACATAAGGTAAAGGTAAAGGTAAAAGACGTAGTAAGTTTTATTTTAATAAAAATTATATTTCTTACGTATCCTGCCACCAGGGGCAGAGACTAGTTCCTGCCGATCCCGCAGCCATTGCTGTTACCGAGGTCTGCGGACGCTTGTAGTTTCACCCCACCGAGGTCTACGGACGCTCGTAGTTTCACCCCACCGAGGTCTTCGGACGCTTGTAGTTTCACCCCACCGAGGTCTTCGGACGCTTGTAGTTTCACCCCACCGAGGTCTTCGGACGCTTGTAGTTTCACCCCCACCAAGGTCTTCGGACGCTTGTAGTTTCACCCCACCGAGGTCTTCGGACGCTCGTAGTTTCACCCCACCGAGGTCTTCGAGAGAGAGAGTCGTAAGAGATAGACGTGTTTAACAAAAGTTCCAAATAATTTAAAGAAAATCCAATTTAATTGATTAATTTAATTGTGTTTGGTTGCAGAAAAAGACTGCTAAGTGTTTGAATAGCAAATGTGGTTATTTCAAAGTAAGAAATGACAAACAATTGCAAAAAGTGTAAAAAAACAATTCGCGGAGAATCGGGCTTAAGATGTGCGGGCGTGTGTAATAAAATATTCCACAGTGCAGCCGGTTGCAGTGGGCTCGACTCAAATAGTGCCAATGTTTTGGATACGTGCAAAAACATTAGGTATATGTGCGACGATTGTGTTTTGTATATACACAACGTTGACCTTGTCTTAAAAGATATGTTGGAAGCAGTGAAGAAGAATAGTGATCACTTAAAAGAATATAAAAATGAGTTTGAAAGTGCGTTAGATGATAACAAGCGGGAAATTATGCATTTACTGCAAGCAATTGAAGAGGGGTATAAGAAGAGAATTGATGAAATGAAAAGTGCGCAAGAAATATGTGAAAAGAGTGTGGCTGAAATAAGTAAAGTGAGTGATTTAAGCAAAGCTTTTAAAGAGCAAGGAGAAAAAATATGTGATGATGTGAAAAAAATGGCAAGCAATAATAATACGGTCATGAAAAGTGTGAAAGAGATGAGAGTTGATATCGTTAAAGAGCTTAAGTCTAATGAGAAGAGCAAGTGTTCATATGCCGATCAAATAAAAAAATCGATTAGTGCTAACGCGCCGGTTATTTTGAAGCCGAGATCAAAACAAGAAAGTGAAAAAACAAGGTCAGATGTTAAAGAGAAAATTAAACCGTCGGAATTAAATGTAGTAGTGAGTGGTATTATGAATAGGCAAAATGGAGCGGTTGCTATTAGATGTGAAACTGATGAGGCGCGGTCAAAATTAGCTGGCGAAATAAAAGAGAAAATGAGTGAAACTTATGATGTGCATTTGCCTAAAATGCGTTTACCTAAAATTTTGATTACTGGATTGAGTGAAAATACGGGAGAAAACAAAATAATTGAAGCAATAAAAAAACAAAACAATTTAGAAGGAAGTGAAATGAAGTGCGTTAAAATTTACAAGTCATTTAAAAATAATCGGGTTTATAATGCGATAGTTGAGATAGACGGAAAAGGTTTCGAATACGTGATGGGATTAAAAAAATTGAACATTGAGTGGGATAGATGCCCAGTGTATGAAAGTCTGACGGTGTTAAGATGTTTTCAATGTTGGGGATTCAACCATAGATCAACAGTGTGTAAGCAGAGCTGCCAGGTATGTGCTAAGTGTGGGGAAGAGGGTCATACTTTCAAAGAATGCAAAAGTGAAAATAAGAAGTGCATTAATTGTAAAAAGACAAAAGAGAGGCTAAGCCTGAGTGAAATTGACGTAAACCATGATTGCAGAGATAGTTGTTGCCCTACGCTGCAAAGAAAATTAAAGATGGAGAACGAAAGAATAATATATTAGCAATCAAATAAATTAATTGAGTGCTTATGTTTAAATATAGGGGGAATGCAAACGAACATTGCTCAATTAGAAGTGTTAATATCAGAAAATAATTTTGAATTTATTTGTGCCACGGAAACGCATGTTACATCTGACGTTCAAGACTCGGAAATAAAAATAAACAATTATAACGTTGTTAGATGCGATAGTATATCGAAGCATACGGGAGGAGTAGTTTTTTTCATAAAGCCCGAATGGCAAGTTCAAGAAATTGTTAATATAGCAATTGGTAAAATGATTTGGTGGTTAGTTATCAAAGTGTATTCAAAGAACAGAAATATCATTTTGGTTGGAGTCTATAGATCCCCAAACTCTCCTGAAAATGTTTTTTGTGATTTTTTTAGAGAGAAGATTGAAGATATTGTGAGTGCCGAATATACTGAAGTAATTATAATGGGTGATTTTAATATAGATTGGTTTTCACACGGGACATACAAAACATGTATTTATGAAAGTCTTTCGGATACTTCATTAAAACAAATAGTTACTGAGCCGACGCGTGTTACAGAGACCTCTTCTTCTTTGATAGACTATGTAATTACTAACGGTAAAAATGTAAGTGCGAAAGTAAACGCGGAATTTAAAATAAGTGATCACGAATCACTAGTAATCAACATCGAAACTAGTAGTGTTAAAGAGAATCGTAGTAAAAAGGTGATAAAATCATTGTTATTCAAAGAAGACCGTTTTCGTAGAGAGCTATTGAATGGTGGAGCCTCAAGTTTCAGAAGTAATGTTGCGGTGAATGATTTAGCAGTATCGATAAGTTGTATAGTAAAGTCTGCTTTAGAAAAAATGATGTTTCATAAAACAATTGTTGGAAGTGAGAATTTCTGTTGGTTCAATAATAACTTGCGTAGCATGAAGAAAAAGAAAGTTCAACTTCATCGGATAGCCGTGTGGTCAAATAATAGTAGTGACTGGAACAGGTATAAGATATACAGAAATAAATATGCGAATGAGCTTCAATGTGCTAAAAATAATTTCATTACAAAAAAAATAGACCAAGCCACCGATCAAAAATCAATGTGGAGGACGATTAAAACACTTGTGCTTAGAGAAGAGAAGAATGAAGTGGGAGAAATAATCTGTGATGGTGAATCAATTAAGTGTAAAAAGGAGATAGCTAATAAGCTTAACTATTTTTTCATTAAAAGTGTAGAGAAGATAAATGATAAAATACCTTTCGTACAATATAAAAATCTGGTGAATCATAATGATGAATTATCCTTTAAGTTTAAATTAGTTAATATGAGCGAATTAAGTAGTATTCTTAAAAATATGAATAATAAAAAATAAAATAAAGGACAAAAAAGTGGTTGTTGCTGTCTTTCTGGACTTGCAAAGGGCGTTCGAGACAATAGATCGGGATATACTTGTGCTAAAATTGGAGAAATACGGAATAAGAGGAGGAGAACTACAATGGTTCAAAAGTTATCTGTCAGATCGAACTCAAAGAACAAAGATATCTGATGACTTTTCGAGTGTCCTAGATGTAACGTTGGGTGTACCTCAAGGAGCAGTGTTGGGAACTCTTCTTTTCATCATTTACATAAACGATTTGGAGAAGGTGCTGCAGCATGCTAAAACCAGGCTTTTTGCGGATGATACGTTGCTGTATGTTACTGGAAATTCAGCGGATGACTGCATCAATCAACTAAATGCTGATCTGGATAGAGTAGGGGTCTATTTAAAAATGAATAAATTGAAGCTGAACACAAACAAAACAAAGGCAATTATAATAAATGGTGTTTCAGATATAAATATTATAAGTAATGGAGAAATAATTGAGAAAGTTGATGAGATAAAATACTTAGGGGTGGTTTTAGATAAGAAATTAAATTTTGAAGCTCATTTAAATTATGTGTGCAGTAAAATTGCTAAAAAAATCGGGTTCTTCCAAAGGATCAGGCGCAAAATTTCATTAGTATGTGCAATAAGAATATATAATGTAATGATAAAACCACACTTCGAATATTGTTCAACGATACTTTTCTTAGGACCCAATCAAATGATTAATAGGTTACAAAAACTACAAAACAGAGGAATGAGATGTATTCTGATGTGTAACAGACTAACTCATATACAGTATATGTTAAATACTTTAAAATGGCTTTCAATTAATCAAAGAATGATAATGAATGTGTTATTTTTTATATTCAAAATCAAAAACAATATGTTACCAAGATATCTATCTAGTCAAATAGTTTACGTTGCCGATGTACAGCCATATAACCTTAGAAGTGGTGGAAATTTTAGATTACCATTTTGCACAACATCAAGATCTCAAAATGTATTATTGTATAAGGGTTTCAAGTTATATAATACCTTGCCAAGTGATTTAAAATCCGAAAATAATGTGATCGCTTTTAAAAGAAAACTAGTTACGCATGTGAAAGCCAATTATAGCTAATAAAATCATTAAAACTAGTAATTTTATGAATATAAATAAATTTTGTTAAACTTTTCATAAGATACCTATATAGATTATTAATAGTTACTATTGTAAATAATTAATAGCTGATGCTAAATAAATATATACATACATGCGTGTGTATGCTACTACTTCGGACGCTTGTAGTTTCACCCCACCGAGGTCTTCGGACGCTTGTAGTTTCACCCCCACCAAGGTCTTCGGACGCTTGTAGTTTCACCCCACCGAGGTCTTCGGACGCTCGTAGTTTCACCCCACCGAGGTCTACGGACGCTTGCAGTTTCACCGCACCGAAGTCTACGGACGCTTGTAGTTTCACCCCACCGAGGTCTTCGGACGCTCGTAGTTTCACTCCACCGAGGTCTACGGACGCTTGTAGTTTCACCCCACCGAGGTCTTCGGACGCTCGTAGTTTCACCCCACCGAGGTCTACGGACGCTTGCAGTTTCACCGCACCGAGGTCTACGGACGCTTGTAGTTTCACCCCACCGAGGTCTTCGGACGCTCGTAGTTTCACCCCACCGAGGTCTACGGACGCTTTTTGTTTCACCCCACCGAGGTCTTCGGACGCTCGTAGTTTCACCAACCAGGGTCTTACGACGCCTGTACGCTCTGATCTACCTGCGACTGCCTATAGGGCGAATGGTCAGAAGGGATCCTGTCGCTACCGTGAGACCAGAAGAGTTTCTTAGACCGAGACGACTAACCCGACTAGAACCGTAGAAGTTCCGAAGGATACCAGCTCCACTACGATAAACCCGACCAGAAGTTGTTTTACAGCAAGCGTTACGACAAATTATAAATATATATATATCGATTCGTTTGTGAATTATATTTGAATTATATTAAGTTCTAATAAAAGAGAATTTCTTTGACCTTTGTGAAGTTTGGTGTTTTTCTTCACCTGACCTTGGCTAGCCGTGAGCGATACCTCGGCTGGAAAACTAGAAAAAACACGTCACAATTTGGCGCCCGAGCAGGGACTATTAAGGTCCACTCCGTTGAAAAAGAAATTCTCTTAGAACTATAAAATTAAACTAAAGAAAAAAAATCTAAACATGTCTGACTCCGAAGAGAGCTTCGACGTTTTCGGTAGTATAGGGGCAATATACTTGCTCAGCAAGCCAAAAGTAGTGACTCGGATGAGTCAGCTGGGGCTTCATACCGAAGGCACATTGTCAACGCTACGAGCGCGTTTTAGCAGCTATATCAAAAAGGCCAGACTACGAAAATCCATCCAAGATCTGTGTGAGGATTTAGAAAGGGTGGTAACTGAAAGGGAATATAGGCAAGTACAAACGCACGAAGAAGAACCCGAGCCTAAATCGCCGATGTTCACTGAGATCTCCTTTCAGGTACCATCTTATGCGCCCCCATCCGCTGTCTCGCCCGCCGAAGGCGAAGTTTCAAGTGGCCCAACGTCGTCCAATAACGCGTTCGCTACCGCACCGTCCGCCGAAGACAACCTGGCAAGGGACTCAGCGTCGTCAAGTACCAGGCCCCCCAATGAAGTCGCTACTCTACCCTCTGTCGCATCATCGGCCACCAGGCCAGCTTTCCGACCAACCGGTCGTTTTATTCTCAGCTACGAGGCTGAACTAATGAATAACGTCCGCAAATGGGGATTGAGGTTCGACGCATCAGGGAACGCGATCGAATTCATGGACCGGCTCGAAGAATTAACCGCCTGCTATGACATACGCCCCGATGATATTGTCAAGGCTTTACCGGAAATATTACGCGGCACCGCTCTAGAGTGGTTCCGCATAAACAAAGCTCGTATAAAATCCTGGGCCCAGTTCCGCACCGCTTTCCTAGATCACTATCTGCCAGCTAGGTACCTCTGCAAATTAGAGGAGGAAATATTGCGGAAGCGGCAAGGGCCACGCGAAAAGGCAAAGGATTTCATACAAGCCACCCAATATCTGATTCATAGACATCCACGTATTAGCATCGAGGATAGCATCGATCGTATTTACGATAGTTTGCGATCAGAATATCACATATATATCAAAAGGCGTGATTTTGATACCTTGGACGAACTTATGAAGCTGGCAGAGGAGTATGAGTACATACGAAGGGAAGACCATACATCCCGCCAAGCACCGCCCCGTGCCGTTCCTGCACCTAACCGATTGATTTTTCCTGACCGACCAGTAACCGACCGCCGAGCTGTATTGCCGCCACCGCGACCAAGTTTTAACCGTACCGACCAGATTCAGATGCTATCGCACGCTTACCAGTACCACCGGAGAACTCACTGCTGGAACTGCAAACAGTGGGGTCACACTAGGAGTAACTGCCGAAGACAGTTCCGTCAGTTTTGCTCTTACTGTGGAGGATATGGGCGATTGACGAGGGATTGTAATTGCCATCCACATAGAGTTGCATTAATGTACAGCCAGTCCCGTAGACCTAAATACCAGCGTCCCAGATACAATAAGTCTACCACTACATACACTCCACCGCTGCCACCCGTTACAACTCTGCCAAGAGACCCGCTACCGCTTAACCCGAATGAGCTGTTGATTCGGTGTAGCCCCGAGAATGATTGGAAGGGACGACGTTCCAAACAAGGGGAACTCAACCCCGCTCAGTATTCTGAATTTCGAATGTCAGATCTAAAACCGTCGTCGCTAGTCAGTCCCAGCAAGCAGATGCTACAGTCCGAAGTGGAAGGAAAAGTGGATCCCGCCCAGCCTTGGCAAAGGCAACAGACTACGCCTAGGAGGGTAACTTGCTCAGTATGTACCGCCATTTCGGTATCAAAGCTACGTACCACCAGTAACACGCAGCCCACGCAAAGCTTGGGCCAGACTACAGGGAGTGACCTTAAAGGACGAGTAGCCCATGTTCCGCACACCGTAGCCAGCCGAACTACCGTCAGGTCCAGAACACCCCTCGCCAGTACCAGCCAGAATACCACCATGAAGACCAGTACCAGCCATCATACCACCGTGAAGACCAGTACTAAGCGAAACAACGCCGCCGCCGCCAATAAAAAGGGCACCACCAGCCGAACCCCGACCGTTACCCGTAAACCCGCAACCGCTACCGATACAACTAACTCTCCAAACCAAGATCCGCCAAGGGGCCAAGTGCGACAAAAGGGGAGAACAGACACCAGCATATCCGCACCAAAACCAGAGGGACTCAAGATGCCGAACATGACAGTGGCGATCGAGCCGCACCGCACGGATCCACGGTCATTGAATAAAAAGGAGATGGATACAGAATCCACGCTGGCAGTTGCAAAGGAAAGCAAACAATCGAACCGTGGACCGGAACCGAGTCTGAAAAGGAAGGGGGACCCGTTCTTGGGTTTCAATGTTCGACAGCACGCACAATACCATCCATCGAGGCGCCGCCAGCGGCTAATCTTCAAGCGTCGGAGTGGGACAATCCTGTGTAGAGTAGTTAGACGAGGAGAAGCCGTTCTCACACACCAGCTGACGAGGCAATCCAAGAGGATTGTGTTCGAACCGTAGGACCAGCCGTATTTTTTTTTCTCCCACATACTTTTTGTTTTTATGCTAAGGAGGCTCTTTTTGTTTTAAAGGAAAAATATATATATAAAAAAAAAAAAAAATATATATAAAAAAGGGTACAAAATAACGAAACACAAAACTAAAAAAAAAAAAAAAAATTTTTTTTGGGGAAAATAATGAAGTGACATCCAGGCCATGCCTTTTCGTTCCGGGACCGAGGATCAGACGAGTAGGTCCTCGTCTCCAAAAGAGGGGGGATATGTAACGAGGCAAATTTTAAAGACAGAAATATCCCTCGTCACAAGCTTATAGACAACAGGGCGCCGCCATCTAGCGCCAAGCTGAAAGAAGAAAAGTTCACCCGAGACAACAACCATAAATTAAGCTCATAGCCAAGACATGGTACCTGGTTTCGAAAAGTACGCCAGTTTACCACGGAGGTAAAAAGCTAACCGCGCCAACATCGATGGTAGACATTGGGTTATTGGGTAGGTGGAAATACCACCCAACGATCAACTCCCCACGCACAAGCAGTGCATGCGACGACGGTCGACAGAGCTCGATGGTGAGTTTATTTAGTTTCAAAACAATGTCGTATAGGCAAGCATATGCACATTGTATTTATTTCCTTAGCGATATCATATGGACAAGCAAGTGTATATCAGGTAGGGAGATTATATGGGAGTAGGGGATAGCCCATTAAAGTATATGGGAAATGCACACGGCACCAGTAAGAGCTTGGGGTATAAATAGAGCAGCTCAACGCGAGGAAAGATATAGTTCATCGGCACCAGCCAAGCGGTGCACATCTCCCTGGAACTGAAGGGAAGGAATCCAAATAAGTCTCCCGTCCGACTAAGGAAATCAGAGGTAGAAGACATAAGGTAAAGGTAAAGGTAAAAGACGTAGTAAGTTTTATTTTAATAAAAATTATATTTCTTACGTATCGTGCCACCAGGGGCAGAGACTAATTCCTGCCGATCCCGCAGCCATTGCTGTTACCGAGGTCTGCGGACGCTTGTAGTTTCACCCCACCGAGGTCTACGGACGCTCGTAGTTTCACCCCACTGAGGTCTTCGGACGCTTGTAGTTTCACCCCACCGAGGTCTTCGGACGCTCGTAGTTTCACCCCACCGAGGTCTACGGACGCTTGCAGTTTCACCGCACCGAGGTCTACGGACGCTTGTAGTTTCACCCCACCGAGGTCTTCGGACGCTCGTAGTTTCACTCCACCGAGGTCTACGGACGCTTGTAGTTTCACCCCACCGAGGTCTTCGGACGCTCGTAGTTTCACCCCACCGAGGTCTACGGACGCTTGCAGTTTCACCGCACCGAGGTCTACGGACGCTTGTAGTTTCACCCCACCGAGGTCTTCGGACGCTCGTAGTTTCACCCCACCGAGGTCTACGGACGCTTGTAGTTTCACCCCACCGAGGTCTTCGGACGCTCGTAGTTTCACCAACCAGGGTCTTACGACGCCTGTACGCTCTGATTTACCTGCGACTGCCTATAGGGCGAATGGTCAGAAGGGATCCTGTCGCTACCGTGAGACCAGAAGAGTTTCTTAGACCGAGACGACTAACCCGACTAGAACCGTAGAAGTTCCGAAGGATACCAGCTCCACTACGATAAACCCGACCAGAAGTTGTTTTACAGCAAGCGTTACGACAAATTATAAATATATATATATCGATTCGTTTGTGAATTATATTTGAATTATATTAAGTTCTAATAAAAGAGAATTTCTTTGACCTTTGTGAAGTTTGGTGTTTTTCTTCACCTGACCTTGGCTAGCCGTGAGCGATACCTCGGCTGGAAAACTAAAAACACGTCACATTGTTTCGGCCAAACAGAAGTTAAATTCCTTGGACATTTAGTTGATCAGCATGGCATCAGGCATAGGCGGATCCACGGGGGGGGGGGGGGTTTCGGGTCCAGTTTTGATTGCAACGGCGCGGCGTGGGCGGCGCGGCGTGGCAATTTCATTGTGATTTCGTATTCAGAACAAATTCTAGCAACATGCTCATAAATACATGGAAAGTAGAATCTGCGTTTTCGCGTTTGTACGTAAATTCATTCAAAGCGTCATCTGCTAGCTTAGTAGCCTCACCCAGATCTTGGTTTTTAGATTGCAATTCCCGACTCAAAGGCAAAACAATCGAATTAAGTGATTCCATAATGTGACAGGCGATTTGGAATTCAACCGTCGAAATCGCTGTCAAAAGATGCAATGCATTTTGCGAAGTATCTCGATCTTTCCACGTTTTATTTCTTCCAGATTCCAGATTCAATTACAGCCGGTTGCAATTCAACGTACGTTCCAACTGCTTCATGAGACTAAGCCCACCTGGTAGGGCAAACAGACTTCAACTTTTGTCTTTTTTTTTCTCACTTTTGTTTGTTATTTTTGAAATTTCTTGGTGTAGAACGTCTTGTCTTTTAGGCCACTGAAAAAATGCTTCCATCGCTCCGATAGTTCCTAACGCATTTTTGATTCCTGACACTTCGCATGCTGCCAAACTAAAGCTATGTGCAGAGCAATGTACATGAATTGCCAGGGGAAATACGATCTCAGATGAGCCTGTGCACCAATGAATTGGACACTCATTGCCGAAGTTCCGTCGAATCCTTGGCCAAACATATGAGCAATCGACGCCGACATCATGTAAATAATTTCTGTTTGAATCTGCTAAACTTCGTATATATATATAAATTAAATTTTGAGTAATAGACCCCCCATTCCCAAATCCTGGATCCGCCACTGGCATCAGGCCATTACCAGAGAAAGAGGAACACATTGTCAACTATAGCAGGCCGCAAGTTAAGTTAGTTAAGGATCTGAAGAGATTCCTAGGAATGATAAATTTTTATCGAAAAGTCATTCCTAACGCCGTTAAAAATCAAATCGCTACATAAGCTGACGGAAGGTAATAAGAAAATAATAAAACTGCGATCAACTGAACGGTTAAAGCAATCATGTAAATCCGATCTAGTTTCTGCGTCAAGTCTCGCACACCCTATCCCAAATGCTATTCCTTTGGCTTTTTACAGATGCTTCTGACACCGCGGTGGGGGCTATCGTGAATCAAGTTCATAACAATACTTCGCAGCCACTCGGATTTTTCTCTAAAAAACTTACGACATCCGGGGTAAAGTACAGCACGTACGATCGGGAACTGCTTGCGGTGTAAATTGGCGTAAAGCATTTTCGACATCTTCTGGAAGGAAGAAACTTCACGATATCTACGGACCATAAACCGCTGATTTATGCATTCCAACAAAAATCAGAAAAGGCATCACCAAGGCAGTTACGTCATTTGGATTTCATAAGCCAGTTTTCAACAACAATTATGTATGTCCCCGGACCACAAAACCAAGTAGCCGATTTCCTTTCCAGAATAAATGCGATAGACGTGTCAACTCCCATCGACTTTCAAGCAATGGCGAAGGTACAACTTATCGACGAAGAACTTAATACACTTCTGAAACAGGGAAACACCTTTTCTTCATTACAACTAAAATGTTTCGTTATTCCAGGGACAGATGCTCAGCTGTACTGCGGCAAATCCACATCGAAGCCTCGTTCCTTCGTTCCACAGCCTTGTAGATTTAATTTAATTTTGGTGGGGGCAAAACCCCCATTTATTAGGCTTAATACAAGCTATTAACTTACAAAATAAGAAACTTAATAGCTAAGACTTAAACTCTAGTTGGAGGGTTTAGGAGACGAATTTTTAGGCAGGGAGTACTCATATTAAAGTCAAAACAAGAACAGTGAGAATTGACATTACTCAGCATTCGGGAGATGGGTTCATTGGAGCCGTAAAAGGTTCGATGGGTGGGAAGATAGAAGAGACGGGGATTCCCAGTGTTACGAGGGTTAGTATTTAGAAAAATGGATTCGTTAAGGGCTGGACAGTCAATGGTACCTGTAAAGATTCGGTGAATGACGAGAATGTCAAATATTTCTCTTCGATCTTTCAGCGTATTGAGGTTGAGGAGTTTGATTCGGTCTTGATAAGGAGGTAATATCAGAGGATTACTCCAATTAAGACCTCGAAGAGCAAATCGGAGGAAACGGCGTTGTATGCTTTCAATTCTGGCAATGTGCACTTGGTGGAAAGGCGACCAGACTTGACAAGCGTATTCAAGAAGCGGACGAACAAATGAAATGTAAAGGGATCGGGTTACATAGGGGTCAGCAAATTCTTTGGACCAACGTTTCACGAAGTCAAGTGCTGAATTTGCCTTAAGGATTATATCATCGATATGCTTGAGGAAATTCAGCTCACAGTCGCAAATAATCCCAAGGTCAAGGATCACCTGAACGGGGGAAATGCTTTGACTGTTTAGAAGATAGAGACGGGAAGGAGATTTGATGCGTTTACGTGAGAAGGTTATTGATTGGCACTTGGAAACATTTAGCTCCAGGCAGTTTTTGGAGCACCATATTGAAAAATTGGATTGACAATTGTGTGTTTGACGTGGCTGGTTGTTCAAAAATTAGCTCTGTGCTTGTGTAAGATTTTAAAAGTATTCGATCCAAAATCAAGCTTAAAAGTCAGAAAATATGAGATAGTTTATTTGTAAATATACACCCAAATTTTTGGTATGGCTAGTGCAGGATTGCAAAGAACACCGATTTAATTAAGTGGCAATGACGGCGCGAAGCATAAGTGCCCTAGAACAACAAATTCACTGTCACCGAACCAACTTTTTAAAAATTAAATTACACCCAATCAATCTAACACAAGTGTAAATATGCCTGTGAGTAAACTAAATGTAATAAATTGGAAGAACGTTGGGAGCACTCCTAGACGAAAAACTTAAAAATTTACCTTCAAAGGCCGATTTTGAGGGCATTTCTCAAAAACTCTAAACTCTGCAAACAGCAAATGAGTCATTGCAACAACAACTGCATCAGTTTGAAACAAGGTGTGTGACACTAGAGCGACAGGTGGGATTCCTCGAAACCAAAACAAACGAAAGAAACGTTGAAATCCATATACCAATCATAAATAAAGATGGCAATGCGAACCCACAAGAAAAGGCCAAAGCATTATGTTTGGAATTACTACAAACTAATAACCCATCTTTGATTTCATCAGTACGAGCGATAAACACAAAAAATAAACGATTTGCAGATGTAATTGTTGAAATGAACAAAAGAGAACACGCTGGGCATATCATAGAAGCGGCAAGAAAACGTCAAAACACTGGTGTATCCGTGCATCGAGATTATCCGGCAGCGGCAAGGCTAAGGAGAAGACGATTGCATTTACTCAATACCGATATAATGAAGAAAAACAAAAACTTAAAAACACAAATTCGCGGGCATAGGTTGACTGTCGGCGAGCATGCATTTTATTATGACAGCAACAATAATTTGATGTGCGATGACAACCAGAATGGATTGACACTTCTGCAGCAAATAATTGGAGAAAGGAATGAGCCTAGTGGCTCTCAAACTGCATCTCGAACTGATCAAGTGTTCCCACTTTATTTTTAAATGTAATGCCGTCTGCCAAAGTATTAAAACCAAAAAACTAGAATTATTTAATGTTAAAATTTTGTCCTATAATGTACATGGTTTAAATAATAAGAATTTGTTTACAGAATTATAATTATAATTATGTTAATCAATTTGAGATAATATTCTTGTATGAAACATTCGTTACCGAGGAAAATTATAATAATTTTAGTAAAGTATTTGTAAGTTATATTTTTGAATGGATACCTGCTGTTAAAATACAAAACCGTGGAAGGGCCAGTGGTGGATGCTACTACGGGTTTAAAAAGGAACTTGAAAGCAAGGGCGTCAACTGTTCATTGCAGGGTATAAACAATAATTTATTTTTGAATTTGCAATTTGAGAAAAAGGAAAGTAGAATCTGCGTTTTCGCGTTTGTACGTAAATTCATTCAAAGCGTCATCTGCTACCTTAGTAGCCTCACCCAGATCTTGATTTTTAGATTGCAATTCCCGACTCAAAGGCAAAACAATCGAATTAACTGATTCCATAATGTGACAGGCGATTTGGAATTCAACCGTCGAAATCGCTGTCAAAAGATGCAATGCATTTTGCGAAGTATCTCGATCTTTCCACGTTTTATTTCTTCCAGATTCCAGATTCAATTACAGCCGGTTGCAATTCAATGTACGTTCCAACTGCTTCATGAGACTAAGCCCACCTGGTAGGGCAAACAGACTTCAACTTTTGTTTTTTTTTTCTCACTTTTGTTTGTTATTTTTGAAATTTTTTGGTGTTGAACGTCTTGTCTTTTAGGCCAGTGAAAAAATGCTTCCATCGCTCCGATAGTTCCTAACGCATTTTTGATTCCTGACACTTCGCATGCTGCCAAACTAAAGCTATGTGCAGAGCAATGTACATGAATTGCCAGAGGAAATACGATCTCAGATGAGCCTGTGCACCAATGAATTGGACACTCATTGCAGTTCCGTCGAATCCTTGGCCATACATATGAGCAATCGACGCCGACATCATGTAAATAATTTCTGTTTGAATCTGCTAAACTTCGTATATATAAATTAAATTTTGAGTAATAGACCCCCCATTCCCAAAACCTGGATCCGCCACTGGCATCAGGCCATTACCAGAGAAAGAGGAACACATTGTCAACTATAGCAGGCCACAAGTTAAGTTAGTTAAGGATCTGAAGAGATTCCTAGGAATGATAAATTTTTATCGAAAAGTCATTCCTAACGCCGTTAAAAATCAAGTTCCACTACATAAGCTGACGGAAGGTAATAAAAAAATAATAAGACTGCGATCAACTGGACGGTTAAAGCAATCGACGCGTTCGAGAAATGTAAATCCGATCTAGTTTCTGCGTCCAGACTCGCACACCCTATCCCAAATGCTATTCCTTTGGCTTTTTACAGATGCTTCTGACACCGCGGTGGGGGCTATCGTGAATCAAGTTCATAACAATACTTCGCAGCCACTCGGATTTTTCTCTAAAAAACTTACGACATCCGGGGTAAAGTACAGCACGTACGATCGGGAACTGCTTGCGGTGTAAATTGGCGTAAAGCATTTTCGACATCTTCTGGAAGGAAGAAACTTCACGATATCTACGGACCATAAACCGCTGATTTATGCATTCCAACAAAAATCAGAAAAGGCATCACCAAGGCAGTTACGTCATTTGGATTTCATAAGCCAGTTTTCAACAACAATTATGTATGTCCCCGGACCACAAAACCAAGTAGCCGATTTTCTTTCCAGAATAAATGCGATAGACGTGTCAACTCCCATCGACTTTCAAGCAATGGCGAAGGTACAACTTATCGACGAAGAACTTAATACACTTCTGAAACAGGGAAACACCTTTTCTTCATTACAACTAAAATGTTTCGTTATTCCAGGGACAGATGCTCAGCTGTACTGCGGCAAATCCACATCGAAACCTCGTTCCTTCGTTCCACAGCCTTGTAGATTTAATTTAATTTTGGTGGGGGCAAAACCCCCATTTATTAGGCTTAATACAAGCTATTAACTTACAAAATAAGAAACCTAATAGCTAAGACTTAAACTCTAGTTGGAGGGTTTAGGAGACGAATTTTTAGGCAGGGAGTACTCATATTAAAGTCAAAACAAGAACAGTGAGAATTGACATTACTCAGCATTCGGGAGATGGGTTCATTGGAGCCGTAAGAGGTTCGATGGGTGGGAAGATAGAAGAGACGGGGATTCCCAGTGTTACGAGGGTTAGTATTTAGAAAAATGGATTCGTTAAGGGCTGGACAGTCAATGGTACCTGTAAAGATTCGGTGAATGACGAGAATGTCAAATATTTCTCTTCGATCTTTCAGCGTATTGAGGTTGAGGAGTTTGATTCGGTCTTGATAAGGAGGTAATATCAGAGGATTACTCCAATTAAGACCTCGAAGAGCAAATCGGAGGAAACGGCGTTGTATGCTTTCAATTCTGGCAATGTGCACTTGGTGGAAAGGCGACCAGACTTGACAAGCGTATTCAAGAAGCGGACGAACAAATGAAATGTAAAGGGATCGGGTTACATAGGGGTCAGCAAATTCTTTGGACCAACGTTTCACGAAGTCAAGTGCTGAATTTGCCTTAAGGATTATATCATCGATATGCTTGAGGAAATTCAGCTCACAGTCGCAAATAATCCCAAGGTCAAGGATCACCTGAACGGGGGAAATGCTTTGACTGTTTAGAAGATAGAGACGGGAAGGAGATTTGATGCGTTTACGTGAGAAGGTTATTGATTGGCACTTGGAAACATTTAGCTCCAGGCAGTTTTTGGAGCACCATATTGAAAAATTGGATTGACAATTGTGTGTTTGACGTGGCTGGTTGTTCAAAAATTAGCTCTGTGCTTGTGTAAGATTTTAAAAGTATTCGATCCAAAATCAAGCTTAAAAGTCAGAAAATATGAGATAGTTTATTTGTAAATATACACCCAAATTTTTGGTATGGCTAGTGCAGGATTGCAAAGAACACCGATTTAATTAAGTGGCAATGACGGCGCGAAGCATAAGTGCCCTAGAACAACAAATTCACTGTCACCGAACCAACTTTTTAAAAATTAAATTACACCCAATCAATCTAACACAAGTGTAAATATGCCTGTGAGTAAACTAAATGTAATAAATTGGAAGAACGTTGGGAGCACTCCTAGACGAAAAACTTAAAAATTTACCTTCAAAGGCCGATTTTGAGGGCATTTCTCAAAAACTCTAAACTCTGCAAACAGCAAATGAGTCATTGCAACAACAACTGCATCAGTTTGAAACAAGGTGTGTGACACTAGAGCGACAGGTGGGATTCCTCGAAACCAAAACAAACGAAAGAAACGTTGAAATCCATATACCAATCATAAATAAAGATGGCAATGAGAACCCACAAGAAAAGGCCAAAGCATTATGTTTGGAATTACTACAAACTAATAACCCATCTTTGATTTCATCAGTACGAGCGATAAACACAAAAAATAAACGATTTGCAGATGTAATTGTTGAAATGAACAAAAGAGAACACGCTGGGCATATCATAGAAGCGGCAAGAAAACGTCAAAACACTGGTGTATCCGTGCATCGAGATTATCCGGCAGCGGCAAGGCTAAGGAGAAGACGATTGCATTTACTCAATACCGATATAATGAAGAAAAACAAAAACTTAAAAACACAAATTCGCGGGCATAGGTTGACTGTCGGCGAGCATGCATTTTATTATGACAGCAACAATAATTTGATGTGCGATGACAACCAGAATGGATTGACACTTCTGCAGCAAATAATTGGAGAAAGGAATGAGCCTAGTGGCTCTCAAACTGCATCTCGAACTGATCAAGTGTTCCCACTTTATTTTTAAATGTAATGCCGTCTGCCAAAGTATTAAAACCAAAAAACTAGAATTATTTAATGTTAAAATTTTGTCCTATAATGTACATGGTTTAAATAATAAGAATTTGTTTACAGAATTATAATTATAATTATGTTAATCAATTTGAGATAATATTCTTGTATGAAACATTCGTTACCGAGGAAAATTATAATAATTTTAGTAAAGTATTTGTAAGTTATATTTTTGAATGGATACCTGCTGTTAAAATACAAAACCGTGGAAGGGCCAGTGGTGGATGCTACTACGGGTTTAAAAAGGAACTTGAAAGCAAGGGCGTCAACTGTTCATTGCAGGGTATAAACAATAATTTATTTTTGAATTTGCAATTTGAGAAAAAGGAAAGTAGAATCTGCGTTTTCGCGTTTGTACGTAAATTCATTCAAAGCGTCATCTGCTACCTTAGTAGCCTCACCCAGATCTTGATTTTTAGATTGCAATTCCCGACTCAAAGGCAAAACAATCGAATTAACTGATTCCATAATGTGACAGGCGATTTGGAATTCAACCGTCGAAATCGCTGTCAAAAGATGCAATGCATTTTGCGAAGTATCTCGATCTTTCCACGTTTTATTTCTTCCAGATTCCAGATTCAATTACAGCCGGTTGCAATTCGACGTACGTTCCAACTGCTTCATGAGACTAAGCCCACCTGGTAGGGCAAACAGACTTCAACTTTTGTTTTTTTTTTCTCACTTTTGTTTGTTATTTTTGAAATTTTTTGGTGTTGAACGTCTTGTCTTTTAGGCCAGTGAAAAAATGCTTCCATCGCTCCGATAGTTCCTAACGCATTTTTGATTCCTGACACTTCGCATGCTGCCAAACTAAAGCTATGTGCAGAGCAATGTACATGAATTGCCAGAGGAAATACGATCTCAGATGAGCCTGTGCACCAATGAATTGGACACTCATTGCCGAAGTTCCGTCGAATCCTTGGCCATACATATGAGCAATCGACGCCGACATCATGTAAATAATTTCTGTTTGAATCTGCTAAACTTCGTATATATAAATTAAATTTTGAGTAATAGACCCCCCATTCCCAAATCCTGGATCCGCCACTGGCATCAGGCCATTACCAGAGAAAGAGGAACACATTGTCAACTATAGCAGGCCACAAGTTAAGTTAGTTAAGGATCTGAAGAGATTCCTAGGAATGATAAATTTTTATCGAAAAGTCATTCCTAACGCCGTTAAAAATCAAGTTCTACTACATAAGCTGACGGAAGGTAATAAAAAAATAATAAGACTGCGATCAACTGAACGGTTAAAGCAATCATGTAAATCCGATCTAGTTTCTGCGTCAAGTCTCGCACACCCTATCCCAAATGCTATTCCTTTGGCTTTTTACAGATGCTTCTGACACCGCGGTGGGGGCTATCGTGAATCAAGTTCATAACAATACTTCGCAGCCACTCGGATTTTTCTCTAAAAAACTTACGACATCCGGGGTAAAGTACAGCATGTACGATCGGGAACTGCTTGCGGTGTAAATTGGCGTAAAGCATTTTCGACATCTTCTGGAAGGAAGAAACTTCACGATATCTACGGACCATAAACCGCTGATTTATGCATTCCAACAAAAATCAGAAAAGGCATCACCAAGGCAGTTACGTCATTTGGATTTCATAAGCCAGTTTTCAACAACAATTATGTATGTCCCCGGACCACAAAACCAAGTAGCCGATTTTCTTTCCAGAATAAATGCGATAGACGTGTCAACTCCCATCGACTTTCAAGCAATGGCGAAGGTACAACTTATCGACGAAGAACTTAATACACTTCTGAAACAGGGAAACACCTTTTCTTCATTACAACTAAAATGTTTCGTTATTCCAGGGACAGATGCTCAGCTGTACTGCGGCAAATCCACATCGAAACCTCGTTCCTTCGTTCCACAGCCTTGTAGATTTAATTTAATTTTGGTGGGGGCAAAACCCCCATTTATTAGGCTTAATACAAGCTATTAACTTACAAAATAAGAAACTTAATAGCTAAGACTTAAACTCTAGTTGGAGGGTTTAGGAGACGAATTTTTAGGCAGGGAGTACTCATATTAAAGTCAAAACAAGAACAGTGAGAATTGACATTACTCAGCATTCGGGAGATGGGTTCATTGGAGCCGTAAGAGGTTCGATGGGTGGGAAGATAGAAGAGACGGGGATTCCCAGTGTTACGAGGGTTAGTATTTAGAAAAATGGATTCGTTAAGGGCTGGACAGTCAATGGTACCTGTAAAGATTCGGTGAATGACGAGAATGTCAAATATTTCTCTTCGATCTTTCAGCGTATTGAGGTTGAGGAGTTTGATTCGGTCTTGATAAGGAGGTAATATCAGAGGATTACTCCAATTAAGACCTCGAAGAGCAAATCGGAGGAAACGGCGTTGTATGCTTTCAATTCTGGCAAAGTGCACTTGGTGGAAAGGCGACCAGACTTGACAAGCGTATTCAAGAAGCGGACGAACAAATGAAATGTAAAGGGATCGGGTTAAGTAAGTAAGTAAGTAAGTAAGTAATTCTTTATTCAAATTTATACAAAAATATGAAGTTAGACTACAATAAATGTACAATGAATAAGTAGTGATATAGTTAATTTTAAAAAAATTAGTATGAATATCACATCAAAGTATGTATAACTTAATTGAAAATACAATCAAATATGTTTTTGTTTAATATTATAATAAGTTTTAAGTATTACTGTGGGGTGTACAGTTATTTTTTAAATTTTATCTGTAAGCAGAATTAGTTCTTTAATAAATTTCATAATAAGCATTGATCCAAAAAAAAAACAAATGATTTATATTATTTTCGATGTTTAAACTACATTCATGAAAGGTATAAGAGGGCATTTACAATTTCATCATGGTTAAAAAAATTTAGAAGCCAGAGCTTAACTTGCTTTAGAAAAGGAGATGTGTTTCTTAGGAGCCTTAAGTTTAAAGGCAGTGTATTAAATAATTTACAAGCGACAACAGTGCAAGAGTTTCGAAAATGGGTTGTACGAAATGAGGGTATATTGACTAGACATGCTGAGTTTCTTCGTAAGTTACGCGTATCAGTAATAGGACTTCGGAAATATCCACTTTTAATAAAGAAAATTTTTAAAACCTTATAGTAGAAGAGATGCTTCACTGGAAGAATGTTCAAGTTTCTAAAAAGAGACATAGATGGGTTCATACGATTTACACCAGCAAGTAAACGAATAGCTTTTTTCTGTAATAGAAGCAAATTTTGTAAATAAGACGTAAAAGTGCCGCCCCAACAAGAAATTCCATACTGTAGTTTAGAATGGAAAGTTGCATAATATACCGACCTTAAGGTTTTATTACTCAAATACTTTTTTAAATGAAATAGGTGGCGAAGAGAAACACGAAAATGTTGTTTCAGGTATGAAATGTGTTCTAACCAATTCAAATTTCGGTCAAGGAATACTCCCAAGTATTTGAACTTATTTACAACTTCAATTGCAAAACAATCTGAACTACAACATAAGTTATCATTGAAACTATAGTCATTGTTATGCCTGTCACAATTACTGTTACAATCAAAAACAAATTTTTTGCAACCACAAGAGTGGAAACAAAAGTCTATATCAGGAGCCTCCATTTTACGCAAATTAAAAAACATTAATTTGGTTTTATTACTGATAACTAACTTGTGCGTTATTAACCAGACACTCAATAAACGAATATCGTGGTTAATATCAGCGAGCAAATCTAGGGCGCTAGAAGAGTTATAAGCAATCCCAAGGTCATCCGCAAAAGCTGTAAGATTTCCTCTGAACCTTTGGGAGAACAGAGAATTGACAAATATAAAGAAAAATATAGGGCCGAGGACTGATTCTTGGGGTACTCCTTTATTTATCAGCAAAGAATCACTTAGATGCTCGTTTATTTTGACTTTTTGCGATCTATTCTTGAGGTAAGAACTAAACCAACATAACATGAAGCCACGAATTCCAGCATGATATAATTTATCAACGAGAATGTCGTGGTCTACCATATCGAAAGCTTTTGTAATATAGACGAAGAGTCCTGCACAGAATTTTTTATCGTCTAACCCCTTGTAAATACAATAGCTGAAAGCCAAAAGAGCATCTTCAGTTGAAAGACCCTCCCTAAAACCAAACTGGGCGTTGTTGAAAAATTGCATTTTTTTGAGGTAATTAAGTACTCTGATTTTTATAGCTTTTTCAAAAATTTTTGATATCGAAGAGAGCAAAGAAATTGGCCTGTAGTTATTTTTATCTTTTTTATTTCCCTTTTGAAAAGGGGTATAACGTGGGCGCATTTTAATTTATCTGGAAAAACTCCTTCATAAACACTCAAATTAAAAAGATAAATTAACATATCAACAAGATTTAAAGCAATTTTTTTTAATGTTATATTTGAAACTCCATCGCAGCCACAAGAGTTAGAATTATCTAGGCTATAAATTATTTTCAAAATTTCTGATCCAGTGATGGGTTCAAAAAAAAAGCTTCTGGGAATAATTCTGTCTTCAGCTAAACCAGAGCGTGGACAGCCCATACATAAATTATTATTAGTTACGGAATCAACACCAACAGAAGAAAAATAACTATTTAAAATGTTGGCTACTAAATAAGGATCCGTAACATCATTATTATCACTATCTAGTACAATAACAGAATTTTGCTTAGCTTTAGATTTTCTATTAGTGATAGAGTTTATTACTTCCCACTCCTTTCTAGAATTACCATGAGCGCTTCTAAATTTATTCTGAAAATAAGCTTCACGGCATTTTTTTACTTCAAGTTTAACTTTCTTATTCAAAATTGTATAACGATTTTTTAACCTTCTATTTGACGGATGTTTATGACACCTATTACACAAACTATTTTTTAGTTTGATTAGTTTGAGAACGTTCGGAGAGATCCACGGCTTCAATTTTTGATCCGATTTCTTTTTTACATAAGACTGTGTACAAGCTTGCAAATACCTCTGCAAAATATTCGAAAAGCAATTGTATGCATCATTAATATTTTCTTGGGAATACACAGTAGACCAATCTTCAAATAAAAGTTTACTATTTAACTCTTCAAAATTAATTTTTTTAACTAGAGCATTCTCAACTCTTCTTGGAACAGTATCTTTCACGTCAACTAAGACAATTCCAGACATACAATGATCAGTAATACCTAAATCAAAATTAAGTCCAACACACCTCTCAACTGATAACTTCGCAAGTCTAGCAAAAACATGGTCCAAACATGAACCAGAAACCGGTCTAGTAGGTTCATTTATGAAACTTAACATACCATTCTCAGACGTCAAATTTAAAAAGGTATCAGATACAAAAGTAGATACCAGAATATCGATATTAAAATCGCCGACAAGAATTAAGTTTGATCCTTTTTCATCCTTTTACAAACATGAAAATTCCTCCAAAAAAACACCTAGTTCAACAAAGTGAAGTCTATAAAAACACATAAAGTGAAAGAATTCATTGTTAACCTTACATGATACTTTTAAAACATCAGCACTACTAAACTTCAAATACGAAACCTCATGAGCGAACACGTCACGCACAAAAACTCCTACACCGCCCGCAGAATAGTTTTCATTTGTATTGGCAAAAAAATTATATCCTGTAATAGAAAAATCATCCTTTTCACACTCAAATATCCAAATTTCTGATAGAAAAATAATATCTGGCAAGTAAGCAAAGGCTTCCAGATTGCTTAGCAATATATCAAAGTTCTGTCTCATACTTCTAATGTTTTGATGAATAACTATAAAAGATTTCTCATTTCTATAGCTCAAATTAAAATTATTGATACTGTTTAAAGTAAAGTTACAAGGGTCATTGCTGTAATGATCATGGATGTTGATTAAGCTAAACATTTAAGATTTTTTTTTTTTTTTTTGTTTGAAGACGATAAGAAATTATTCGTCACACAACGCTATCAAATCATCCCGAGATCTTATAGCAACGATTTTACCTTTTTCTATTTTACGCAATAAAATTTGTGAATTCTGAACCCACAAATATTTAAATTTCTTTTCTGTTTTAACTTTTTTTGCTTCCATAAATAAAGCTCTATTGTAACTAGTTAAACAATCATTTATATATATATTGCTACACATATTACTATTCATAGATGATACTAGCCTCTTTTGCTTAACAGCAGATCTCTTGCTTAGTAAAACTTTCTTCTTTACCTCTACAGATAAGAATTTAATGCGAACGATGTTCTTCTTCGCGTCACTGTTGTTGTTGTTGATACAGGCAGATGAGTTGGATTTATTTTCCCGTGCTTGTCTTACATAACAGCTTACAATTTCATTTGGTGGTATGTTGATGTTTAAAACATCTTTGAAAATTGTGTTCACTCGCTCTGACACGTTCTCCTTGTTGACATTTGGAACACCTTGGATTTCTATGCTGCTCTCCAATTGTTTTTGATCTCTCCAATTTAATTTTACTTCAAGAGAGGAGATCCTCTCTTTCAAACACTTGTTTTCGTCTTCCAATTGTTTAACCGTTGAAAGAAAGCCTTGATTAATTTTTTTCAAGCAAATGATTTCTTCGTAAAGCATTTGAAGGGTGATTGACCTATTCGACTGCGCAAATGAATGCCCTTGTGCATCGTTTGTTGCGGCTCCAGCAGAAACTTTGCTTGTTGTTTGGGGTTTGTTTGTAGCTGTTTGTCCAACTGTTGGTGGTAAACGAGTGACTACATTAGTTTCAGTATTTGTTGGTTTTAGTGACGACTGAAGTTCAAGCATATTAGTTGTTGCTGCTGTTGTTGTAGCTTATGCTGCATTCAAAGGAAAATCTTGATGGTGCAGAGACTTACGCCGAAGAGTTTTGCACTTATCACAACGAAAAGAATTTTCTTTAGAGTTTTTATAAAATTCTAGATCGGTAGGTGTTAAATTCACACACGACCCGTGACAATACAAATTACATTCAATGCATTTAATTTTGTTAGGACTATTGCGATCGATTTTATTATTGCAAATTATACAATTCATTATAAAGGAACTATGTGAGCTAACAAGACTACAAACAGCAATGTGTGCACCCCACGACACGTCCGTTCACAGCGGCTTTATTAACTCGATTGATTGGTTACATAGGGGTCAGCAAATTCTTTGGACCAACGTTTCACGAAGTCAAGTGCTGAATTTGCCTTAAGGATTATATCATCGATATGCTTGAGGAAATTCAGCTCACAGTCGCAAATAATCCCAAGGTCACGGATCACCTGAACGGGGGAAATGCTTTTAGAAGATAGAGACGGGAAAGAGATTTGATACGTTTACGTGAGAAGGTTATTGATTGGCACTTGGAAACATTTAGCTCCAGGCAGTTTTTGGAGCACCATATTGAAAAATTGGATTGACAATTGTGTGTTTGGCGTGGCTGGTTGTTCAAAAAGTAGCTCTGTGTTTGTGTAAGATTTTAAAAGTATTCGATCCAAAATCAAGCTTAAAAGTCAGAAAATATGAGATAGTTTATTTGTAAATATACACCCAAATTTTTGGTATGGCTAGTGCAGGATTGCAAAGAACACCGATTTAATTAAGTGGCAATGACGGCGCGAAGCATAAGTGCCCTAGAACAACAAATTCATTGTCACCGAACCAACTTTTTAAAAATTAAATTACACCCAATCAATCTAACACAAGTGTAAATATGCCTGTGAGTGAACTAAATGTAATAAATTGGAAGAACGTTGGGAGCACTCCTAGACGAAAAACTTAAAAATTTACCTACAAAGGCCGATTTTGAAGGCATTTCTCAAAAACTCCAAACTCTGCAAATAGCAAATGAGTCATTGCAACAACAACTGCATCAGTTTGAAACAAGGTGTGTGACACTAGAGCGACAGGTGGAATTCCTCGAAACCAAAACAAACGAAAGAAACGTTGAAATCCATATACCAATCATAAATAAAGATGGCAATGAGAACCCACAAAAAAAGGCCAAAGCATTATGTTTGGAATTACTACAAACTAATAACCCATCGTTGATTTCATCAGTACGAGCGATAAACACAAAAAATAAACAATTTGCAGATGTAATTGTTGAAATGAACAAAAGAGAACACGCTGGGCATATCATAGAAGCGGCAAGAAAACGTCAAAACACTGGTGTATCCGTGCATCGAGATTATCCGGCAGCGGCAAGGCTAAGGAGAAGACGATTGCATTTACTCAATACCGATATAATGAAGAAAAACAAAAACTTAAAAACACAAATTCGCGGGCATAGGTTGACTGTCGGCGAGCATGCATTTTATTATGACAGCAACAATAATTTGATGTGCGATGACAACCAGAATGGATTGACACTTCTGCAGCAAATAATTGGAGAAAGGAATGAGCCTAGTGGCTCTCAAACTGCATCTCGAACTGATCAAGTGTTCCCACTTTATTTTTAAATGTAATGCCGTCTGCCAAAGTATTAAAACCAAAAAACTAGAATTATTTAATGTTAAAATTTTGTCCTATAATGTACATGGTTTAAATAATAAGAATTTGTTTACAGAATTATAATTATAATTATGTTAATCAATTTGAGATAATATTCTTGTATGAAACATTCGTTACCGAGGAAAATTATAATAATTTTAGTAAAGTATTTGTAAGTTATATTTTTGAATGGATACCTGCTGTTAAAATACAAAACCGTGGAAGGGCCAGTGGTGGATGCTACTACGGGTTTAAAAAGGAACTTGAAAGCAAGGGCGTCAACTGTTCATTGCAGGGTATAAACAATAGTTTATTTTTGAATTTGCAATTTGAGAAAGAGAACTTCAAGATATATCCCGCTTATTTGAATTGCAACCAATGGGAAAGAGACTTCGAAAATCTAACTGAAATAATGGCACATTCAAATAACCCAAATGCTATGGTGATAGGAGATTTAAACGCAAGAGTGGGGTGTGTGGCGCGTACAAATAATGCTTTGAAGGGTATAGATCGGCAATCTAAACATTCGTTTTCGAATTCAAGAGGAAACAAAATATTAAACCTATGTGATACATATGGACTGAGATTGCTCAATGGAACAGGTTCTGGTGATCCTAACTTAGAATTTACTTTCGTAAGTGGACAAGGTACCTCGGTCGTAGACTATTGCCTTATAGGGAGAAGTTGGAATAAATGTGTGGCTGATTTCGAAGTAAATAATGTGCCTTACTCTGATCATATGCCCATCATTGTAAATTTTGGACACACGGTCGAAATAGGAGAAGAAGACCGTGAGCTTCTTCCTGTTCCCAAGTTGAAATGGTTAGAATCTAAAGGGGAAATATGCAGAGCAAATCTAAACCTACAACTGATGGCTTATCAGGACCCATTAAGCTTTTCCGAACTGGAAAATATTATAAAAAATTCATTTCCAACAACAAACTCTAAGAAAAAAACACAAGAAGCTCGATGGTTTGATAATGATTGCATCAAAGTTACAAACCTGTCCTTTAAACGGCTAAAGCTCTTTCGAGAAAACAACACCACGGTTTTGAAAGAATCGTATCTAGAAGCGAATTGGCGGTATAAAGACATTTCCAAAGAAAAAAAAAAGCATATTTTGAAAGAGAAGCAATGAAGATGGGAACATGTAAGGATTCTTCCATATTTTGGAAACTAGCGAAGAAGCTCAATGGAACGGTGCCGTTAATCAATTGCAATTTAAAACCAGAAGTGCTTCGAATATACTTTGAGAGTTTGCTTAACCCCTTAGATTCCACGGTATCTTTCCAATATGCAAATCCATGATTGCGGAATGATATGATTGATCCGGTTATCACTGAGTTGGTAATTACAGATGTTTTACAAGAGCTAAATGATGGTAAAGCACCAGGTACAGACTCCATTACTACAGAATTTTATAAATATGGAACCGGGTTGCTTGTGCATAAGCTCTACCTTTTGTTTAATGGAGTATTTGAGTCTGGAACTGTGCCGCAGAGTTTTTTAGAAGGCCTTATCTACCCCATACTCAAAAAAGGAAGCTTATCTAACCCGGAACATTATATGAACATTTCTGAACGCTAGTTATAAAATCTTTACTGGAGTACTGAAAAAAACGACTATGCACGTGGGTGGAAGAAGAAAATATTCTTAGTGAATAGGCTGGCTTTAGGAGAGGATACTCGACGGTAGACCAAGTGTTTGTGCCCAAAACCATAGCGGAGGAATTTCAAAAGCAGGGCAAGAAACTATATACATTTTTTGTGGATTTTAGAGCAGCATTTGATTTGATAGATCGAAATGCGTTGTTTTACAAACTGTACGGAAAAGGCATGTCATATAAGTTCGGAAGGGTCTTACAAAGCTTATATGCAGGTACTCGAGCAGCAGTTTGGAACGGAGAGGAATTATCTGCATGGTTTGAGACAAAAGCGGGGGTAAGATGTGCCTTGAGCCCAGTACTTTTTTCGCTTTTTATTGATGATTTACTCGATGGACTTCCTGGAGGTGTGAAGTGGGGTGGAACGCGTACCAAGGGCCTAATGTTTGCGGACGATGTGGTTTTGCTGTCCAGTACACCAGAATCCTTGCAGCTAATGATCAATCGCCTTTATGACTACTGTAAGCTCTGGAATATAAGCGTTAACTCGGAAAAATCCAAAATAATGATTTGTAAGAAAGGTGGAGGAAGGCGCAGTAGAAAGGAAAGATGGTACTATAATGATGTAGAATTGGAAGTGGTAGCGGAATATAAGTACTTAGGTGTTTTGCTCACCAACGGCTTTACCTTGCAAAAGTATCTCAAAGAAGAATTAGCAAAGTCTAAAAACGCAATAAACGCAACGTGGAAAGGATGTTTTGGAAATCGTTTCATTTCACATAGCAGCAAATATAAAGTTTTTGAAGCAGTTGCAGAGTCAGTGATGTTCTATGCTGCGTAGGTATGGGGACATAAAAAATATGAAGAGGTCGAGAAACTTCTAAGGTTTTATATCAAAAGAATTTTTCATATTCCTTCAAACGCCCCAAACTATTTACTCATGGTCGAAACGGGACTTTCACCTTTGTTTATTAAGACCTTAAAACTGCAGGTAGACTATATCTAAAAAGTGATGAAAATGTCTAATGAGCGTCTACCAAAAAAAGCAGCTCTAAAAAATATTGCGGATGGAACAAGCTGGTACGCGGAATGGTTAGATCTGGCACTGTAGTGCGACATGGCCGTGGACTTAAGTCAAGGAAATAAAGACAATTGGAAAAACGAGATGTATAGGCTGATACAGAAGGTGTATGAGCTATATGCATCTAAATACAGGCAAGATACTGAATCATCAGTTTTTAGGTCTATTTACAGTCGTTTAGATCATAATTTGGGAGAAAGAAACTATTTTCATGACAACAACAGCGTACAAGAAATATCCATGATGATAAGGTTGAGAGGAGAACTTTTGAGCCTAAATTATGTACCACACAGAGATGATATACCATGCCTTTGCGAATTGTGTAATTTGAAAGAACGAGAAGATGTCCGGCACTTTATTGGAAAATGCCCTATACTACAGAAAACAAGATTGCATGTCTTTGGAAAAAGTTTTCTAACGGATGAAGATTGCTTTAATGTGTTGAACCAAGTCGATATGAAGAAACTGTTTTTATTTTCCAAAATCGCTCTTGCATACAGACAAAGAATTATAACAGGAAGTTTCTGAAGTTTTAAACTAAATACATTTCTACTTTTTATTTGTTCTTTTTTAAATTGTCAATCTGGCAGACGGCAAAAGCCAAGTCCATTTGTTTTTGTTAAATTTTGAAAAAAAACTTATGATTTAATAAAACCAACTAAACTAAAACTAAAAAACTAAACTATTGAAAAACTGTCGAGATCCTGTTGGAGGTGGGAAGAGTCTTCAGAAGAAGAAATGACTCAGTAAAACTTAGTATTGTCCACATAGAGAGAGATAGAGGAGTGTTTGATGATTATTTTAATATCGTTAATACTGAGAATGAAGAGAAGAGGGCCTAAATGGCTACCTTGGGGAACACCGGATGTAGCTAAAAAACGGCTGAAAAAGGTGGATCTGAAACGAACGCTGTAAAAATGGTTTTCTAAATAAGAAGAAAACCATCTGAACAGAATGGGTTCAAAGCCGAGGGTGGAAAGTTTAAAAAGAATAAGTTTGTGGAAGATTTTATCGAAAGCTTTACTAAAGTCAGTTGAAATTACATTGACCTCCTTTCCATTCTCTAAGGTTGAGAGGGAAAATGAGACAAAGTCAACGAGGTTTGGTGTTGTTGACCTGCGCTTGAGGAACCCATGTTGTCTAGGGGAGATGAGAGATTTGCAACGAAAACTTAAGTTTTCATACAATATTCTTTCGAAAATTTTGGGTATATGCGATAGTTTAGCGATTGGACGATAATTTTTCAAATCGCACTAAGGACCTTTTTTGTGTACAGGGGTTATAAACGACGTTTTCCAAGCTTGGGGGAAAACTCCAAGGGATATTGACAAGTCAAAGATTTTTGAGAGGGGAAGGGAAAGATTGGCGGAGCATTTCTTAAGAAATATGGCAGGTAGGTATACCATCGGGGCCAGGAATATTCTCATCATTTAGATGATTTAACTTTTCTTCAATTAGATAGGAGTCAATAGGAGTGGAAAGAATGGATCAAAAGAAAAATTCGGTAAAAACGAGAAATAATCTGAGTCAGGAACAAAAGAATCATCCGTGAATCGCGTCTTATTTATTTTCATTTATCTTGTGTAGTTTGGTAATTTTAGTTATAAACTGCAAGTCAAATAAGTGTTTAAAGTTCGTATCTTTGTCAAAGTGCTATTTTGTTTTGTACACTAATCTAGATTCTGTGTATTTACAAGTTTTTTTGCTTAGCTTAATTGTGTAGTGATTGGTAAGAAAAAGTTTTTTTTACCCGTTTCCTATTAATTGAGTGAAATTTGAGTTGTTTTCTTTTTTATATTTGTCTCTCCCTTTAACTTCTTTGAATTCCTAATCTATCCTTTCTCCTCAAACTATAATTTCCTTCCTTAACCACTTTTGAAATATATAACTTTGTAAGCTCTTTATTATCGTCTAATTGGTGCAGTTGGTAAAAGCGTAGATTGAGTCGATCTTTGACTTTCGCTCAAGAAAGACTTCAACGAGGACAGTGTGTTAAAAGTATTTTTTCAAGTGTGTGCAAGTACAAGTGGAAAATAAGATATCAGTTTTACAACTGAAAAGTTAGCAGAGTGGTAGAGTGGCGGCGTCCCAATCCGAGGGTCGTGGGATCAAATCCCACTCGATAAAAATTTTAGAAGCTTTTTTTCATAACCGTGAGGTAGAGAACGTCATCGACTGGGAGGAAAAACAGATGGTAAAAGAGAAGAAGGCAGGGGCATAGAAAGATGCCTCTACGAATACATACATCAACATCGACAACAACAGCGAAAGCACAACAAAAAGAGGTACTGCAAAAGCGGAGGCGGTCACTAAAGGCTATCCCCAACCTGGTGAAGAGAAGAGCAGCAGGCACCTCAGCTATGCTGCAAGCAGAGGGAAGCGAGAGGCGGGTCAGAGAAGGCCTTAGTAGCAAAAAACAATGTAAGTACTTTACCATCCGATGACGACATCGAATATATGTCCGATGATGGTGAAGTACTGTACAAATCCGGGGAAAGCAACAGGTTTGCTGAACTTACTACAGGGTCGTCTTCGGACGAAGAAGAAAAGGAGGCAGAACAGGCCCAGCAAATAGTTGACGAGTGCGTGCAAGGAATTGAATGCCTAAAGAAAAAAATGGAGCCATTCCTGCAGCTCCTAAAAAAAAGCAAGAAGCAAGCCGGCAGGCAGAGGCAAAAAAAAAAGAGCAACAGCAGCAAAAGCAACAACAACAAGAGCTAAAACAACAACAACAGCAGCAAAACGAAAAACAACAGCAAAAGAAGCAGCTAAATCAGCAACAACAACAACAACAGCAGCAGCCAAAGCAAACTGCAACAAAGGAACAAATACCCTTACCCAAGCCACAAAGGGTACGACAACAACAACAACAAAAGCAGCAGCAAAAAACTCAGCCACCAAGATCTGCGCAAACATATGCAATATGCATATGCAAAAAAAAAGAGCAACAGCAGCAAAAGCAACAACAACAAGAGCTAAAACAACAACAACAGCAGCAAAACGAAAAACAACAGCAACAGAAGCAGCTAAATCAGCAACAACAACAACAGCAGCAGCCAAAGCAAACTGCAACAAAGGAACAAATATCCTTACCCAAGCCACAAAGGGTACGACAACAACAACAACAAAAGCAGCAGCAAAAAACTCAGCCACCAAGATCTGCGCAAACATATGCAGGGGCGGCAGCAACAGGTCCCAGCACATCGGGTGCCAGTAAATTGGCAGCGGCAGCAGCACCAGAGCACGCCGCACACTTATTAAAAGCAACAGCACCAGAAACAGTCCAAGCAGCAACATCAACAGCAGCACCAGTAGCAGCTAAACAGCTACACCAGCAACAACCACAAGCCAAGTCGGAAAAAGGGCCACCGATTAGAACCTACAAGGTTGACCTGCAGGACGTAAAACAGGTAAGATGTAAGTCGGCCACTAATAATAAGTTTTATATAAAAATAATAAACGAAAGTCAAAGACGCTATTCGGTTCAATGTTTTTCATTGGCCGACTACGAATTAGTTAAAGAATTCCTGAAGGAGGTGACAGCTGAATTCTTCAGCTTCACTCCTAAGAGTGAAAAGCCCAAAACGGTATTGTTGAAGGGCATTAGTTCCTGCACGGAACCACAGGCGCTCCTTGATGAGCTCCACGTTAAAGCGAGCGATGACCTCGAATTCATCGGAGTCAAGCCATTCACTACGGTCAAGTCCAGGCGGGAGGGGCATAAACTGCCAATCTTTCTAGTAACGTTATCGCCCCAAAGTAGACTGGAGAGTCTGAGAAATATTACTGTCTTAGACTACCAGGTCATACACTGGGAAAAATTAAAGAGGCACGGCGACATGCTGCAATGCATGCGCTGCCAAAGGTTCGGTCACGCTGCAGCCAATTGCGAAATGCAGTTGCGCTGCGTGAATTGCGCCGAAACCCACAACAGGGGAGAATGCAGGTTAGGGACAGAGCGGGTCGAAGATTTGACTCAGCTGAAGTGTGTTATTTGCGGGAGCGAGGGGCACCCTGCAAATTATCGGGGCTGCCCTAAGGTCCAGGCTATACGGGAAAAACAGGCCAGGCAGAAAGCTAAAGAAAGTCGTCCCGTACGACAAGCTCCAACACGAAATAATATCTTAAATCCCAATATCAAGGAGCAAGGCGTAAGAGTAGATCACCTCTACTCTTTGCTGCCTGGCCAAGCGCAACATCATGGTTAAGGGCGCGCTGCCGAAGACGCGCCTTAGGATCCTAGCTGTGAACGTAAATTCGCTGATTAGGATCGAACGTAGAGCTTATTTGTTCCAGTTGTTAAAAGACCACAGTATCGATGTGTTTTTGGCTAGCGAAACCAAGCTAAACCAGAAACATAAATTTACTCATAACAATTACAATATCGTAAGAAGGGATCGACTCGACTCTACTCAACGAGGCGGTGTTGCAATCTTCGTACGTAAAGGCATTAACTATAAAGTTATGTATAACAATGATTTGCGTAAGTTCAAAACGCTTGAGGAATGCGTCATTTGCATCTCTCTCACTCAAGGGAAGCGGGTGTATATGATAGCGGCCTATGCGCCTTGGGCCCCGCAGCCTACCAATTTTATTTCAGAGCTCGAAATCCTTTTAAGGGTACTCAAACTGGGATTGGAAGAGAACTATTTCATATTGGCCGGAGATCTGAACGCCAAACATGAAAATTGGGGAAACCAAACTAATAATTTAAGAGGTAATCATCTTTTTAATTTGATGAATCTTTGCAGCGTTGAGTATGGTGTCGACCTGATAGCTACTAATAGACCATCGTTTCCAAGGAGCGGCTCTTTTCTGGACCTTATGCTATACGATATAAGACTCACAATAACAGACAAAAAGGGTAATCACCCGCGAACTTGCCTTCAGACAGTCGAGTACGACAGTGACCACTGCGGCTTGGCTGATGTAATACAGATTCCGAACGAGCTTGTGAAGTTGGATGAATTCGTCCCAACACACTCCTACAATTACAGTAGGATGCGGAGGCCACGCTTCACCAATATACTATCAAGAGAACTACGTTCGAGTGATATAGCCCCACCAAATGACAGAAACATGACCAACACAGAAATTGACGAAAACTTGCAACAGATGGACGATATTATTAAACGAGCTATGCAACGGACAATACCGAAATACAAAGAACGCGACCAAAACAACGTCTACAGCAACCGGACGATAGACGCACTACACAGACAGAAAAATGGACTACTGACAAGACCTAAAAACATGTACAGACGTTTTACAGACCCGCACGACCTATAGATTAGGACACTGAAATCGTCTATTAAAAACGTCAACACCCTGATCAAGGAAAACTACAGGTTATCTATTAATTTGTACTGGGACAACAAAATTCGGGCCGTTAATTCTAGTGACCCGAGTATGTTCCCTCAAATTAGTAAGATATTTAGGTCCAAGAATCAGAATGACCTCCAGTGTCGTAAACTCCAGAGGACAGTAGAGAACAGAGACGTACTTTTGACTGCGCATATTGATCCAGAGGAGGCCACCTTGGACGATGACTTCTTTATGGTCGAAGATCCGCAGGAGAAAGTGGAAACAGTCGGTGCTGCTTTCCAGCAAGTGTATAAGGTGAATGCTTGCACTCGAACCACGACCTGGAGAACAAAGCCTTCGTTCACCATTTCTACCTGAGGAACGATATAACAACTTGGCGATCCGAGAACCCGGTTTGATGACGATTTCTTGGCAAACACCATAATCGCCGAAAGATCGGGACCCAGTCCCTTGCTCGTCACGAAGGTGGAGCTCCAGTTCATCTTCGATTCCATGAAGAATAAGAAGTCAGCAGGTGTCGATGGTATACCCAACATTGTACTAAGATACTTACCGATTGAGGCTATTGACATTTATACCACACTATTCAACAACGCGCTGAATAATGCATATTATCCAGTGCGTTGGAAGACAGCTGTGGTGCATCCTCTCCCGAAAAAGGGGAAGGGCAACTCCAATCCGGCGAATCTCCGGTCGATAAGTGTTCTTCCATGAATCAGCAAGGTATTCGAGAAAGTCATTAATAGAGCTCTGGCCAAATGGGCTGCGGACAACAATATCATTCCGGATAATCAGTTCGGGTTTAAAGCGGGACATGACACCATTCATGGCGCGTCCAAACTCGTTTCAGACATCCAATGGAACAAATGCAAAAAACAATGCACGGGTGCTGTTCTGGTGGACCTAGAGAAGGCCTTCGACACCGTATGGTTAGAAGGTTTGTATCTAAAACTCACCAGACTAGGCATCAGTAAACCAATGTTGTATATGCTTTATGATATGCTCAACGGTAGAAAGTTAGTTGTGAAAAGTGGCAACGTAGCTTCTACCACCACATTCGAAATCAGAAATGGTCTTCAACAGGGAGCGGTGAACTCGCCGATTCTCTTTAGCATTTACACCAGCGATCTGATAGGTAGCTTAACTCAAGCAATAGCGTACGCTGACGACCTGATTGCGTACAGAACGGCCCCGAAGGTCGAAGTTATTAGAATTCTCTTGCAGCGTGACTTCGAGAAGATTCAGCGATATTGTGACGACTGGAAACTGAAAATAATGTCCAGAAGTCGGAGACAATTCTGTTCCGAACTCCGTTGGCATCGCGTGATACGTGTAAAAATTGGCGTATAATGGTCATAGTTGACACCGTCGGACAGCGGTTGGCAAGCAAAAGTGTAGTGAAGTACCTCGGGATCTGGTTAGATCAGTATTTGTATTTCGACAGACATATGATTGCTGCTCTGACCAGAGCCAGGGGAGCCTTCGCCATGACAAAACGGCTGTTTTACAACAGTCGACTTGACCCCAGGGTAAAGGTTATTTGCTACATGGCCCTCATACGGCAAATGATCGTCTATGGCTGTCCTGTGTGGTTCAACAACGCCCCTTCCCAAATGGAGAAGATTCGGGTGTTCGAGAGACAGTGTCTTCGACGTTGCCTCGGTTTGCATCGGACACCGGAATCTTCTTATATTGACTATTATTCTAACGAGGTCCTGTACAACGGGGCTCGGATCAACAGGATTGACAATTTCGTGATAAAACTTGTTCGAGGCCATGTTGCGAGAGCAATGATTTCTGACAACAACCTGATTTTCGGGGCGTTCTATCCAAACCAGATGTACTTTGAGGAAGCACGCTTGAGCGGCTTTATCCCACCAGAGGCATTCCTCTATCTTGACAAATGCGGTCTGATACAAGATAGATTGGCAGTACCGCTTATCTACCACGTCGGACGAAGTACTGTAGACCGGCGGCTCCTATATGAACGAGACATCCTCGCTCAAGGCGGAGCGGAGCTCCTTCGGTTCAGTAGGGCTGTGTCCGAACAAGACCGTATTGATAGGGTGAAGCAGGAGAATCAGTTTTGGTGGCTTCAAACGGCAATTGACCATGGGTAGTCGGGGGTGGGGTATTTTTTGCCTTGGCCGGCTTACATAGCTGTTTTAGTCTTAGGTCTTAGTTTTTAAGTAGAGTAAGCGGTGGCATTTAAACAAAATTTAAATATATATATAAAAATAAAAAAAAACAAAATTAATTAAAAAAAAAAAAAAATTAAATAACATTAAAAAGTGTAAATACAAAAAAAAAAAAATAATAATAATAATAAATATTAAAATATAAGAAAGAAAAAATAGACAGTTTAAAAAGCTATGGATTATATGCTGCGGTGGTTGTTCCAGTTTTTAAGTAAATGAAGGTAGTTTAGGTTTATTTTTAAGTCTTATTTTTATTTTTAGTTTTAGGTTTTATTATTAAGGACAGACATAGTATTAAGTAGTATGTAAGGAAAACAAAAAAAAAAAAAAATATGAGAAGTCAAAGGCATTTTTTTATTTTTTTTTTTAAATATTTTCTAATAATTAAAAAAATCAAGAATAAAAAAAAAAAATAAATAAATAGTTAATAAGCCGAAAGGCAGTAATCTATAAGGTCATGAATTACTTAGAGCGGCCGTAAGTTTATAAGTAGTAGTAGTAATTAGGCTAGTTTTACATTTTTTATCTAGCATATAGGTAGTTATAAGTTAAATCAAAAAAAAAAAAAAACGTTGACTTTTTTTGGAATACACACTTAGTAAGCCATTCTAGGTTCAATTCCCAGCTTATCCCAAACATTTTTTTTTTTTTTGTTCTGCTCTCAAATACTTTTTTATTTGCTAACTATGGATTGTGCAGCAGTTAAGTGTTTGGATAGTTCCAACTCACCTGTTTTCGCATGCTATGGTGTATGTGGCAAAGCATTTCATTCAAAATGTATTGGGGCGAACAATGCGCTTTTAGATAAAATAAGTGCTTTTAAAAGTGCTTGTTGGTATTGTGAAGAGTGTAAGAAAATATCTCTCTCCCACTTAGCAATTAAAATGTCTACGTTCAAACTAGATATTGAAAAGCTGTCGAAAGGTTTTGACCAACTTTTCAAAGTTTTTAATAACTCCGTTTTGAACTTAGCATCATTTTCCTCTCCCTGTAGCTCTGTTGACATGTCTACATCTACGGAGGACTTAGAAATTCCAATTTCCAAAAAAAACTCTTGACTTGAAGGTTCTTAATGCTCAGCCTTCGTCATCGGGAACTGAAAGCTCTGTCACGCTTCCAAATACGGGCACTAAAAGAAACCGTGAAGGAACAGTAGCTAGCAAAAACTGGAGCTCTCCTTCAAAGCGAAAGACATTGAGAAGCAACTCCGTCAAAGTTAAAAGTCCGTCTGTCCCGATAGAACTAGTGGTTGAAGTAGTTGATCTCGAAAATAGATCATTACCAACTAATCCCAGTTCTGAACCAGAGTCTTGTGCATCTTTGACACCAATAGAGACGGTTCCAAAACCGAAATTAATTTTTGTGTCTCGACTAAGGCCAGATCTTAATAGAAACGATGTTTTGCATTATCTCGTTTCAAAGAAATTGATTCTCAATGAAAATTTTATTAAATGTAGTAAGATAAGCAAAACTGATAGTTTTGTGTCTTCGTTCAAATTGCTTGTCCCGCCCTCGTCTTTCGAGTCTATTTGTGACAGTAACTCTTGGCCTGGTGGTGCTCTTGTTAAAGAATTTTCCATCAACAGGAGAGTTAAAAACAAATTGGTTATCAATACTGCTCCAAAAAACTAATTAGATTTTCCCTCTTTTATCAAAACGTAAGAGGTCTTCGTAGTAAAACTGCTGATTTGTATGCTAACTCCCACGTTTTCAAACATGACGTGTTTGTTTTGACTGAAACTTGGCTAAGTCCAAGTTTCTTGAATTCCGAAATCTTGAGCCCTGAATTCTCGGTCTACCGTAAAGATCGGCACATAGACAGGCCAGATGAGGTCGGTGGTGGTGTTTTGATTTCGGTCAGGAACACATATAATACACCCTCAGTACAACACGGTGATAAGTCAAAAAATGTCACTTTTGAGTTAATGATGAGGAAATGTTTCTTTTGAAATTAAATTTCTTTTGAGTGGCTTATCGTTTTCATGAACGAAAAATTCAAAAAATTATGGCTGTTTTTATAAAATTTTTACTACTTGTTATGTCCAACTCTTAAATAAGTCTCAGTGGAAAATAGAGCTAACACAAAATAATCCCATAAATCACACTGATTTTCTTATTTCAAAAAAAAATCTGTGTAAGACAGTGACATTTCAAAATAGTTACTTCGAACTATTCTTGTTTCCAATGCAATACAGACTTTTATCAAAAATATTTCAGTTTTTTTTGTGCTATACAGCGATAAACCAAAATATTTCTGTCTTTCTCTTTGAATGTTTTCATGCAACAAAGCGATAAGTGGAAGTTTTGTTTCTTTTTTTTGTGAGCCTTCACAAAAAACTAGATTATTTATATTGTGTCCACAAATAAGAAATATATTCACTAAAAATTCAAAAGATTTATGTTTCCTCTTGTAATAGAGTTTCGACATTACTCAAATTGCTGCCATATGGCAAGTTATTAACCAAAGTTTAAAATCGTAATTTTGCACAAGCGTTTTCTCAAAATGGTATTTTTTGACTTATCACCGTGTTGTACTGAGGGTGCGATATGTCGTCTTGTATACTCTTTCCGTTTGAACTGACTATTGATGTTGTTTGTGTGAAAGTCTGTACACTATCTAAAAATATTTTTATCGTTAACGTTTACATTGTTCCAAAAAGTTCAGCCTCTGCTTATGCTGAACTGTCGCTAATTTTGGATCATATTTTTGAATTGTCGGACCTAGAAAGCCAAATTCTGTTACTAGGTGACTTTAATTTACCATATGTCCAATGGTTACCCTCTGACGATGGATCATTCCAAAAACCCTCTCTAACTTCATCGCAGCGTGAGCTTTCTTGTTTAGATAATGTTACATCTACTGACTTACAGCAAGTAAGCTGTATTAGAAATTTCCAAAATCGTATGTTAGACCTTGTTTTCTCTTCCGAAGCTATTAGCACGGTTGTTCTTCAATCTAATTCAGGCATTACTAGAATTGATGATCTTCATCCCCCCTTAGATATTTTTGTTGAGCTAAGCAACGCATCTCACGTTATTAATAATTCAAATGACTGTTTATATACTTTTGACTTTCGAAAGGCGAATTTCGATTTGCTTTCGAATGAATTAAGCAGGGCTGGTATTGAAAATATATTGTAATGTGCACCCAACATTTAATGCTAATTTCCTAATCGAAATGTTCAACCGAAAACACAAGTGCTGGCAACGCTATAATGGAATGCTATAATCTATAATGGAAGACGTTGTTTGTGAGTGAGTGTGTGTGTGCAGAAATACCGGGAGGAGAATGTGTCTAGACATTATGGTTTATAGCAAAACTACCAGAAAGCTCTCGATGGTTCACAGTTCTATATAAAGAGGGAGCTGACGCAACCAGAGTCAGTTTAGTTTAGAAAGTGATAGTGTGAATATTAAATAAACGTGATTGTTAGTCGAGTTGTATACCGAAAGTAGATATTGAATAAAAGTGGTGGAATTAAAGTAAAGAAAGGTAAAGTTTTATTTTGCGAACTAAGCGCACGTTACATTGGTGTCAGAAGTGTAAATAAAACTTATTTAAAAAAAAAAGGAAGAGACTAGTAAAGTGTAAAAAAAAAAAAAGTTAAATACAGTGAAAATGGGTAAGTTGTTGGAAGAGCTCAACTGCATTGAGCTTAAAAGTGAATTAGTTAAGCGAAATCTTTCTAGAGCGGGATCGAAAAATGAGCTCGTTCTGCGCTTGCGCAACTATTTGGAACAGCAAGGGGAAGACGTAAACACTTTTGTTGTTGAAACAGAAGTGGAGGAAGAGGAAGTAAGTGAAAGTGTAGATTTTTCTAGTATGATGAAAATTTTGTTAGAACAGCGAAATGAGCAAAAGAAGGAACAGCAGAATGTTCTCGAAAGACTCGAAGTACAACAAAAGAAGCTGGAAGAGCAACGAAATGAGCAAAAGAAGGAACTGCAGAATGTTCTGGAGCAACTTGGAGCACAACGAAACGAACAAAAGAAAGAACAACAGAATATTCTCGAAAGACTTGAGGCGCAACAGAATGTTTTGGAAGGTAATAAAAACATTCTAGAAGGCAAATTGGGCCACATTGAGAAAAATGTATGTGCCCTTGACGAACGCGTTGAAGGTATGGAAAAACAGCTTTCTCTTATAGAGAATCGTTTCGAAATCGTAGAAAGCCGATGTGATAAACAGTTCTATGTTCTGACCAAGGAATTGGATCAGATCCGGAAAATCAAAATTCGAGAATCTACTGGAGGGTTTTCAAAGAAAAAGGAGATGAAACCGCCGACATTTGATGGACAGTCTTTTTGGCCAGTCTACAAGAGACAATTTGAGGCAGACGCGACAACAAATGGCTGGGATGACGAAGACAAGTACATTGCACTGACTCTTGCTCTTAGAGGACCAGCAGCTGAATTACTTCAAACAGTTCCAGCTGGTAAGAGCGGCGATTTCAGCTCTCGTGGCAGCTATAGATAAACGCTTTGGAGATAGCCACTTGAAAGAAGTCTTCCGAGTCCAACTCAATAACAGAGTCCAGAAAAGCGGTGAAAGTCTACAGCAGCTCCAAGCAGACGTCGAAAGACTGGTTCACCTGGCATACCCGGATGCTGGAGAAGAAATCATCAACCAGCTTGCTGTTGAGTCCTTGGTTCGTGCCATTTCCGATATAAATCTTCAGAGGTCTGTGCGAACTGCTAGAACACGTACCCTTTCTGAAACTTTAGCATTTGCATTGACAATTGAAGCAGCAGAACAGGCTTCTCATGGAGTACATCGACTTAGAGAAGCCATAGTCGAAGAATGCTCATGCCGAAGAGCTGAAATACAAAAGAACCAGCGAAGCGGACTAGCAAGATGTTGGAACTGCAACAAGACCGGGCACTTACAGCGTCAATGCCGACTACCACCAAATAAAGCCGCTTGTCAACATTGTGGAAGCAAGAGATCCAACCTAGAGCAAGGTAACAACAACACCAGCGTTGCCTATCAATCCAACTTCGAGGGGCAGAGGCGTGTTTCTTGTAGCGATGGCCCCAGAACCACCATCCAGGTCTCACAGCCCAAACGAGACAACAAAAGTCTGACTGTGGAGACTATTATTAACGGGACCAAACATGTGGCTACCATCGACACCGGTGCCACAGCCTCCATAGTACGTCGAGACCTGGTAAAGACGACGTTGCTTCATAACACCAATAGCTACCGTCTAAGAACCGCAACAGGAGAAGCAGCAAGAGTATATGGAGAAGTGTGTCTTAAGATCCGACTGGCTGATCTAGTGTTTACTCATCAATTCCTGGTGGCAGATATATGTGACGAGTGCATCATTGGAATCGACTTTATGAAACAGCACGGAGTTATTTTGGATATCGGTAATCAAGTTTTGAAATACCAAAATAAAGAAATTCCAATGACCTATTCGAATGAAAATACGTCAACACTGAGGACTGTCATCACGGAAGATCTGATCCTGCCTCCTTCTTCTGAAGTGTTCGTTTGGACAAAACTGGAAGGTGAGCTTGGAAGCCTTCGATACCTCATGGTGGAACCAGACCCAGAGTGTTCCTCCCAAAGCGTCATCATTGGGAAAACACTGGTAGCACCGAAAAACAAAATGGTCGATTACTAAACAACAGACTGTACGATGTAAGGTTGAAGAAAGGAGAAGCCGTTGGACGTTGCGAATCGGTTGCAGAAATTACGAGGATCACAGACGAAGCCCCGAGAAAAACTATAACTTCGGAAGAGCTCAAAACCATCAAAGCTAGAGTACTGAATTCATCCAACCCTGATCACCAACAAACAAGGATGGCTGAAAATCTCCTACAAGAGTACACTGACATCTTCGCATCGCAAAAGGGACAATATGGTAGGACACAGTTGGTGCAGCATCGCATCAACACAGGAGATGCAAGACCGATTCGTCAACCCGCAAGACGCCTTCCACTGGCCAAACAAGGTGAGGTTGAGGAAATGATAACAACAATGAAGAAGGACGGTCTTATCGAAAATTCCAAAAGTCCTTGGGCGTCACCAGTGGTGCTAGTGAAAAAGAAAGACGGAAGCACTCGTTTTTGTGTGGACTACCGAAGGCTGAACGATGTGACTAAGAAGGACAGCTATCCCCTGCCCTGAATTAGTGATACCCTGGATGCCATGGAGGGAGCCCAGTGGTTCTCGACGCTGGACTTGAAGAGTGGATATTGGCAAGTTGACATCCACCCTGATGATCGGGAAAAGACGGCGTTTTCTACAGGTAATGGGCTCTGGCAGTTCAAAGCTATGCCGTTTGGGCTATGCAACGCTCCGGCAACATTCGAGCGTTTGATGGAGTGCGTTCTTCAAGGACTGACGTGGATTGCTTGCCTAGTCTACTTGGACGATGTCATTGTTTACGGGAAAACATTTGACCAACATTGCAAGAACCTAAAAGCCATGTTTCAGAGACTTCGAGAGGCAAACCTTAAACTGAATCCGGAAAAATGTGCACTATTCAAAACCGAAGTTAAGTATTTGGGACACATCATCTCTTCCCAAGGAGTGAAGACTGATCCTGAAAAAGTTGACTCCGTCAAAAATTGGCCAACACCACAGGACAAACATCAACTCCTAAGCTTTCTTGGTCTTGCCACATATTACCGACGTTTCGTCAAGAACTTTGCTGGAGTTGCAAAGAGTTTGCATCAGCTCACCGAAAAAGGGAAGCAGTTTAAATGGTCAGGTGAGTGTGAGAAATCTTTTCAGGAACTCAAATACCGCCTCTGTAACGCTCCAGTGCTGGCACATCCAACACCTGGCAAAACATTCATCATCGACGCAGATGCAAGCAACGCTGGAATCGGGGCGGTACTATCCCAAGTGCATGATGGCGAAGAGAAAGTGGTGGCATACTACAGCAAGGTCCTTTCGAAACTCGAAAGAAACTACTGCGTGACCAGAAGGGAACTGCTAGCTCTTATCTTGGCAACAAAGCACTTCCATAAGTACATCTATGGACAGAAATTCCTTCTGCGAACAGACCATGGTGCTCTGAACTGGCTGTTGAACTTCAAAAATCCAGAAGGTTAAGTCGCAAGGTGGATAGAAAGACTGCAGACTTATGATTACCAGATTCAACACCGCAGAAGAAAGTTGCACTCAAACGCTGACGCATTATCCCGAAGAACTTGCAAAGTGGATTGCAAGCATTGTAGGCGGCAAGAAGACAAAGAAAATATTACCGCTCAGCGACTAAGAGCTGACCCAATAAGCGGATGGAGCAATGAGGAAGTGAGGACAGCTCAACAGGAGGATCCAGATATGGAACCCATTCTCGCATGGAAAGAAAATGAAGAGAAACCTGAATGGGGAGATATTTCTGACAGGAGTCCAGTTCTCAAAGCCTATTGGGCACAGTGGGACTCACTATATGTGCATGAAGGTTTCCTCAGGCGAAGATGGGAATCCACTAACGGTAAATCATATGTGATGCAGCTGATCGTACCGCTATCGAAAGTCAGTGAAATTCTTCGGGAGATGCACGACGGACCTTCTGGAGGCCACCTGGGAGTTAACAAAACACTGGAGAAGGTGCGACATCGGTTCTACTGGTTACATGCTAGAGATGACGTGGAGAAGTGGTGCCGAACATGTGACAAGTGTGCTGCAACCAAAGGACCTGGTAAGAAGATTCAAAGTAAGATGCATCAGTACAACGTTGGATCGCCTTTTGAGAGGATTGCAGTAGATGTGGCTGGGCCTTTTCCAGAGACCAACGCTGGAAACAAGTACAATCTGGTTGTAATGGACTATTTTAGCAAGTGGCCTGAGGCGTATGCCATCCCAAGTCAAGAAGCCAAAACGGTGGTCGACCAGATTGTGTTTAACTGGGTGAGTAGGTTTGGCGTGCCTATGGAACTCCAACATGGAACTCCAACATCTTCCAAGGAGTGCGCGGACTACTTGGCATTAAGAAAACGAGAACCACACCGCTTCATCCACAATCTGATGGGATGGTTGAAAGATTCAACCGGACCTTGAAAGAACACCTCACCAAGGTCGTAGGCGACTACCAAAGAGACTGGGATAGGCACGTACCGCTATTCCTGATGGCCTTTAGAAGTGCGGTACATTGCTCAACAGGACAAACACCATCTGACATCCTGTTCGGAAAAACCATGCGGCTGCCCAGCGAACTCAAATTTGGATACCCCACAGAGGAGTCACAGGACACGAACGAGTATGTGGACGACCTCAAGGAGAGACTCGCTGACATCCATAAAAGAACGAGGGAATGGATGAAAGCATACAGCGACCGGATGAAGACACGGTACGGCACAAAAGCGACAACGGCAGGATTTCAAGCAGGAGATCGTGTGTGGCTTTATAATCCTCATCGTCAAAAGGGATTGTCACCGAAACTTCAGCAAAACTGGGAGGGTCCTTATACTGTTGTCACGAGGATTAACGACGAAGTTTACCGCATCCAAAGAGGACTAAGAGACAAGTTAAAAGTAGTGCATGGTGACCGGCTGCATCGATATAGTGGCGAGGCTGCAGATGGAATTATTCGGGACGAACAATCTTAAGGAGGGGGCATTGTAATGTGCACCCAACAATTAATGCTAATTTCCTAATCGAAATGTTCAACCGAAAACACAAGTGCTGGCAACGCTATAATAGAATGCTATAATCTATAATGGAAGACGTTGTTTGTGAGTGAGTGTGTGTGTGCAGAAATACCGGGAGGAGAATGTGTCTAGACATTATGGTTTATAGCAAAACTACCAGAAAGCTCTCGATGGTTCACAGTTCTATATAAAGAGGGAGCTGGCGCAACCAGAGTCACTTTAGTTTAGAAAGTGATAGTGTGAATATTAAATAAACGTGATTGTTAGTCGAGTTGTATACCGAATGTAGATATTGAATATAAGTGGTGGAATTAAAGTAAAGAAAGGTAAAGTTTTATTTTGCGAACCAAGCGCACGTTACAATATCAACCCTTACAAATATTGACGAAGCAGTCGCTTGCTTTTACTCCATTTTAAAAAATTGCATGAAAAAAACCATTCTCCAAAAGACACTTAGAAATGCTATTTTTTGTCAACAGTGGTTTACCAAGGAACTAAAGGCTCTGAGGAATAAAAGAAACAAGGCTTGGAAGACCTATTTAATTACTCTTTCTCCAACTGACCACCAAATATTTATAAGTTTTTTTGAAGACTTCAAAACGCTTTCTCAGAATCTGTACTCTAGCTATGTCACCCAAATGGGCTGTTTTCTGAAAAACGATCCAAAAAGCTTTTGGTCCTTTGTAAATTCTAAAAAAAAATCAGACGGCTATCCAGCCAACTTTATTTATAATGCCATTTCCTTAAAAAATACTCCCGACATTTGCAATGCCTTTGCGTACCATTTTAATGACTCTTTTTGTAATACAAATCTAGAAATTAATGAAAAATATTTTGAATATTTAACTCACTGCTCGCAAGTGAATTTTAATAATATCTCTATTCAAAGAGACAGAATTACCTACTACCTCTCTTCTCTCAATGATGACGTTTCTTCTGGTCCGTATATGATTCCGCCAATTGTTTTAAAGAGGTGTTCCTCACGTTTATGCTATCCACTCGAACATCTTTTCAAGCTTTCTTTAAAATCTGGGATATTCCCCACTCTTTGGAAAAAATCTTTTATCACACCTGCTTTCAAAAAGGGTGTAAAAACCGATATTAAAAACTACAGACCTATTTCAAAGCTCTCATGCATACCTAAGGTATTTGAACAAATAGTCTGCGAAAGCGTATCCTTTTTTTCAAGGAATGTTGTCTGTCACCAGCAGCACGGATTTATGCGAAGAAGATCGACGGCTACCAACCTTCTATTCTTTCATCATAAGTGTTCCAATGCTCTTGAATGTGGGAACGAGCTTGATTGCATTTACACTGACTTCTCTAAGGCGTTTGACCAATTGTCTCATAACGTCATACTTTATAAACTAAAAGCCTTTGGATTTCCCCCAGTATTTATTGCTTGGATAAGTTCCTACTTAAAAAATAGGTCTTATGAAGTCAAATTTCGTAACGTTTTGTCAAAACCTTTCAATGCTATGTCTGGCGTGCCACAAGGTAGTCATCTCGGCCCCTTGCTTTTCATTATTGCAATAAATGATGTAATTTCTTGCATCTCCTATAGCGACATTTTAATCTTTGCTGATGATATGAAAATTTTTAAAATCATCGAAAATGCTTCAGATCGCGACTTCTTACAAAAAAATATTGATAGTTTTGTTGTATGGTGTTCAATGAACGGAATAATTTTAAATACTTCCAAGTGCCAAAGTATGACCTTTTCCTGTAAAAGATCTCCTAGCATAGGGGAATATTCAGTATCGCAACAATCCCTATCTCAAGTTTCTAGATTCCGGGACCTCGGTGTTCTTTTAAGTACCAACCTCGAATTTAATGAACACATCAACCTCATTATTAACAAAGCAAATTCAATGCTTGGCTTTATTAAGCGATGGGCTAAGGAATTTAACGACCCTTATGTTACCCTCTCTTTATACACAGCACAGATTCATACGCTTCAATCTCAAAGGTCATCCTTGGGAAGATCCTTTCAATCTCCCTCCCTATGAAAATCGTATTCGCTTATTAAATCTTCAAACCCTCTCACAGAGAAGAATCAACAATGATTTAGTGTTTTTCATCAATAAATAACCGGTATAATTGATGCTCCCGACTTGCTCTCCCACGTAGGATTCAACTATCGCGGAGGAACTCACCAACTACGTAATTTAGAGTTTATACATCGCTCCCACCACCGAACTAACTATGGCATGCATGAGCCATTAGCTCGCATGAGTAGGTTATTAAACTCCAATCCTTTAATTGCCGATTTCAACATCAGTAAAAATAGTTTAAAATTAATATTTTTTTAGATTTTTTTTTTTTTTTAGATTTTTAGATTAGATGAATCTTTATTGTTGAATAAAATAATAAATAATACAATTTTTAAAGATTATCTAATCTAATCTAAAATTAATATTAAGAACCAGTTTACAATCAGCATGATTCATGTTTAGTAGTTTTTTTATTACAGTAGTTTAATTTAATTTTTTATTTATAAACCTTGTTTAGTATTGTTTTACTAGTTTAGTTTGTTCTATTAATGTTAATTTTAATATAATTTAAGTTTTACTTTGTAAATGTTGTAATGTTTTTCTTATTTTTCCTCGTATACGTTCCCTTTGTGCTTGTGTTGGCGTTATTTATTAACCACTAACACTTGCATTAATGATGAACAGCTAAGATAAGTGTGTAAAAATGAGCTTGCTCTAAGTTCAGTGCCACTTAAGTCTCTGAGATGCAAAAAAAAAAACTCTCCGTATGTCAGCTCCATCGATAAAGCCAATTTGCTGGCAGCTCAATTTGCTGACAACTCGACACTTCCTCACAGCATATTGGCTCCACCTGAGCTCGAGCCTGCAAATTCTTTGATGAAGCAGATATTTTTTCGAGCTCGCTTGGTTGCGAGAGTCCTCAAAGATCTCCACATACATAAATCCGCTGGTCCAGATGGTATCCCCGCCGTTATTCTGAAGAGGTGTTCTTCTACGCTGGCAAAACCACTGCGTAAAATTTTCCATCTTTCCTATTCTGCTGGGATTTTTCCGAGCAGATGGAAAACTGCATTTGTCCAACCGGTCCCTTAAAGGCGAATCTTCCTCCCCTTCCAATTACCGTCCAATTGCACTAAAGTCCCTTATTTCCAAGGTCATGGAAACGTTGATAAACCGTCAACTTATGAAATATCTTGAAGAACGAAAGCTTCTTAATGACCGGCAGTACGGCTTTCGTAGCAAAGGGTCCACTGGTGATTTGATGGCTTATCTCACCGAAAAGTGGAACCAATCTTTACATTGTTTTGGAGAAAGTAAGATTATTGCGCTTGATATTTCTAAAGCATTTGATAGTGTTTATCGAAAATGCCTTGAGAGCCTCACATTCAACATCGTTCTGCATGTTCATTCTCGACTCCTCCATCAAAAGACGTGCAGTCAAATTCTTTAATGTTTGTTCATTTGCTGTTGTTGACTCCCATGCACTGTTAAAGAAATTATATGTCGCCGTTAGAGTCATCAGTATTTTCGTGATGATCATAGTTTCGGAGATATTCTCACCAAGGTCTTTGAGTTGTTGAACGATTTTTTGAAGCTTTGAAATATGAACGGATAAATTTTCATCTTCACTTTTGGTAAAGCTGTAAGATCTCTGTTGCAATAAATGTACGGAAGTCTTCGATTTTTGCTCATACACACTTTCGAGCTTAGTCCACATGTCAAATGAACTATCAAAAGTCATTATATGCAGCATTGGCTCCTGCCCAATAGATGTGACGATAAACTTCTGTGCTTTACTGTCGGATTTCAACCAGTTTTTTAATACCACTAAATCGGCGGCCGACGTTTCAGATTTAACGACAGGCATCTTCGACGAACCTTCAACTATCTCCCATAAATCATGTGCTTTTAGCAAAATCTTGATTTGGAATTTCCATATCAGCCATTGCTCACTGCTCTGCAGCTTTTCGATTCTTTGCACATCGGTTTCCATTTTTACGTCCAAATATGACAAGTCAAAAAAAAATATAATCCGCGTTATAATCGATTTCAAAAAACAAAATTAAATATTCAGAGTATATCTATAATTTATTTTAACGATTAAGCGCTATACTAATTACTGACTTCTCCGCGTGTCTGGGCCTATAACCTTTGAAACTTTTAAGAAATATGGATCCGAAAATAAAACAAGACGTTTCTAATGCGAGAGTATATCCAAGGCTAATTAATTTATTGAGTGTACTCATACATAATGTAGTTAGGTAATAGAGTGACAGGTTAACAAGGGATCTATGTGTTGACACACAGCACATTTCAAATTTTAACATATGTACATAGGAAGATCTCATAATCCGAGATGCTTTAGATTTTTTTTTTTTTTTTAGATATATTTATTGTAGCAGAAATATATTACATAGTTCTCTTAATCTATATTGCACAATTAACAGAGATGTGGCATATGGCTACCTTACTACTGACAATAAGTATAACAGTTTGTAACTAGTGAAAATTTAATACAATTTCAGTGAAGGAAAAGCTACTAAAAACCTTCATTAAAGTAAATGGGTATATATGGGAGGCGGTGGGTTTCTTGATAGAACCAAGCTTTACAATGTGTCTTAAGTGCGTAGCGAAATAGAAAATAATAAATAAATAAATAAATAAATAAATAAGTAAATAAATAAATAAATAAATAAATAAATAAATAAATGAAAAAGGATATAAATAAATAAATAAATAAATAAATTAATAAATATATATATATGAACAAATAATAATAATAAAAAATTTAATGAAACAATACATAACGAACTATTGAATAATAAATATCTAAGTTATAAAGACAAGTAATTATTATTAAATAATGAACATCAACAAAGTGGAAGTGAATTAACTAATATATAAGTAACGAAGAAATCAAAAACATTCAAATAAATAAATAACAAAAGTATGTCAAAATTGAGTTTTTTTTTTTTTTTTTCTTGTTATATAGCAAGGTTTCAGGTATCAATGTATTGTCGGAAGAAATGCATGACACATTATATCGGTCGTAGAGTTTTAAAAGTCTTAATGATACAAGATCAATTTTGCAAATTTGGTGCAGTTCCTCTGTCGAAAAATGTCTAGGAACATTCAACATGATTTTCAAGACTTTATTTTGAATGATTTGAAGCTTGCGAATGTGACTCATTGCACATCTACCCCACACTGGGGAACCGTAAAACATAATAGCTTGAAATACTACTCTATAAATCAACAGTTTATTTTTTGTACTTAACTTAGATTTGCGGTTGATGAAAGGGTATAAGACCTTTATTGTAATGCCAATTTTTTTAACTATTTCTTGAATGTGTAAGCCAAAAGTAAGTGTTTTGTCAAGGTGAACACCAAGGTATTTAGCACTTGATCGCCAATTTATACATGTATCACAAAAAACAAGATGATTGCTTGGCAAAAAACATGCTTTTCTTTTTCTAGTGAAAAAAACAGCTTGCGTTTTTGAAGTGTTAATGTTGATTTTCCATGCATTGCAGTAGCTATGCACTTCATTTAATGCAGATTGCAAGTTGGTTTCTATTATGAAACCAACTGAATCTGAAGAAAAGATGCAGGTATCATCGGCGAAAATTGCTTTTTCACAGCGGGGGAAGGAAGGAAAGTCGTATGTGAATATATTATATAAAATAGGACCAAGGACAGAGCCTTGAGGTACACCCGCACTTACTTCAAATATGTCAGAAAACGACTTGTTTACACTTACTCTGAATACTCTTTTCGTCAAAAAGGATTGAACAATCTTAATGAGATGCATAGGAAAATTGAGAGTTAAAAGTTTGTGTAGTAAAGCATTGTGCCAAACAGTATCAAACGCCTTTTCAATATCTAGGAGCACCATACCAGTGCTTTGCCCTTCATTGAACTTGTTTTTTATGTGCTTAGTTATTCTATGCACCTGATGAACTGAACTGTGGAATGCACGAAATCCAAATTGCTCTGGTGGAAGTACATGGTACCTTTCAACATGTTCCATAACTCTCTTTTTGATTACTTGTTCAAAGCATTTGCTTAATGAGCTTAGTAAGCTGATCGGCCTGTAATTGCAAGGCAAATCTGCTGGTTTGCCTGGTTTTAATAAAGGAATTACTTTAGCTTTTTTCCAACTATCTGGAAAATAGTTTATCTTGAAGCAAGAACTAAATAGGTTTTGTATATATTTTATTCCAGAAGTTGGGAGATTTTTGAGATACAAGTTCTTGATATTGTCAACACCTGCAGATTTTCTATTTCTCAAACCTAAGATGATAGTTTTAACATCGTCTAACGAAACTTCATTATCAGGTGTATCGGAGGTTGTAGAGTCTATATAGTTAATCGAATTTAGTACTGCAGTCTCAACAAAGTCATTCGAGTTCGAGGCACTATTGCTCAGTTGATTACTAGAAAAATTTGCAAGAGCATTTCCTTTATCGAAATTTGATAAAGCAAATGTATTTCCTGTTTTCAAACCTGGAATGATTGAATTTTTCTTTTTTATTATTTTAATAATATTCCAGAAAGGTTTACTTCCAGTTTTTAAACTTTGAAGTTTTTGATTCCAAGTTTTGTTTCTAAAAGTAAAAATTTGATCCTTTATCAACGTGTTGAGTAACTTAACTTGAGAAAGATAGTACGGATCCCGTGTTCTCATCCACCTTCTGCGATTTATGTTACGAATTTTAATGTTTTCGACAATACATGGAGGAAGATTGTTACCTGAATCACAGCGCACTTGTTTTTTAGGAATTGCTTTGTCAGCACTTTCGAGGATAGCAGCTGTAAGACTTGCAACACTTGTGTCGATTTGCTGTGCGCTAAGCTCACCAACATGAATATTATTCAAGTTTCTTAACCTAGATTGCATTTCCCTTTTATAAATAGACCAATTTGCGTTTTTGAAATCTATATATTCAATTCCTTGTTGTTAAGGTGAAATCAGAGTTTTAATTATGACTGGTAGATGATTTGAACCGAGTCCATTGATATCCACGGGTTGGGTAAAAAGACTGGGGATATTCGTTAGGAAAATATCCTAGGTTGATGGGTTTGCCCTACTATTACCAGGATAATATGTTGGTTCGGGAGGATAGAGTATATTGAACGAGTGTCTTGAGCTTATGTTTTCAAGTATATTACCCCACGCATTGGCTCTCATACAATCCCAAATCCGATTTCGGCAGTTTAAATCACCGCCAACTAAAAAAAGATCGTTTGAGCTTACTACTTTTCTCAGATCATTATTAAAATTGAAACGTTTTTCGTAAGAAGTTGCACCACCCGGAAAATAAACGGATATTATATTTAAAACCGAACCATTTGTAAAAGGTATTTTTACACCAATATTTTCAATAACATTAGTATTGAGAATAGGAACCAGTTCATGACGAATTGATTTTTTAACAAACACGGCAACACCGCCTCCCATACGTTCTGCTCTATCTAAGCGATAACAAATGTATTCTTGATTACTTATTCTCTCATTAGGAGTAAGCCAAGTTTCTGAAACTAAACCTACATCTACATTATGCCTTCTGAGAAAGGCAAAAAATTCTATTGATTTATATCGAATGCTTTGAGCATTCCAACATATTATGTTCATGGTTGTATTGTTCATGGTGTTTGTTTGTATAAATACTTAATCGCTAATTGTGCAATAGTATTAAATTGTTCTGCTTTTGTATTACAATTACTTAAAAGTGTTATCATCTCCGCCGTAAGTTGGTTGATCTCTTCTAACGAAAACAGTTCACTCGTACTAGTCTCAGCTCCGGTATTTTTATTATTCGCCCACGTACGAGAGACAGTTGGAACAGAAACCGGTTTTGATGCAGTGGAAGTAAATCCTCCTCCTCTTTGATTTGATGGGAGAGGTGGGTAGTCAGATTGATTTGGTACAAACGGATGGTGCACTTTGTCTTTGTCAACAGTATGAATTTGGCGTTTGTTTCTAGAAGACAGCCTTTCTCTCATGTCTAGAAAGCTCTTACGGCTCATACAAGATTGGTCGGTCGACTTATGAGTTGCATTACAGTTTGCACATTTAATGTTTATTGACTTGCATTTAGCCGTTTCGTGATTTTCAGAGCAAATTGCGCAATGTGTTTTGATAAAGCAATTCTTCTCACCATGGCCAAACATTTGGCAATTGAAGCATTGTGTAAATTTATGTTTTGGCTTTCGACTAAAGTCCCATTTCACATGTGTTTTAAAAACAGGCTTAATGTTCTTCTTCAACTCTGCAAGTTTTGTTGAACCGGGTTCAAGAAACACTACATAAAAGATGTCTAGTAAATGCTCATATTGTTTTTTAATTAATTTAACATCTACGCACTTTAAACCAATTTTAATAAGTTCAGTTTTCAATGTTTCTATGGGCATTTCATCTAAGCCGAACAAAACTACTTTCATCGATCTCGCTGACGGAAGGTCGTGAGTGAAAAATTGCCAATTTTTAGATTTTAATGATAAACACACATTTTGGTGATCTTCGATTTTGTTGCAGCATATTTTGATACCAATTGTCATTTTTTTAATAAAGTATTCAGAAACTTGAATCTCATTTAAAAATGAGTGCACAATATCGCAAGTTTTTTGCAGTACGCAGATAGATGGAATTTTAATTTTTTTAATTTGTGGAGTGACTACAATTTCATCACATTCAATGTCATTATCTTGAGAATCCGGGAGACATTGTAAGGGTGTATAACGCCCGAACCTTAGGTCATCTGAACCCATCTTACGATTTTTGTCCTGTTGAGTGACAATCGAATGTCTTCAACACGAGACGGGGATCTTTTCCGCTTATTATTAATATTTACTTTTGTATTTACGCACAGAAGGAAAGTCCGATCAGTTCGATGAGCTGATTAGTACTGAGATGCTTTAGAAAAGCACAATTCCTGTTAAATAATGAAGCAGCACTACAATTCGAACAGTTTGGTGCTAGCAGATCTGTATCTGACAATGATTTAGAGGTGGAAATTTTGGGAATCCAGAAAACAACAATTAAAGAAGCTTTTAAATCTCTCAATGTTCTTAAGCAGTTTTCTGATGGGGATAATGAACTAAATTTAATCTTAGATGAAATTGAATATAAAATGATGAAAATGATGAATTGCCATTTTCAGACGTTGTCACAAACGAAAATTGATGACTTTTTGAAAAAAGTAAGATTATTTTTGTCTTCATAAAACTTACCTAATTATATTCAAAAATATGAATATGTACATATTTGAAATCTGAAGCCAAACTTCAATATTTACATAATTACAAATCTCTCCAGCCGCACCGCGAAAACAGAAAATAAAATCGAGTGCAATTATAATCAGTGCTGTGAAAGTGTAAAAAAAAGCCCATGGACTATACAATAGCCCAAACACTAAGTGCGTTACCCGTTCATCTCCTCCCCCACATCACTCTCGCAGTCCCAGTGACTGCACACATTTCTTTGATTTGATAATCTCTTATCTTATCTGGGCAGTGTGTGCAGTCAATGAGACTGTGCGTTTGTTAGGCGGATAGTCAATCAACGGTGTTGATCCCGTTGGGGAACTAAAGTCAAGCTGATAGCTGGGCATAACACCGCTAGTAATTTGATTTTGTTTTCTAATAGGATATACAGTATACACTTGTTGATTCGACTTAGTTAGCGTCTACGGTTGATATTTTGTCTTATGTGTTTTTGTGAATTGTAATGTCGGGTAGATTTCGGGTCAATTTTAGCAACATTAGGGGGCTAAGATCGAATTTCTTTGCTGTGCACGCTCACACTGCAAAATGCAGGCCAGCTGTTTTGGCACTGAGTGAAACACAGGTGGGTGTTGGTTCTGATCCCTCAGAGTTCAATCTGCCTTGGTATAGCTTAGTGCCATTATTCTTTTCTTCACATGGCCTCGCCGTTTATGTTCGAAATGATATTGCTTACCAACTTCTACCACAATACGGCCTTTGTTCTAATACGAACTTTAATTTCATGTGGTTAAAATTCACCGTCCGTAAGCAAATCATTCACTATAGTTTTATATACAGAAGCCCCAATTTAGATAGAATTTCAACCTCTAACGAGTTTGATGCGCTATCTGACTCCATAATAAGAACTGTTTCCCTTTATCCTCACACTGAAATCGCAATTGCGGGTGATTTCAATGTACACAATTCAGGTTGGCTTCGACATTCTGGCCAGACAACACCCGAAGGAAAACGTGTTGAGATCTTCGCTGAGTTTAACGAACTAACTCAACTTGTTGATGAGCCCACTCGGGTTCCAGATATTGAAGGCCATGCGGCCAACACTCTTGACCTATTTCTCACTTCTCATCCCGAAAAATACAGGGTTGAAGTATCATCTCCTTTAGGCAAATCGGACCATTGTGTCATATCGGTAGATTTTTCGTTTTCCGTCACGGTAAAAAGAGATAAAGTCCCTAAAAGAACTGTGTGGCAATACGAGAAAGCCAATTGGGACGGTCTGAATAATTTCTTTCGAAATTTTAATTGTTTATTGTGCTTTCTCGACGGAAACGTTGATGCATCAGCTGATATGATATCTAACGTAATTCTCAACGGCATGAGAAATTTTGTTCCTCAGAGAACAAAAAGTATCATCCCCAAAGAAAATTCGTGGTTCGATTTAAGCTGTAAAGAGGCGATTAGTGATCGAGAAAGTAGTTTTCGAAAATTTTAAGACAACCCTACTGCAGAAAGAGATTCAGACAAGCCTATTATATATATGTGCTTCCTAAGTGTGAAAAGTTTCAATATCTGGGATCTATGATCAATAGTGAAGCAACTTGTGATGACGACGTCAATCATCGAGTAAGCGTATGGTGGATGAAGTGGCGAGAAAACTCCGCTATCTTCTGTGATCGAAAAATGACCCCTAAGCTGAAGGGAAGACTCTACACAGCAGTTGTGCGTCCAGCTCTGACATACGGTTCACAACGTTGGACAATGTACAAAAAGTATGAGAGCAAATTGACGGCAGCCGAAATGAAGATGCTTTGGATGACAGCAGGAGTAACAAAGCTTGATCGAATTAGAAGTACTAAGATCCGTGGAAGCCTTCATGTCAAAAGTACTATCTTGGACAAAATTCAGCACGACCGGCTCAGTTGGTATTGTCATGTTCAAAGGAGAGATCCGCAGAACCCCGTCCAAAAGGCAATATCATACAACGTTTCAACAAATTCGCGACGAAAAAGAAAAGGTAGGCCAAAACACTCCTGGTACAAGCAAATGCAAAAACAGCAGCATTTGGTTGGCCTCAGACATGGAACAATCCAAAACCGGGAGGCTTGCCGACGCTTTCTGAGGTCAACGCGGCGTACCCCACAGGCGGATCACTAGTTTAAAATAGAAAAGTGGGAGAGTTGTGATCGCTTTAAGATCACTTCTCGTAACGCCGGAAATGGAAAGAAGGAAGAAGAAGAAGAAGAACGCTACTGCAGAAAACCGAAATTTGTTCAAACGGGCCAGAAATATCTGTAATGCTCAAATACAAAGGGCTAAGTTTTTACATGACCAAAAATTTAGGCAAAAAATACTGTTGTGTCCAAAAGGAAGTAAAAACTTTTGGTCTTTTGTGAAGAACATTAAGAACTCGACCACGTCATCGGTCCCAACGCTTGTCTTCAATGACTCTCCGTATGTCAGCTCCATCGACAAAGCCAATTTGCTGGCAGCTCAATTTGCTGCCAACTCGACACTTCCTCATAGCATATTGGCTCCACCTGAGCTCGAGTCTGAAAATTCTTTGATGAAGCAGATATTTTTTTGAACTCGCTCGGTTGCGAGAGTCCTTAAAGATCTCAACATACATAAATCCGCTGGTCCAGATGGTATCCCGTTATTTTGAAGAGGTGTTCTTCTACGCTGGCAAAACCACGGCGTAAACTTTTCCATCTTTCCTATTCTGCTGGGATTTTTCCGAGCATATGGAAAACTGCATTTGTCCAGCCGGTCCCTGAAAAAGGCGTATCGTCCTCCCCTTCCAATTACCGTCCAATTGCACTTACGTCCCTTCTATCCAAGGTCATGGAAACGTTGATAAACCGTCAACTTATGAAATATCTTGAAGAACGAAAGCTTCTTAATGACCGTCAGTACGGCTTTCGTAGCAAACGGTCCACTGGTGATTTGATGGATTATCTCACCGAAAAGTTTAACCAATCTTTACATTGTTTTGGAGAAAGTAAGATTATTGCGCTTGATATTTCTAAAGCATTTGATAGAGTTTGGCATCAGGCTCTTTTATCGAAAATGCGTGCTTTTGGTATCGATGAGTCTCTTCTTCGTTGGATTAGAAACTACCTTTCCGACCGTTCAATACAAGTTGTATTGGATGGCTTCAAGTCTGATACCCACTTCATAAATGCTGGTGTGCCCCAGGGCTCCGTTTTGTCTCCGACTCTCTTCCTTATTTTCATTAATGATCTCTTGTCTGAAACTTCTAATCCACTTAACTGTTTCGCTGACGACTCGACCCTCAGCTTTTCATATTCGTTTCCAAATTCACGTCCCTGCTCTTCGGATGTGGAACTGGAACGGTTGCGTATGATAAGCTCATTGAATTCTGACCTTGACAGCATTGTTGCATGGGGTCTTATGAACCGAGTAGAATTCAATGCTTCGAAAACTCAATGCTGCCTCTTGACGATGAAGCTTAACATTCCCCCATTGCCATTATCCATGAATGGTACCTGCATCGAAGAAACCGAAAAGCTGTCAGTACTTGGTATGTGTGTAAGCGATGATCTTAGTTGGAATGATCACATATTTGAAGTCGCCAAAAACGCTGCTAAATGCTTAGGCTTCTTGAGACGATGCAGGAAATTCTTCACCCCTTCTGATCTGGCTACAATTTATAAGGCAATTTATAATTTATCCGCCCAAAACTGGAGTATAACTCCCATATCTGGTCAGGTGCCGCTTAAACATCTTTGCATCTGCTTCATAGGGTACAAAATAGAGCGTTAAATTGATAGGTTATAGTTCAATCGTAGATTCGATTGATTCTCTTGAACATTCTTGACGAAACGTTACCTGTCTCACTCTCTTTTATCACTTTTTCTATAAACAGTGCTCTTATGAAATAGCCAGTTGCATTCCTCCTCTGAAACAATTTGGCCGCAACAAAAATACCCGCCTCGCTAGGAATGCTCATCAGTTTTACCTTGAGCCCAACTTCGGGCGTACAGTCAAGTATAGAGATTCATATTTTAGTCGCACCACCCGATTGTGGAATGCTCTACCTGGCCCTGTTTGTTTTGCCCAATGTGCCTACGAATTAACCTACAAGAACTCAAATGTGATTTAATTTTATTTATGTAATACTGGGTGTCCCGTAATTCGTTTTACATACTTTGGGATATGATTCTTGGTCATATTCTAACAAAAAAATTGTTTTACAGTAAAGTCCGTTTCTCAAGTTTGACATCACTTTTTGACAATTTAAAAAAAGGCTAACTTTGGTGTAACCTGACCTGTGTTAAATTCGATATCTGTTATGTCGACAATTTGAAATATTAGAAAACTCCTTACCGACTGGTGGGGGGAAGTTAGTAATAAAACAAATTGCTTATGGCTCGCTGTTCTAGTAGCAAGTGAATTTTATTGAAATAAATATTGTTCTTTTATACTACTTAAATGCTTACGCGTAACTTAGTTTAGCTTAGAAAATAATATGTACACAAAAATCAAATTGCCCAGTAGACAGAAAATGCAATTTGTGAGAAATAAAGAAATTGATATGACCTGCATTTGTGAGTCGGTGCTGTTGACCTCGTTGTTCAGTTGTTGAAATATGATTCTGAACATGTGTGCTCATATTTTAGTTGTCATCGTTTATTAGAGTTGTGATTCCAAATTCATTCATATTGTTGTCACAACATGCTGGGCCCCTTAGATTGATGATACGCAAAAGTCCATGTCTTCAAAGGAAGCTTGGCTGGTTCGTCGCTTGTTTAAAGATCTCATTGGCTTGTTGAACGATCTCATTGGTATATCTGTAGCTTTTATTGGTGGCGTAGGCTGTTGTGCTCCTTTTCGTCTGATTACAAAAATTATAATCAAGATAATTCTAATGATTACAAAAGCATTGACTCCAAGCAGTGAGTATTGGTGAATTCGATGAGTGCTTATCTCGTTCAGTATGTATTCTTGGCTTTTTTGCAGCTTTATTGAGTCTTCTAATGTAGAAATGTCCAATGAAGCGTTCGTTGGTAAGACTGATTGTTTCTCTCTTTTGAAGTTAAACGATGTTAACTGCTCAGAAAGGTTGAATGATGGCAAAAATGACGATCTCAGTTTGCTTGTCATTGTTTGTTTTCCCACAACAGTCATGGCCTGATCATGTACAATGCATCTTGCTGGCAACCTTAACATACCACTACCTTGCAAAGTGATGGGTACCGTGTTAAAATCACAGTTCATGTTTACTGTAACCAGGTCGGGGGTACTGTAACTCCATGAATTCGGTTGATGCATCTCAATCCAGTATAACCTTGCTGGTATGTCCTTTGTACTACATGAACCCATAATTGGTTTGTTTTGAATTATGTTCATTTCACAGACACTAACTGCAGCACCAGTTGTGTATAATGGATGTTGAAGTGTGCACCATACGATGTCCGAGGGCCTCATTTTGCACTTTGAAAATTCGTCTTTGTTGAGTGGATAGAAATGGTTAGCTTGTAGATTAATCATTAAATATTCCGATGATGGAATGATGCTTGTGAGGTTCCCGTTGTGTTCGGTTGGAACTGGCAATACTCTGTACAACTTGAACTCTTCATTGTACAGTAGTGGAAGGCTTATCTCAATTATTATGTTGCTATTGGTCACTCTAGCCCTTACACTTAGGATTTTGTATAGTTGCAGGATCGATTCATGATGTCGCTCTCCAGGAATCATTAAAGATTTTGGAATGTTTTCATGAATTTTCGTAAGTTCATCCTTAAATTGTTGTACCGAAAGTATAAGTGGATGAATTCTTCCAGTGTGAGTGGAGAGCAAGATATCCAACAATATGCTCTGAGTTGCCTTATAATTTATCATAATAAGTATCGCATTTAGAGCATTTGACGAAAATATCTTCATGTCCTCATATTTTCCGGTTTCATCTTCAAGTTTCGAAACAATCGAACTTAGGAGCTGTATTTGCTTCTTATTTTCCATTTGTTCTTTCTTAAAGATGTTGACAGTTGAATCAACTATGGTTGTCTGGTTCTTCATTAGATTTAATAGGTGGCTTTCATTTTCCTTGACAGCTTCAATTGTTTGCTCATAACCTTTAGCAAATCTTTGGTCGAGAATTCCAAATAATTCATTAGAAATTGTTCCAATGAAGTCAAACGGTGATCGTTTTTGACGTCGTGTTGAATCCTCGTTCGCATGTAATAAGATCTCGTTGTTAAGCTGTATTTGTTGTATTTGATGTTGAAACTGGTGTAGCATTCCCTCACACATGACCGATTTGAAATCTTTTAATTCACTAGATGAGCAAATTTTTTCCATTTGCGACACAAGTTTTTTGTAGTTTTCAAACTCTTGCCAATAGGTCGTTAAGTTGAAGAACACAATTGTCTTCCATGAACTGGAAATCAAATTTGCCTGTCCCACATCTTCGAAGTATACTCCAGGGTGTGTTTGAAATGGAACTATCTCGTAGGGGACTGGAGTGGAACCAACAATGTTGAGAAAGGCAAACAAAGTGCACAAAGAAAGAATTTTAGGTGAGCGGTTTGTGGATGTATTGACTTGTCTCACTTCCTTTTCTTCTTCATCATTTTCAATTGGTAATTTACATAACTTTGTTATGGGTCGCTTGAAATGTTTTTTGTTGCTGAACACTGTTGCAGCTCTAACCCCGTTGTCTTTTCCTGGATGAACGTCTGAAATTTTTCCCATCATCCAGGTTGTTGGTGGTAGCCGGTCTTCTTTGATAAGAACGATGTCCCCAATTTTCATATTTTCTTGTTTTTGCTTCCACTTCGGAAGTTGTTGTAATTGAGACAGATATTCAGATGACCAGACTTTCCAAAAGTCCTGAGTTATTTTTTGGATTAACTGCCATCGAGATCGGAATGTTCGTTTTTCATCAATAATTGGTTCGGGTACTGCATTCAGAGAACTCCCGATCAAAAAGTGTCCAGGAGTTAGAATTGTGGTATCCTCAACATCATTTTCGATTGCTGTTAGTGGTCGAGAGTTAAGACATGCCTCTACCTGTGTTAATAGAGTGGAGAGCTCCTCAAATGTTAGCATAGTTTCACCGATTATTCTCTTTAAGTGGAATTTTGTTGACTTAACGCCTGATTCCCATAGTCCACCAAAATGAGGTGATGCGGGGGGTATAAAATGCCACTGCATTTCGTCTTTAGCAAGCTTTGAGGAGACATCTTCTTCACAGCGTTTAATAGTTTCTCGCATTTGTTGCTGGATTTCCTTGTTAGCCCCAACAAATGTAGTTCCGTTGTCACTGTAGAAGTGCGAGCATATCCCTCTTCTTGATGTGAATCGTTTTAATGCTGCTATGAATGCCGCTGAGCTAAGGTCACTCACAAGTTCGATATGAACAGCCTTAGTAGCAAAGCAGACGAATATAGCGATGTACCCCTTTGTGGATCGGTTTCCTCTTCCTTTTGAGATTAATATCTGAACTGGTCCAGCATAATCAACGCCTGTGTGTGTAAAGGGTCTAGATGGTGTTACTCTAGCTGCAGGAAGTAGTCCCATTTGTTGAGTATTTGGTTGTGCAGCAAACCGAAAGCTAGAAAGTTTCGCGTTTTGTAGTCGTCCGCCCACAACAAGAATGTTCTCATTGTTAATAAATGTTTTCAAGGATAGTACCTTACTTTTTTTGTTTATAGTTTTTCCATCTCGTAAGCATTCTAACTCTTCGGAATAGACCTTTTGTTGTACATATCGTATGATTCCTTTACTGCCATCGTTCAATTCCTTTACTGTTAGATTACCCGTCTGCATGGGATGGTTCATTAGTTTGTTTTTGCAGTTAGCAATGAATCGTCTGCAATAAGCAGCGACCCTTATTAGTTTTGAGTAAGAAGAGAATCTTTTAGTTAAGTCATCAATTTCTTCTACTTCAATGGTCAAAACCTTCCTGGTTTCGGGAATTTCGATCACTGCATTCGTATTTTGTTCGTTTAAAAGCCATTTCGGAGTCAAATTTAAGCCAACTAGGTCCATTCCACCATAAATGATTGTTTGCCATCTGTTCTGGAAAGCAGCCTCTTGAAGCACAATCAGCTGGATTGTCGGTTGAACGAACATGTCTCCAACAGTTTACGTTTGTTGCCTCTTGTATTTCCGAGACTCGATTCGCAACAAACGTCTTCCAGGTAGATGGACATTTTTGGATCCAGGCTATTGTTATAGTAGAATCTGTCCAGGCAAAGGTTTCTTCTACTTGTAATCCAAAGGTTTTCTTTGTTTCCGACAATAATTTTGAAAGCAGATGAGCACCGCATAGTTCCAATTTCGGAAGAGGAAGTTTCTTTCTTATTGGTGCCACTTTTCTTTTTGAGGTTAAGATGGTGCAGGCATATAGGCCAGATGGAAGAATTACTCTTGCGTACACGACAGCTGCATATGCTGCTTCAGAAGCATCACAAAATCCATAGAGCTCAAACTGTTGATCTTTTTTGGACTCTATCCACCTTGGGATCCTGATGTCTTCGACTGCAATAAGGTTCTTCTTCAATTTGTTCCACTGTTTTAATAGATCAGTAGGAAGAGGTTCGTCCCACTCGAGTTCTGCTTTCCAAAGCTGCTGCATTAAGATTTTCGCGCTCACAGTTACTGGAGCCAGCCATCCAAGAGGGTCGAATAGTTTGGCTATTTCGAACAAGGTTTTCCGTTTGGTAAGTATTTCCGGGGATGTTGTTGTTTCCAGGTTTACTTTGAATTGGAAGGTGTCACTTAAAGGGTTCCAGTGTATCCCCAACGTTTTAATTGTGTCGTCTTTCATTACGTCTTTCTTTTGTTGATTACGTAACTCTATCGGAATATGCTGAAGTAGCTCCTTGTTGTTTGCAGCCCACTTTCGAAGCTGAAATCCTGCTCCTCTTAGCATTTCATCAAGTTCTTTTTGAGCTCTTTTGCATTCAGAAATCGTATCTCCTCCGGACATCACATCATCCACATAGAAGTCGTGGTTGATTATTTCAGCTGCGGTTGGATACTTGGATTTATTATCTTTAGCCAGTTGTTGAAGAGTCCTTATAGCCAGGTACGGTGCTGACGCTGTACCATACGTGACAGTCGTAAGTTTGTACTAATTAATGGGTTGGTTGTTAGAACTGCGCCATAATATTCTCTGGTAATCCTGATGGTCTTCATGCAGTTCTATTTGGCGGTACATTTTTTCAATGTCCGATGTAAAAACGTATTTATGCTTTCTCCAACGCGTCAAAATTGTAGTGATATCGTCTTGGAGTTTAGGTCCTATCAGCATTAATTGGTTAAGGCTTACTCCAGTCGTTGATTTTGCCGAAACTCTCGTTTTTGGTAGATGAGTTGCTATTGACTACAACCATGTGCCCCAGGCTTAGAAATTCGTTTATAACTTTTGTATAGTCGTCTTTGAGTTTTGGATTTTTGTTTAGTTGTGACTCGAGCTGGCGAAATCTGGCTGTAGCTCTATTTTTCGATTCACCTAGTACCTTTGTCTGGATTATGTCGTCGTTAAATGGGATTTTTACGACATACCTCCCATTTTCCTTTCGGTAGTGCGTATCCTCATAGATTTGCTCGCACTGTTTGTCTTCTAGCTTTTGAAGCTTTGGTTGAATTATTTCTTCTATCTCCCAAAACTTTTCTAATTGGTCATCAATCGATGTTAGTGCCACCAATCCGGTAACACTGTATTTTTCAGACAACTCGTTCGAAGTCCGCCCAGAAACAAGCCATCCTAGCTGTGACTTTTGAGCGACCAGAGCATTAGACGTCACTCGTTTGATACCGCTGAGGATGATGTCACCGTAAGTATCAGCACCAATTATCATATCGATGGGTCCAGGAACATTAAAAGTAGGATCCGCAAGTTCTAGTTGAGTCAAGTATTCGATTGGTTTGGTTGTTTGTTTTGATGGTAACTGTCTGGTTAATTTTGGTAAAACAAGTGCTTCCATCTTCAGCTTAAATTTTGACTCGAAATGTGGCGCTATTGTTACTTCCACTTTGTTCTTCGCAATTCCTGCCTTTGTGGCTCCTAGCCCACTGACCTCAACACAAATGTTTTGTTTACTCAGTTTAAGTGTTTGTTTATCAATTAATAACCGGTATAATTGATGCTCCCGACTTGCTCTCCCACGTAGGATTCAACTATCGCGGAGGGACTCACCAACTACGTAATTTAGAGTTTATACATCGCTCCCACCACCGAACTAACTATGGAATGCATGAGCCATTAGCACGCATGAGTAGGTTATTCAACTCTAATCCTTTTATTGTCGATTTCAACATTAGTAAAAGTAGTTTAAAATTAATATTAAGAACCAGTGTACCATCTGCATGATTCATGTTTAGTAGATTTTTTATTACTGTAGTTTAATTTCATTTTTTATTTATAACCTTGTTTCACTAGTTTAGTTTGTTCTCTTAATGTTAATTTAATTTAAGTTTTACTTTGTAATATTTTTGTAATGTTTTTTTATTTTTCCTCGTATACGTTCTCTTTGTGCTTGTGTTGGCGTTATTTACTAACCACTAACACTTGCATTAATGATGAAGAGCGTAGATAAGTGTGTACAGACGAGCTTGCTCTAAGTTCAGTGCCACTTAAGTCTCTGAGATGCAAAAAAAAAAAAAAAAAAAAACTGATTCAGTAATGAGTGATGCTTGTGAACCAGGATCAATGAGTGCTCGTACTGTTATGCTTTGGCCATTATCATTGTGAACCGTTAACATCGCTGTAGCAATCAAAACATTCTGATTCTGTTCGGCATGGTTCACCTGCTTGGATGAAGGTTCTTCAAGATCGGATGATTTAGACTTCTCTGTCCAGTCCATGTGTAGAAAGGTATGATGTTTTTTGTTGCAGTGATGGCAATTCCTCTTACTGAAGCACTGGAGCTGCTTGTTATGACTTAGACAATTTAAGCATAACTTGGCTTGCTTGCTCTGATGACATCTTTCTTTTGGAGATAGCTTGAGGAATTTTGAACACTTGTATATTTTATGCTCCCCATTGCAAATTGGGCACTGAATTGCTTTAGCGTCTATGACGAAGTTACGAACTGCATTTTTTGGTTCGTCAGGAGTCTTTTGTTGTTTTCTTCCAAGGCCTGTTGCCATAACTTCTAAGGCCTGATACCGCCTTTCCAGGTATTCTAGAAGAGTTTTTATGGCAGGCATCTTGTTTGGTTCGTCAAGTCCTTGTTCGAATAGGTTTCTGGACTCTGTGTCGAGGGATTTTATTGTTAAGTGAACAATCATTGGGCCCCATGATGATGTGTCATATCCCATATTACCCAATGCCGCTAACCCTTCTTTGATCGCATCTAAGGTGTTCTTAACTGAAGTAGCTGTTGGTGTGCTACTATGTCCAGTCCTTAACATCTTTTCAATGTGCATTGATACTATCTTTCTTTCATTATTGTATCTTCCCTTTAGAATTTCCCAGGCGCTGTTGTAATTTTCGCTGGAGAATGTTAGGTGTTTTATTAGTTGAAGGGGTTCGCCTTCCAAATGGGTCTTTAGGTACTCCATTTTCTCAGTGGTAGATAGGCTTGTTTTGGCATGAATTATATTTATGAACAAGTCATAAAATTGTTGCCATTCTAGATAATTGCCTTTGAATGTCGGAATTTTAAGTCTAGGCAGCACTGATTCGTGTTTATTTTTCGGCTCGCTATTGCTGGAACTTATTCTTGATGCCATTTCATGCAAGAGTCGATTTATATCTTTCTTTATCCCTCTGTAGTGGTTCTTTGCTACATACTCTACTTTGAAGTCTTCTTCCGTTGCATTGGATATAAAGTCTTCGTGAAGCTCAGTTAAGTTTTTTAATTGCTCCAGCAATATTTTTTGTTGGTACTCATAAATTTCCTTAGAATATTCGTTCAGAGTGCCTTCGAACTCATCCATGTTTTCCACAATTGATGTTATCTTCAATTGAAGAATTCTAAGCCTTTTTCCTTGGGCCATCTTCTCATTTACCCTTGTATTTTCGCTGACTTTGGCGGCCCCATCACTTGTACTGGGTAATGCGACTGGCGTGATTGTAGCTGGAACAATTTCCTCCAGCTTTCTCTTGTAGTCTTCGTAAACGGCTTTAACTTTGCCGAGTGTATCTCTCTGCATATATGGCGTATCATGCTTCAACTGACCAGCAACTTTATTATGGTTGCTTTCGAACTCCAACCATAATGCTTCAAGACGCTGTAGTCTTTCTTCCTTGTACTTCTGAGTTTTCCTCGAAGCACTATCTTTGCCAAAGTTTCGACTTTGGTTATCGATTTCCTCGGCGATTTTCTTCTGTTTGCTGATGATAATAAAAAATTCTGTCTCGTCAATCATTTTGTTATATTTTCTTTATAACTTTAGTTGTATGTAATTGACTGGATTTGTTTTCGTAGATTTTTCGCACTTTTTAATTTTAATCTCACTTTTCGTTTTCAATTTATCAGTGTTAAGAGCCCTGATAACGCTTTTCACTAGATGTATTTTTATAAACCAATGTTAAGAGCCTTGGTTACGCTTTGCACTTTACACTTCGATTTTAGAAATTAATTCAAAATTAAACCAATGTTAGAAGCCCTGGTTACGCTTTATTTACTGATTCTTTCCTCGAAGGACCAAATGTTATGTCGACAATTTGAAATATTAGAAAACTCCTTACCGACTGGTGGGGGGAAGTTAGTAATAAAACAAATTGCTTATGGCTCGCTGTTCTAGTAGCAAGTGAATTTTATTGAAATAAATATTGTTCTTTTATACTACTTAAATGCTTACGCGTAACTTAGTTTAGCTTAGAAAATAATATGTACACAAAAATCAAATTGCCCAGTAGACAGTAAATGCAATTTGTGAGAAATAAAGAAATTGATATGACCTGCATTCGTGAGTCGGCGCTGTTGACCTCGTTGTTCAGTTGTTGAAATATGATTCTGAACATGTGTGCCCATATTTTAGTTGTCATCGTTTATTAGAGTTGTGATTCCGAATTCATTCATATTGTTGTCACAACAATATCTCTGTCAATACTGATGATAGAGACCTAATCTTAGACTAAATTTTTTGTAGAAATAACAACCTTTAAGACTGCATTTAAATTAGGCTTCCATAGGTTTAGGGTTGCCAGACTTTCAATTTTAAGTGGTGTTCAAATTTTCTTCCCGAAACAAAGTTTTGACTTTGAGGTCTTTTTTTTGCAGAAAATGACTGAGTTTCTTTATTTTTTACAGATGAAGAAAACAATAATAAAAAAAAAAACTTTTATATAAGTTCACTCAAAAACCCATACATTTTATGATACTTGAAAAAATACAAAACGGGTAAAATTAAAAAAAAAATAAAAAAAATTTTAACCTTGAGGGTTGTTTAAATAAAACAATGATATGGGTACTCTTAGTGCTTTTTTATGTGTTTTATACAAATACAATCATAACAAGTGCTCAAAGTCCCCTCCTTCGATTTGAATGCATGCCACAGCCCGTTTCTGAATTTCATTGTGGGTGTTTGCTCTCGATAACTCTTGTCTTACTTCTAGTTTTGTAATCTTTGAATCTGTATTTAAATTGGATTCCTATATGCTTAGGGTTGCCAGTCGTAGCAGCAAAGAAAATCTGGCAACCCTGAACCTATGGAAGCTAAACTTAAATACAGTCTTAAAAGTTGTTACTTCTACAAAAAATTAAGTCTAAGATTAGGTCTCTATCATCAGTATTGATAGAGATATCGAATTTAACATAGGTCAGGGTACACCAAAGAAAGCCTTTTTTTAAATTGTCAAAAAGTGATGTCAAAGTTGAGAAACGAGCTTAACTGTAGAACAATTTTTTTCTAAGAATATGACCAAGAACCACACCGCAAAGGATAATACACGAAGTACGGGACACCCTGTATATGCATAGATAATAGTAAATAAAGTCTTTCGCATCACTACAGAATTTAAAACTTCATGTACTTGGCCGTATCAACACCACCTCCTTAGGTACCTATACCTACTTGTTTTTTTAAGAAAAAAAGGAATTCCATCTCTCTAGGAATAATCTACCTTATGAGTAATTACCTTCCATAACTTTTTCGATTTCGAAAAAATCAAAACGATTTTTGATTTTTTGGATTTGTACACAACAGATTTTTAAGTCATTTTTACAAGTTTTGTTATGTTGAATGAATGGGCTAAAATTTTGTCACCAGCACGAATAAACAAAAGTAGACACGAGCACTTTGTTATAATATACCAATTCAAATTCAACATGTATCTAACGATCAGCACAACACAATTTACAGAAAACTACACTGTAACTCTCAATGTATAATTTATTTTAAATTCAATTGAAAGAATTCTCAAATACAAAAAAGTTCCTTCTTTATCAGAAATAAAGAAGACGCTGAATTTCAATTAAATGCCCATAAACCGCCGGATATGTATTTTCATAGATATAAGTACCCACCCACACTTATCCACCTTACATTGCCTTCCCACATGTACAATATGAAACAAAAATAAAATAAATAAAATAAAGGTACAAATATGTAGGTACAAACCAATAACGAAAGAATAGTTCAACCAACTACTTTGAAACAAAGTTAAAAAAATTACTTCGCATACACCTTACCCAAACGCATATCTTATTCCAAATAAGTTGAATTCTATATGCCTATATAAGTTATACTGACCTATACCTAGATACATTTTCATGCCATAGTATTATGTCATCAACAAAACGATAGAAGTTCTCAAACACAAAATAACTACCTACCTAGTCAAATACAAAATTTTTAGCTGAAGAAAAAAATAAAACACATTCTCATCAAGTTGCGTACACTTGACCAAGGAATTCCATTCTATTAGTGCAGTGGTGCTATTTTCTCACCCCTTTCTCTTTGTGCGTTTGACTATGTCCGTTTCTTTCAATCCTTCGTCAATTCAAACTTTTTTTTTTACAATGCAAGCTACTGCTACCAGCAAAAAAAAACCACAGGCACACAGTTTGTAATGAGAAATGAATAGCACAAAAGATCACAAAATAAGGTCATAGGTATAGAATATAGATGATATGTATGAGGGAATGCATAACGCATAAGATCATTTGAGCGATACTCCTTTTTCAAATCACAGAGAACAGACCAAAAAAAGAGAAAACGGCGCTAAAATTGGTGGCGGATTTGCTTCGAACTGAAATGCATATGTATATGTTTTTAAGCAAGTTTTTCTAGTAAAAAACCCAAAGTAGACAGTTTTTCTAGAATTAATATTCCAAATTCTGTGACCATAATAGTATATTTCTTTATTGAGACTAATTAAGATTATATCAAAGAAAAATACCAACAAAAAATTGAGGTTCTTTTGGCTTCTCGTTTTACAAAAATCGTTTGCGAATATGACTTTATTGAAGTTGAATTTTAGCGGTGTGGAGAAAAAAATATTGATTTTGGGGTCGGAGGTTAGTTGAGGAGCTTTATTACCTTCAAAAAAATGTATATATATGTGTACTTGAAAACACCCACGCCTTGCCCCATGCTTTATAAGCTAAAAAAAGGCAGTTTCACCAACTTCTCATCATAACACCTGTTTCAAAACACTTAAAACTATTACCAATGGTTTTATCAGGTGAACCTGATATCTATCTACTATTTCCTTTTTACTTCATGAAAAAATATTAATAAACGGTAGAGTTATTTTCATAAGAGTATACTGAAAACCGAAAAATTAAAACCAATTGAGGAAGGTTTTTCTCATATAAATAGACAAAATTTGAAAAAAAACGCTCGGAGGTTAGTTGCATATATATTTTCTAGTTATAAAACGAAAAAGAAAAAAGAAAAAGTTCATAAATACGGATGCCCCGACCAAAATAGTGAACAAATCGAAATTTTCAATTAAAAAAAAAACGGCTTCCGGTCCCTATAAAAACCGTTAGGGAAGAACTTTCAGCATTTGAATGATACACAAAAGTTTGTGTGTTTATTATCTTTACAATAGATTTTGTTTCATAAAATTATCGAGAAAATTGCAAAAGTTATGAAGCAATAAGCCAACGATCCTTTTAAATTTTAACGAAAAATGCAAGGGACACCTAGCCTTAAGCGGGTTTCACTGTATAGGAAGATAACTTCATTCAAACTTTGTCCGAATTGTTTGAAAATAAACAATCACTTACTAGATGATTGTCCATCCAAAACGTATTGTCATACTTGTGGTAACAAGCACCATTCTTTGCTTCACCAGAACCAAGCATTATCATCTTCAGCTCTAGGTAGTACCTCTTTCCCAACCCAGTTTTTTCCGAATCGAAACTCTTCTCAAAATAATGAAACTCCGTCAAATACAGAACCATCAGTTTCAAAACATATCTATTCTCTTCACAACAATTTAGGAGAAGATAACATATAAGGAACAGCTATTGTTTATATCATCGGCAAATCAAATGCCCTCATTCCTTGCCGTGTCTTATTGGATGGTGGCTCTCATCTCAGCTAAATATGATTTCCGAGCGCATCGTTCGTGTGGCTGGAATCAAACGACGACTTGCACCAACGGAATTTATGTGCGTAAACGAATAGTGTGGGCAGTTCAAAATAAAAATGTTCCATAAAAATAAAGTCGTTGTATACCTCATATTCCACAACACTGGAGACTTTAGTCATGAATCAGATAACGGGAATGCAACCTTATTAATATAAGTACGTGTTGATTCAAAGACGACTATTAACTGACTGAAGTATTTCTCTTTATTAAAAAAGTAGTAGATTGACAGTTGTCACTTATGACCGCTCTCCCTGACTATTTTAAATAATATTTTGATAGTTACATATTTTATACAATTGTTATTAAATAAAAAATAAAAAATAAACGTCAAAATCTTGAAATATTAATTTGGATATAATAATTCAAATAAAGCAAAGTTTCAAATTCAACATATTTTCAAAGTATTCGATTCATTAATTAATTATTATGCATGTCCCAATCGTTGGGGAACTTTCTTCACTCGGCTGGATCGCCGCAGGTTGACACCTTTGTCTTGCGTTGACACACCTTGGTTTTCCGCTGCACCCGAAGTCTTCTCGTTACTCTGCATTGGTGTTGCGACAATTTCTTCAGCGTTTTGTGATTGATTGGTAGTAAGCGGCTCTTACTTACTTACTTAGGTGGGCATTACAGTTCGGGGTGAACCTGGGCCTCAACCAACATCCTTCTATAACGATTTCGATTTCGGGCGAGCTCTCTCCAGTTTCGCACTCCAAGTCGGTTAAGGTCTTCATCCACTTGATTGCGCCACCTAAGACGAGGTCTTCCCCTTCCGCGATTTCCCTGCAATGTGCTTTCGAACACCCGACGAGCCGGAGCGTTTGGGTCCATCCGCTCTACATGTCCCAACCATCGTAGCCTCGCGATGCGTACTCTTCTGGCTATGCCCATGTCGCGGTACAGCTCATACAGCTCGTTGTTGTATCTTCTTCTCCACACATTGTCTTCGCATACGGGACCAAAGATCATTCGGAGAATTTTTCTTTCGAAACGGCCAAGAGTTTCCTCATCCGCTTTCGATAAGGTCCATGCTTCCGCGCCGTACAGTAGGACTTTGATGATTAAGGTCTTATACAAGGTTACCTTGGTTTTTCTGGAGAGGGTTTTGTTTCTCAATTGCCTTCTTAACCCAAAGAAGCAACGGTTGGCAAGAGTTACTCTCCGTTTGATCTCCGCACTGATGTTGTTGTCCGTGTCTACAGCGGATCCTAGATAGACGAAGTCCTGTACTACCTCGAAGTTATGTCTGTCTATTGTGACGTTTTGTCCAATTCGTCGATGTTCTGTGTCCTTGTTTGATGACAACATATACTTCGTTTTGCCCTCATTAACCATCAAACCCATTTTTGTCGCTTCTGTTTCAATACTCGCAAAAAGCACCTATGACATCACGCTTTTTTCTTCCCATTCATCAATATCGTCTGCATAGGCGAGTAGTTGTACAGACTTTTGAAAGATTGTTCCTCTGGTGTTGACGTTTGAGTTTCTTACAATCTGTTCAAGTATGATGTTGAAGAAATCGCATGACAGTTTGTCGCCTTGCCTTAAGCCTTTTTCAACATCAAAGGTCTCAGTGAGTTTTTTTCCGACCTTGACGGAGCAGCGTGAATTCTCCAAAGTCATCCTGCATAGCCGTACGAGTTTTGCAGGGATGCCGAAACTAGACATGGCTCTATACAGCTCGTCTCTGTAAATGCTGTCATACGCGGCCTTGAAATCGATAAAAAGATGGTGAATATCGATATTATATTCTCGGGTTTTTTCCAAGATCTGCCGTAATGTGAAAATTTGGTCTATTGTGGACTTCTCTGGTCTAAAACCACATTGATAAGGACCTATCAAGTTGTTGACGTGGGGTTTCAGACGTTCAAATATTACAGCAGACAAGATCTTATAAGCGACGTTAAGGAGGCTTATCCCTCTATAATTGGCGCAATTGTGAGGGTCTCCTTTCTTTAGGATCGGGCATACGATACTGAGGTTCCATTCATCGGGCATGCTTTCTTCCGACCATATCATGCAGATCAGCTGGTGCATGCTCCTTTCCAGCTGATCTCCAGCTGCCTTGAAAAGTTCGGCATTAAGGCCATCTGCACCTGCAGTCTTATTTGATTTAAGTTTGCATATGGCAAGCTTAACCTCTTCTAGGTCAAGAGGACGGCATTCTTGATCATCATCCAAGCTGAATGGGGCAATCTGCCTGACAGCGGAATTTGTGTCCTCATCGCCGTTAAGCATTCTGCAGAAATGATCTTTCCAGATCCTCTGTAGTGACTGTGACTCTATAACTATGTTTCCCTGCTGGTCTTTACAGGCTTGAGTTCGGGGTTTGCCACCCTGGCAGGATCTTTTTACCTTTTGGTAAAACTTCCGAATCCGTTCCTGTCATGGCACCTCTCAATTTCCTCAAACGAGCTCTTCTTATGCTGCTTCTTTTTCTTTTTGAGAAGTCGGTGTTCTTCCCTTCTTCTCTCCTTGTAAATCTCGTTATACTGATCGTAAGCAGCCCTTGTTCGTTGTTGCATCAGCATTTGACGTGCTTTTTGTTTGGATGTATTTGCCTGCCTGCGTTCTTCATCAAACCATGGGTTTCGTTTTGGTGGCCGAGTGAAACCCAGAACCTCAGAGGCAGCGGTTCTGATGGCTTCTTGGCATTGCTGCCACTGGTCTTCAATGCTTAATGCTGGCGGCATGGGATTCAAGGATAATTGAAGGGACACTCGATTGGAAAAGGCACTGGCAATCTCTTGCGATTGTAGCTTTCCGACGTCATATCTCTTCACAGCGTTAGTTCGTGCTGGTCGTGAACAAGATATCCTCATTCGTACCTTGGCTACAACAAGGTAGTGGTCCGAGTCAAAGTTGGCCCCTCGTTCGGACATCTAACACACTGGAAGAGTGACTTTCGTCGATCCAACATGGTCAATTTGGTTGACGGTTAATTGATCTGGGGATCGCCATGTACCTTTATGAGTTTTGAGATGCGGGAAGCGTGTACTACTTACAACAAGATTTAGCCCCGCAGCAAAATCGAATTTTTTTTTTTTTTTTTTTTTTTTTTTTTTTTTAAAGAGGAGGCTTATATGCTAATCTGGAGAACTCAGACCTAATATCCAGTCCATTGTACTACCAGAGTAGCAGCCTTCCCTTTTTTTTGTGTTGCAGTAGTTGGAAATAAGTTGTTAGTAATTTCACATATATAACCTCAAGGGCGGCGTCCATATGAAACTGGGAGGCTGAAAGAAAAGTAGATGCCCAGAGCGGGATTCGAACCCACGCATCCGGCCTCTCTACCAAACACTCTACCACTGCACCACGGCCGCCCTCTTTTGCAAAATCGATTAGCCTCAGTCCGTTTTCGGAGGTTTTGTCATGGAGGCTATGCTTACCGATTGTGTTTCCAAAGATGTCCTCCTTCCCTAGCTTTGCGTTAAAATCGCCAAGAACGATTTTCACGTCGTGTCTAGGGCACTGCTCATACGTTTCTTCGAGGAGCTCGTAGGCTAATATAAGGTTAATGTTTGCGAATTTAGCCCTGATGCGGATGGTCATTATACGCTCATTGACTGTATTTTGGCTAATCACCTTATCCCTGAGTCTTCCTCTCACGATAAATCCGCACCCAAATAAGCGCTGTTTCTGTTGTCTGTAGCAGTCGCCATAGTAGATGTCACAGTTTTTCATCTTCTTTATGCCCGGTCCACTCCATCGCACTTCTTGGATGGCGGTTATGTCTGCTTTGCAGCAGTCCAAGCCGTCCGCTAATTCTCCAGCTGCACGTAGTCCATTAAGTGATCTAACGTTCCACGTGCAGATCCGGAGGTCATTGTCCTTTATTCGTTTGCTTGGGTCGTCAACTTTAAATTCATTATCGTTATCCGAGGCTATTAGTTGTTTCGGAACTGTCCTTTTTTAACGTGGTTGGGTAGTTAACCCTACGCATAACCCCCAACCTGGAGGGCCAGGTCCTTTTGGATCCCTTCGGACACAAAGGGCTGGAATATCCAGAGTCAGTACCCTGCTGCAGGGGTGTGAGTGCTGCCGTTGGCTCACCAGGAGCTCATCCGCCACCATCTCTACTTCAATACCCTGTCCTATTATTGAAAGCCCCCGAAAGACCTTTAAACCAAATATGTTGGAGTAGCTCCTTCAGGGGTTTCTGCTTTTATGGCTGCTGAGGTCCACCGTTGATTCTGCCCTTCAAATTCATCCGCTGGAACGTTTACACGAAAGCTCTCGTAGACCACTGAGATTCGTGCAGTCAGTCATTGTTCGCAGAGTAATTATAGTGTTGATCGATCACAATTCTTTTGTTCCGGATTCCCTTGTCAACACTCGCACTTACTAGTTTAGCAGGTCAGCTCTGGACGGAGCATCCCAGGTCCCAGTGGATACCGCTTGGAGGTATAGTAATCACAATTGACGTGTACTATAAGTTACAGCATCTGGGCGCCACCAAGTTGGCACCAGTCAGAGCCTACCCGAATAGTACGGTTAGGTTAGGTAAAATGGGCTGACGGTTGATCTTATTACCATCACACTTAGATCAATGTAGATCCGTTGTGATACCCTGACGTATTGTAACGTCCCAGAAACCTATGATTTTATGTCTGTTCAGTATTTAACCATTTTGTGTTCTTAGTGAAGTTTAACAGGCTGCTCTTTGGAGCGTCTGATAATTCTTCTAGTTCATTAAAGAAGTAGTTTCCTAGAAATTTTTTCCTAGTATGACAGAGTGCTGGGCATTGACAAAGGAAGTGACTAGTGTCCTCATGTTCATCTTCGTCATTGCATCCTCTGCATAGGTCATCGGTGCAAAGACCCATTTTCCTTTTGTGATAACCAAGTAGGTTATGTCCAGTTATGATACTGATAAGCGTTCGCAATGAAATTCTATTCAATGATAGCAGCTTTTCAGATTCTTTCTTATCATATTTCGGCCATAGTTTCCTGGAAGTAACACAGGAATCTAGGCATTCCCATCTTTCATTGGATTTTCGCATTATTTTGTTACCAATGATCTGTTTCATTTCACAGGGTGGGATCCTGATTGATTTATCAATGAGAGAAGGGTCAAGTGCTGATCCTTTCCTCGCTAGTTCGTCCGCTTTTTCGTTTCCCGGTATACCACTATGACCGGGGACCCAGCAGAGTCTAACGTTATGCTGTGTGCCAAGAACCCTTAGCTCTTCGCGACAGCAAGAAACAAGCCTTGATTTGACAAGAGTGGCAGAAATCGCTTTTATTGCTGCTTGGCTATCAATGAAAAAAGTGATATCAGCATGTGATAGCGCCATCATGGACACCTGTTTTGCAGCGTTTGTAACTGCCAAGATCTCGGCTTGGAAGACGCTGCTGTGATTAGGAAGTCTGAAAGAACTGGCAAGTTTTAGGCTTTCTGAATAGAAACCTGCCCCTGTTCCAACTTCCATTTTTGAACCGTCGGTATAGATTGCTATAGACGTTTCGTAAGGTGTTTCATTCTCCCAATCTTGTCTATTGGGGAAGCTAGTTGTGAAGGATTTTTTAAAGTCCAAGTATGGAGTTATGTAATCCGTGCAGATATTGTTATCTGCGTATCTTGATAAAATCTGTGCGTGTCCTATTTGGCTGGTTTTCCAGACATTACATTAGTTTAGTCTAAGTGCACTATTTGCTGCCGCTTCTTGAACGTAGAGATCAAGAGGTGTGAGATTGAGGATTACTTCCAAACTCGCGGTCGGTGTAGTTCTCATTGCACCAGTTACGCAAATACAGGCAGATCTTTGAACTTTGGTTAGGGTTTTTAAATGCGTGGATTTTTCCAACGCCTTCCACCAGACCAAGTTGCCATAAGATAGGATAGGTCTAACAATGGCAGTATACATCCACAGGATGATCTTGGGATTTGGTCCCCAGTTTTTGCCAAAAATCCTGTTGCACGAATATAGTGCTATCATAGATTTCTTATATCTTTCTTGTATATTGGGACTCCAATTTAGTTTTTTGTCTAAGATCACACCCAGGTATCTGGCTTGATCAGAGATTTTAAGAGGGGTCCCATTTAGTCTTGGTAACTCGAAAGTAGGTATTTTTCTTCTATTTGTAAAGAGTACCAGCTCTGTTTTGAGGGGGTTCACTGCAAGGCCGCACCTTTTTGTCCAAGCGCTTACCTTGGTTAGTGTGTAGTTCAATTGTGCGCTAATAGTGGAAGGGAATTTCCCCGTTGCCAGAAGAGCTAGATCATCGGCATAGGCGACCACTTTTACGTCATCATGTTTGAGAGCTACGAGGATCTCATTCATGACCAGGATCCAGAGCAGGGGTGAGAGGATACCTCCTTGTGGGGTTCCCCTTGACACACACTTTTTCAAGTTTGCACCTCCCAGTTCACTGTGGATCTGACGTTTTGTTAGCATATTCATGATCCAATTTGTTATTGTTTCTTCAACTTCTAGATCATTTAGGGCCTTCTTAATTGCACTGTTCTGTACATTGTTGAATGTCCAGGAAAGCTGCCAGAGTGTATTCCTTATCTTGCAGCGTTTTTTCTATGGTTCTTACTACACAGTGAAGTGCTGTTTCCACACTTCTTCCTTTTGTGTAAGCATGTTGAAAGGTGGATATTACTTCCGGTTTCATAAAACTACGGATATGTAAATCAAGCAACCTTTCAAAAGTTTTCAGTATAAAGGAGGTCAGACTTATAGGTCTGAAGTCTTTTGCTTCTGTATGGCTGAGTTTGCCGGCTTTCGGTATGAAAACGACTTTAACTTCCCGCCATATTTTGGGAATGTAACCCCATATGAGGCTACTTTCAAAAATGTTCTTGAGATGTGGGATGACTTTTTCTCTGCTTTTTTGAAGCATCATAGGAAAAATGCCATCGTGACCCGGAGATTTAAAAGGGGAGAAGGAGTTGATAGCCCATTCCAACTTCTCTTCTGTTACGATATCTATCGGGATTTCATGTCTAGAGTAATTAGTGGTATCTACTTCACCGTTCTCTATAGGGCTGCATCCAGGGAAGTGCGAATCGAACAGATGTTCCAGACTCTCTACCGGGGATTCAGTCCAGTGGTTATCCGGTCTCTTCAGAGAACCAAGAGGTATGGTCTCCTTAGAGAGGATTTTCCGTAGTCTGGCCGATTTGTTCGTACACTCAATTTCGCTGCAAAAATTTCTCCATGAGCAGCGTTTTGCTCGTTGAGTTTCATTTTTGAATTTCCTTTGGCTGGATTTGTAATGTTCCCAGTCATTTTCGGAGCCGGTTCGTTTGGCAGCATTGAAAAGTCTTCTAGTTTCTTTCCTAATGCTGCTCAGCTCGTTGGTCCACCAAATTGGTTTTTTGTTCTTTTTTACCGTTGTGATCAGAGGACAGCTTTTATCCAGGGCATTTCTCAGAATCCCTGTGAGTTCTGCAGTCAACTTATCAAGGCTTTGCGGTTCAAGGTACCTATTTGTATTTAGGGAATCTATGTTATCGTCTACCTCCCTACTAAAGGTTGCCCAATTTGTTCGTCTATTATTACGAAATGGTTTGATTGGGCGATCTGTAGTGGGAATGATAAAATTTATCAGATGATGGTCTGAGAAAGAGAGTTCTTCTAGTACTTTCCACTGCTCTACTGGACAAGTGTCCGAGTTATTTGTGAGGGTTATGTCAAGTACTTCTTTACGGTTTTTTCTAACAAAGGTAGGTGTGTTACCTCTACTGATAACCAAAAGATTGTTTCTTAAAATAAATTCAAATAAGAGTTCCCCCCTAGAATTTGTGTCGGTGCTTCCCCATTGCACATGGTGTGCGTTGGCGTCACAGCCCATAATAATATCTAGTCTACTCTTACTTGTGTGTTCTACCAGTTGGTAAGTAATATTCGCCCGAATAGTACGACGCATGTCCACAGTAGGCGGGTCAGTCTCTTGTAATTGACGGTTTACAGCTGGTGTTAACAATCTTCCATCTGACAATGAAAATCGATCGTCGTCTAAGCCCTTTGTTCCATCCGTAATCACACTGTCATTCAATTCTTCGCCTATCTTCTCTCCTATCTTCCTCAGCTGATCGAAATGTCTTTTCCAGCACCTATTGTCATCTAACGTGATGTTATAGTGTAGATCACTTAAGGTTGATTTTACAGTTCCAAACTGCCACTTCTTGTTTGACATATAGTCTCGTGCTGCCACCCTTTCTCCCACAGAGAAAATTTTGTTCGGAAGTTTACGATCTGTCGCGACATCGTTTGGCAAAAGAAGGTCCAACCTTGACTGTATTTGACGACCTAGAATGAGCATCGACGGGGATTTGCCTGTAGTTGGATGAATCATTCGCCTGTAAGCAAACAAAATAGTATTTAAATAATTGTTCACTGAATCATGACCACAGTTTGCTGTTTTTATTTTATTTTTGATTGTTTGGATGAATCGCTCTGCAAGACCATTTGTAGCTGGGTGATATGGAGCCCCCTGCTTATGAACGATGCCATTTTGTTTCAAAAACTACTGAAATTCATTTGAGTTAAATTGGGTTCCATGATCGCTCACGAAAACCTTCGGAATCCCAAATGCAGCAAAAATTTTTTTGCAAATCTGGATTGTAGTACTTGTTGTTATGTTGGGGATGATGTGGACTTCCGGCCATTTGCTGAATGCATCCACAAGTACGAACAAATACTTCCCCATGAACGGCCCTGCGAAGTCTGCATGCACCCTTTCGAAGACATTCCTCGGTGTAACCCAACAATGCACCGGAATTTCCTTCTTTGGGTCTGGACGCGAAGCTTGGCATAGTTGACAATTTGACACTATCTTCTCAATGTCTCTATCCATTTGGTTCCACCAACAATAAGCTCTGGCTAAACTTTTCGTACGTGATATTCCGAAGTGTCCCGTATGCAACTCGAGGAGTACTCGCTTCCGCAGCTCATTTGGTATGTATACTCGTATACCGCGTAATAAGCATCCTTTTTGAAGGGCAAACTCCGTTTGCGATATGCCGAATCGATGAATCGCTTCACACTCACGTCCATATTTCAAGCATTCTATCAGTAACCTCACTTCTTTGTCCGATTTAGTTTTTTTACTGAGTTCATCTACTGTCACAGGCAAATTCTCGATAGCCTCTACTTCCAGAACATCCACCTCTTCTATGTGCTTGTATTTATCCGCGCTGGGCAGGCGTGACATCGCATCGGCATTGGCATTGTCTTTAGATTTTTTTAATTTGATGTCATAATTAAAATGCTCCAGGTATATCGCGTAATGCTGCATCCTTGTTGCAGATAAAGTAGGCAAACCTTTCATAGGGGAAAAAATTTGTGAAATTGCTTTATTATCTGTCACTAAGGTAAATTTATTTCCATAGAGGTACTGGTAAAATTTTCTCACCCCGAATATGATAGCATACGCTTCTTTATCTACCTGACTATAGCGCTGTTGTGTTTGGTTTAATGTCTGCGAAGCGAATTGCAAAGGCCTCTACGAGCCATCTTCATACGCGTGACTCAAAACTGCGCCAACTCCGACCGGACAAGTATCCACCGCAAGAATTACTGGCAGCTTAGGGTCGTAGAAGGCCAACACCGTGTCCGATTGCATTTGCTCTTTAACCTCTAGGAAGGCTTTCTTACAATCGTTGTCAAATAGAAATGGCACGTTCTTCTGGAGTAATCTATTTAGGGGATAAAGAATGTTACTTAAATTTTTTATGAAACGACCATAATAGTTTATGAGTCCCAGGAAAGCTCTAACTTCATCTTTTGTAGTTGGTTTCTTCAGCTCTTGTATAGCATCAATCTTACTGGGCATTCTGTGATTTGCCATTTTTGTCGATGACATACCCACAATACTCGATGCGATCTTTCATATACTCTGTTTTGGTCCAGTTAACCCGCATATTATGGTTGTTCAATCTAGCTAAAACCTAAAACTTCTTCCACACGGCATATATGGGTTGGGTCGTCACTTGCCGTTATTTTGATGTCGTCTAGGAATACCGATACACCTGGTTTATCACCAACCAATTGCTCCATAAAACGTTGCCACTGGAGGAGCGCACGCAATTCCATACATCATGCGTGTGGGCTGGAAAAGACCCTTGTGCGTGCTCAACGTTAGAATGTGCCTGTCGTCTGGATGTATCTCCAACTGAAGATAAGCTGTTGACAAGTCTATTGTTTGTGAACTTTGTACCTCCAGCCATTTTACTAAAAAGCTCTTCTATTGTAGGTACAGGATGCACATCGACCATCAATGCTGGATTCACCGTAACCTTATAGTCACTGCAAATACGAACAGTGCCATCCTTTTTTGGGACAGCAACGATCGGAGTGCCCCATTCGCTTTGTTCAACCTTGACCAGTAACCCTTCTGCTACTTGGTTTTCGAGTTCCCGTTCCACTGCATGCCACAGTGGGAAGGCTATTCGCCTCGCCTTAAAGAATCTTGGAGTCACATTTGATTTCAAATATAAGCGAGCTTGAAATTCCGTAATTTTCCCAGTAGATGATGCAAATAATTTTGGGAATTTACTTACCATCACCTTTTGGTCATAACCATGCGCTTTCTCTCCTTGAATTTGGTTTACATCACCTGTTGCATGCAATTTATTAGTCAAGATTTTTGTCCAATCCAACTTTATTTTACGCAGCCATTCTCTTCCCAACAGTGGCTTACGATCAGAGCGAACAATGTATATCTTTACCGGAGCACTTGGAACACCGGCTGTCACGTTAACCCAGATATAACCTGCACAATCCAAAGGTGTTTTACAGTAACTGTATAGCTCGGTGTAACTAACATGTACTTTATGTTTTGGAAAAAACTTTTTTTGCATCCATCAAACTGATCTGCGTCACCGGAGCACCTGTGTCTCTTTCGAAATTAATAAAATTCTTGTTAATTTCCAACTTACAACATATTTTTGCCCTATCGTGTAATCCACTGCCTTTGTGTTTGATATGGAAAGCTCCTCCACCATCAGCGTACCTGAATTTTGTTCCTCTTCTATTTGGTTTAGTTGCTTGTTTGCTTTAAAGCACACTTTTTGTAAATGACCTTTTTTTCTACAAAAATTACAAACGGTTTCTTTATGAGAACATTCATATGCCGTATGCGATGTCATGCCACAGCGATAACACTTTTTTTTCTCATTGTTCTTACCATAAGTTTTATTGTTTTTACCGTACTTTTTGTTGCTCCGTTTTACCTTTTGTTTTTCGTGAAGTTTATTAACGTTTACTTTCTCACTCTCTCCCCCGTGCTGATGAAGCTCTACACCCCCTCTTTCAGCACTCTCATATGCGGTTGCTGTATTTACCGCATCATCTAACGTTAGGCTTTTTTTTCTAATAACCTACATTGAATTTTTTGGTTTCGTAGACCAAAAACAAATTGATTCCTCATAGCGGTGTCCAAATACACTCCGAAATTACAACCAACGGACAATCTGCGAAGGGGGATTAAAAACTCCGCACAATTTTCATCGGTTTTCTGTTTCTGCATATAAAACCTGTAGTTTTCCAGAATCTCATTGGGTTTTGGATCGAAGTGAGCTTCGAGAATTTCCACGATCTCCTCATACCCAATTTCTTCCGGTACCCTGGGAAGTTATTTATCGCACAGAACATCATAGGTCTCTGCTCCCATGTAATGGAGGATAAGTTGACGACGTTTCCCGGCCACACTGTTGTAGAGATCCATTGCAGTCGTTTAACCCAGCGAGCCCAAGACGTAACTTTCTGGTTAAATGAGTCAAAATTAAATACCGTCGTTTGAGAAACTTGTGGTGGTGGATCTGGTGCCATATCTAAACTTTAATTTAATTTACTTATTATATTAAAAGCTAAATTGATTCCTAACACACGTGCAGTTAAATTTCCTCGTCGCCAATTGATATAAGTAAGTGTTGATTCAAAGACGACTATTGACTGACTGAAGTATTTCTCTTTATTAACAAAGTAGTAGATTGACAGTTGTCACTTATGACACTTATGTTAAGATTAATATAGATGATTGGAACATTCCGAGTTCCGACTCACATTCAGCTCTCTGATTCTCTTTTCAATTTCCCACAGAGAATGGACATGCTCTTAGGAGTTGATATTTTCTATGACGGGTTGGGTTCGATATCCCGTTTTTTATAATCCTGCTTTTTATTTTCCCGCATTTAAAATCCCGTTTTTTTAAGCCCGTTTTGTTATTATCCCGCTTTTTTAAAACCCCGTTTTTAAAATCCCGTTTGTTGAAATCCCGTTTATTAAAATCCCGTTTTTATAAGCCCGCTTTTGTAATCAACACCAGGTGTTTTATTTTAAAAATCGCGCGATTTTTAAAATAAAACACCTGGTCACGAACGGGATTTTAACAAAACGGTATTTAAGAAGACGGGTTTATAAACTTTTTTTTGTCGGGATTTTAAAAAGCGGGATTCCGATACGCTCCCTTCTATGACATCTTGGAAGCGGAAAAAATCAGAATGGGTAAAAATCTGCCTACACTCTTTAATACACTTCTGGGTTGGGTTGTAGCTGGAAAATTGCCAACGTCAGGAAACAGTGTCAGTCAACGCAACTTATTACAAATAACAAATCATAATAATCACGAAAATTCACTGGATAATGCATTAAAGGCCTTTTGGGAGCTTGAGAAGTAAGAGTCACCTGATCCAAAGCTTTCAAACGAAGAAAGAGAATGGAAGGCGCATTTCTGATAAAATTTTGCTCGGTTACAGTGTGGACGATATCAAGTGAAACTACCTTACAAGAAATCTCCACTCAAATTAAGATGCTCATATGAGATTGCGCTCAAGAGATTTTTAGCTCTTGGAAGAAAGTTTCAAAAGAATAGTACGCTTAAAATGTAATACGCTCAATTCAAGAATGAATTTATTCAGCTATCACACATAGAACGAATAGATCATTTTGATTTTCAACAGCCGCATTATGTAACACCCCATCACTGCGTATTTAAAATGTCAAGTTCTACTACAAAGCTTCGTGTCGTCTTTGACGCTTCATCGAAGACAAGCTCTGGAAATTCACTGAATTAGCTATTGTTATAAAATCAGGTCCATGCGGCTCTACTGAGCAGTGAAGAACAATTTTATTCTTTTTCCTTTCCAGTTTCTTTTCATCCTTTTCGAAGTAGAATTCGAATTTTGGCCAATTTGTTCTAGGAGATGACAAAAATTACGGTCCATGAAACCAAAGTTTTGAATTGATCAGATCTAATGGATACGAGCCTCGTGATAGAATATCTGCGGGATTCAATTTTGTCGGTATGTGACGCTACAGGTGGAATGGTGCTATGTCTTCAATGACTGCTACTTTATTAGCAACAAAGGTCTGCTAATTGCTTGATTCTTCCTTAATCCAGCTTGAAACAACTGTCGAATCTGTCCACAACGTAATATTCTTGAAACTCACGAAATTAAAAATATCTTTAACGCGCTTCACAAGCTGTGCCATAATGACTGCTGCACAAAGTTCAAGTTTTGGAAAGGAGCATTTTTTAGTTGGCGCTACCCTAGATTTTGCGCACAGTAAATTTACATTTATTTCGTTGTTTTTGAGGTTTGCAGATCTTATATAAATGCATGAACCATACGCATTTTCGGAGCTATCGCAGAATGCGTGTATTTCATATTGAGAGTTCTTTGAAAAGGCAAGGTGATCTTTTTCCAACTCGTATAAGTTGGTGTGGTTAGCACACCATTTTCTGAGGCTAAATCCACCCTTGGATAAGCATGCACATAATTGTTTTTGTAACTAAATGGCCTGGCCTAGTGTGTTGGCTCCTGATAGTACGTCATCGACATAAAAATCTGAGTTAATAGAGTCAGAAGCCTGTGGAAAATGCACTCTGTCATCTATAGATAACTGCTTTGGTGCGCGTGTAGAGAGAAATGCTGCTGAGGCGATGCCGTATGTTACAGTTGTGAGTGTTGTTGTGGTACATTTGAATAGGGTCACTTTCGTTTGATCTCCAAAGAACGCAATGATATTTTCGATCATCTGAATGTAATGCCACTTGACGATGCATTTTTGTAATGTCCGATGTGAATACATAAGTATAAAATCTAAACCGCAAAGCAATAGTGAAAAGGTTGTGATACTTCTTTGCTTCCCAGCTGGGGTAGGACTCAGCGGGCCAGGGTATTTCCCAAGGAAGCCAAAAGACTTGGGATGCGACGGTCCAACTTCTGCGTAAAAAGGAGAACTCCGACACGGCAAATGTTTCTTAGCGATTTTCTTTATTATCTTAATTTAAATCGACGAGCTTACAATATTGTTTACAATGGGTTTGCGTTTTTTTTTCTTACGTTAATGTAACCATAAAATTAACAACTTTTTCTTTCATTTACGTTAATCAAAAAAAAAAACAGAAACTGAATCAATATGCCTTAAGGGCCAAGTTTTGCTAAGTCAATTGGTATCAATGGAAAACTGAAAGTTTGCCTGAAGGGCTGGCGGCTCTTGTTTATTTTCACCTTTGTTTTTAGGACTTTGCGGACAACGGTATTGATGCGGGGTCGGTGATTGGCTATAGGCTGGTTGGACTTGGTGCAACCTTTTGCTGCAGCTCCTGGCGATCGTTCGTTTGGTCACGGTGCGCTAAATTTAGGGATAAACAAAGATTAGTTAATCTCAATAGACCTTACAAAATAGTGCCCACTGGGTCCTGACTTTGTGAGGCCGATTAAACCGGTTTCTTTATTATTATTATTATTACACGGGAACTAAGGTTGACTATTAAAGTCAAACGGACGGCGCGGCGGTTTTCTTAATGGACCTTAGAATTGAGGTGTGCCTCCTGGGTCCATCCTCAATGCAAGGCCAATTAAAAACAAGAATATTTCGGGGCGGAACGGGGTAGACTACTAGAGTCGATAATGGCGGCAGATTTTGGTATTTTTAATCGACCTTAGAACTGAGGTGTGCTTCCTGGGTCCATCCTCAATGCAAGGCCAATGGCCAATTAATCAAAAAAAAAATGTGCTGCTAGTGGTTGAGTCTACTTTTAATGGACCTTATGCTTGCGCTGTGCCTCCTGGGTCCATACGCACTATAAGGCCAATTAATCCAAAAACAATTTTAAAATTCGGGGTTAGAGACGGTGATTATAAAAAAGTTGATAGGGCTGATTCGTTACTCAATGGACCTTAAGACTGAGGTGTGCCTCCTGGGTCCATCCTCAATATAAGGCCAATTAAATACAAATCGAAAATTGACTGTGTAAGTCGGCAGAACAGAAAACTTCGCTTTTAATCAGAGTGGTATTCCCACAGCTAATATTAGCTTAGTTATTTCTCTTCTATTTCTGGGGGTGATTTCACATCTTCTTATCATTTCTGCGGTGATGAGTGGATGTGAACTCACAAAAATGAAAAAAAATATAACCAAAACTTTTTTCTTTACTTATTCGCATGCCGGTTATGGGTGGTCGTCGCATAGCCGTTGTATGTGTAGTTTGCTTTGAGGCGGCGAATGTAAAAAGTGTGACGTTTCGTCACAAGGTCAGACTGTACAACAGGGCCCACCATCAATAGCTCATTCAGTGAATTTCCAGAGCTTGTCTTCGATGAAGCGTCAAAGACGACACGAAGCTTTGTAGTAGAACTTGACATTTTAAATACGCAGTGATGGGGTGTTACATAATGCGGCTGTTGAAAATCAAAATGATCTATTCGTTCTATGTGTGATAGCTGAATAAATTCATTCTTGAATTGAGCGTATTGCATTTTAAGCGTACTATTCTTTTGAAACTTTCTTCCAAGAGCTAAAAATCTCTTGAGCGCAATCTCATATGAGCATCTTAATTTGAGTGGAGATTTCGCGCGATTTTTAAAATAAAACACCTGGTCACGAACGGGATTTTAACAAAACGGTATTTAAGAAGACGGGATTATAAACTTTTTTTTGTCGGGATTTTAAAAAACGGGATTTTAAAAAGCGGGATTCCGATACGCTCCCTTCTATGACATCTTGGAAGCGGAAAAAATCAGAATGGGTAAAAATCTGCCTACACTCTTTAATACACTTCTGGGTTGGGTTGTAGCTGGAAAATTGCCAACGTCAGGAAACAGTGTCAGTCAACGCAACTTATTACAAATAACAAATCATAATAATCACGAAAATTCACTGGATAATGCATTAAAGGCCTTTTGGGAGCTTGAGAAGTAAGAGTCACCTGATCCAAAGCTTTCAAACGAAGAAAGAGAATGGAAGGCACATTTCTGATAAAATTTTGCTCGGTTACAGTGTGGACGATATCAAGTGAAACTACCTTACAAGAAATCTCCACTCAAATTAAGATGCTCATATGAGATTGCGCTCAAGAGATTTTTAGCTCTTGGAAGAAAGTTTCAAAAGAATAGTACGCTTAAAATGCAATACGCTCAATTCAAGAATGAATTTATTCAGCTATCACACATAGAACTAATAGATCATTTTGATTTTCAACAGCCGCATTATGTAACACCCCATCACTGCGTATTTAAAATGTCAAGTTCTACTACAAAGCTTCGTGTCGTCTTTGACGCTTCATCGAAGACAAGCTCTGGAAATTCACTGAATGAGCTATTGATGGTGGGCCCTGTTGTACAGTCTGACCTTGTGACGAAACGTCACACTTTTTACATTCGCCGCCTCAAAGCAAACTACACATACAACGGCTATGCGACGACCACCCATAACCGGCATGCGAATAAGTAAAGAAAAAAGTTTTGGTTATATTTTTTTTCATTTTTGTGAGTTCACATCCACTCATCACCGCAGAAATGATAAGAAGATGTGAAATCACCCCCAGAAATAGAAGAGAAATAACTAAGCTAATATTAGCTGTGGGAATACCACTCTGATTAAAAGCGAAGTTTTCTGTTCTGCCGACTTACACAGTCCATTTTCGATTTGTATTTAATTGGCCTTATATTGAAGATGGACCCAGGAGGCACACCTCAGTCTTAAGGTCCATTGAGTAACGAATCAGCCCTATCAACTTTTTTATAATCACCGTCTCTAACCCCGAATTTTAAAATTGTTTTTGGATTAATTGGCCTTATAGTGCGTATGGACCCAGGAGGCACAGCGCAAGCATAAGGTCCATTAAAAGTAGACTCAACCACTAGCAGCACATTTTTTTTTGGATTAATTGGCCATTGGCCTTGCATTGAGGATGGACCCAGGAAGCACACCTCAGTTCTAAGGTCGATTAAAAATACCAAAATCTGCCGCCATTATCGACTCTAGTAGTCTACCCCGTTCCGCCCCGAAATATTCTTGTTTTTAATTGGCCTTGCATTGAGGATGGACCCAGGAGGCACAACTCAATTCTAAGGTCCATTAAGAAAACCGCCGCGCCGTCCGTTTGACTTTAATAGTCAACCTTAGTTCCCGTGTAATAATAATAATAATAAAGAAACCGGTTTAATCGGCCTCACAAAGTCAGGACCCAGTGGGCACTATTTTGTAAGGTCTATTGAGATTAACTAATCTTTGTTTATCCCTAAATTTAGCGCACCGTGACCAAACGAACGATCGCCAGGAGCTGCAGCAAAAGGTTGCACCAAGTCCAACCAGCCTATAGCCAATCACCGACCCCGCATCAATACCGTTGTCCGCAAAGTCCTAAAAACAAAGGTGAAAATAAACAAGAGCCGCCAGCCCTTCAGGCAAACTTTCAGTTTTCCATTGATACCAATTGACTTAGCAAAACTTGGCCCTTAAGGCATATTGATTCAGTTTCTGTTTTTTTTTTGATTAACGTAAATGAAAGAAAAAGTTGTTAATTTTATGGTTACATTAACGTAAGAAAAAAAAACGCAAACCCATTGTAAACAATATTGTAAGCTCGTCGATTTAAATTAAGATAATAAAGAAAATCGCTAAGAAACATTTGCCGTGTCGGAGTTCTCCTTTTTACGCAGAAGTTGGACCGTCGCATCCCAAGTCTTTTGGCTTCCTTGGGAAATACCCTGGCCCGCTGAGTCCTACCCCAGCTGGGAAGCAAAGAAGTATCACAACCTTTTCACTATTGCTTTGCGGTTTAGATTTTATACTTATGTATTCACATCGGACATTACAAAAATGCATCGTCAAGTGGCATTACATTCAGATGATCGAAAATATCATTGCGTTCTTTGGAGATCAAACGAAAGTGACCCTATTCAAATGTACCACAACAACACTCACAACTGTAACATACGTCATCGCCTCAGCAGCATTTCTCTCTACACGCGCACCAAAGCAGTTATCTATAGATGACAGAGTGCATTTTCCACAGGCTTCTGACTCTATTAACTCAGATTTTTATGTCGATGACGTACTATCAGGAGCCAACACACTAGGCCAGGCCATTTAGTTACAAAAACAATTATGTGCATGCTTATCCAAGGGTGGATTTAGCCTCAGAAAATGGTGTGCTAACCACACCAACTTATACGAGTTGGAAAAAGATCACCTTGCCTTTTCAAAGAACTCTCAATATGAAATACACGCATTCTGCGATAGCTCCGAAAATGCGTATGGTTCATGCATTTATATAAGATCTGCAAACCTCAAAAACAACGAAATAAATGTAAATTTACTGTGCGCAAAATCTAGGGTAGCGCCAACTAAAAAATGCTCCTTTCCAAAACTTGAACTTTGTGCAGCAGTCATTATGGCACAGCTTGTGAAGCGCGTTAAAGATATTTTTAATTTCGTGAGTTTCAAGAATATTACGTTGTGGACAGATTCGACAGTTGTTTCAAGCTGGATTAAGGAAGAATCAAGCAATTAGCAGACCTTTGTTGCTAATAAAGTAGCACTCATTGAAGACATAGCACCATTCCACCTGTAGCGTCACATACCGACAAAATTGAATCCCGCAGATATTCTATCACGAGGCTCGTATCCATTAGATCTGATCAATTCAAAACTTTGGTTTCATGGACCGTAATTTTTGTCATCTCCTAGAACAAATTGGCCCAAATTCGAATTCTACTTCGAAAAGGATGAAAAGAAACTGGAAAGGAAAAAGAATAAAATTGTTCTTCACTGCTCAGTAGAGCCGCATGGACCTGATTTTATAACTTATATTAAATATCGCAATGATTATACTTCTATACTGCATGTAGTTAGATACGCTTTAGAAGCAACTGCAAGCAAGAGAAAGCTCATCGCATGTGTGGACCATTAACAGCTGATGAAATTAGAGAATCTCTCACTAAATAGTTCAAATGACTTCTTTCAGTGCTGAAATTCGGTCTTTAAAAAGGAGTAAGGTACTTCCATCAAATAGCCACATTCAAGCACTTGTACCCTTCATCGACGAAAGAGGCTTATTAAGAGTTGGTGGAGATTAAAATTTTCTGCGTTGGATTACAAAAGCAAACACCCTATACTGCTTCCTAAAGGACACGTTTTACCTACGCTCTTCTTCGACATCTCCATATTACTAACCATTATGTTGGTCCTCAAACTTTATTGAGCATAGCTAGGCAAACATTCTGGCCTCTTCATGGAAAAGTAATTTGTCGATCGATATACCATAAATGCCTCATATGCTTTCGAGCTAATCCAATCAAACAAGAACTTCTTATGGGTGACCTACCCGAACTTCGTGTTCAACAAGCATGGCCTTTTAGTTTTATTGGCGTTGACTTTTGTGGCCCGTTTCAAATATATTTTAACCGTAGAGGAATCATATCAACAAAAGGATACAGTTTTTGTCTGTTTTTCATCAAAGGCAATTCACTTAGAGCTAGTGGAGGACCTTCATGGTTCACACTATCAAGCATTGGTCGGTCAAACCAAAGTCTGTCCAACTAATTGTACAGTGTGAACAGGGCTAATGGGAATAACATGGAAAATAATCCCTCCACGCTCTCAAAATTACGGTGGCTTGTGGGAAGCCGCTGTGAAGTCAACTAAATTTCATCTCAAAAGAATTTTGCAGGATGCCAAACTCAATTTCTTTGAATTTAACACCTTAATTATTCAAATTGAATCTGTTCTTAATTCCAGGCCGATCACATCTGTTCCTGAAAAATCCAGCGACATGCCGGCTCTAACACCTGGGCACTTCATAATAGGCACAGCTCTTAACACTATCCCTGAGCCAAATATCCAGTGAACAAATGCAAACCAATTACAACGTTACCAAAAGATGCAGTGGTATGTACAACAGTTTTGGAGCCGATGGGCAACTGAGTACTTGCAGAGTCTACAACGTCGTTCGAAATGGACAAAGCATGGTGAATCGCTAAGCATTGGTGACGTTGTGGCTTTGGAGGAAGAAAACTAGCCTCCATTGAAATGGCGACTTGGTCGAGTCGTAAATGTACACCCGGGAAAGGATGGAGTCGTGAGAGCTGTAACACTCAAGACATCAAGCGGTGAAACACGAAGAGCAGCAGCTAAAGTAAGGCGACATCCAATTGAACAGATTTTGTATCCTTAAGGTGGGGAATATGTTACGAAGCAGTTTCAAATTAAAACCTCCAATTTCTTTAACATGCACCCTGTATTTTTTTTTTTTTTTTTTTGCCTGGTAAAAATCCTCGATCGAACCCTCCAAGTGGGTGCCGGGCGGGCAATGTTCACTACATATACTTATCAGTGTCTGTACGATGTCAGACGGTGACAGCCATGGTTAGGTTGGATCGCTGGGTGGTTGTGACTTCTCAATAGCACAATCCTTAGAAATCCAATCTCACCATAGATACGAGGTTCCTAGTTTCAGTGGTGGTGTGAGCATTTATAATCCGTGCCGAAGAATTAAAGGTTGGGGGATAAACCAATCAATAACGAGCCCTTCTGGATGCTTGGCAGGGTCCAGAATAGACTAGCCTTACCCCAGTACACGGCTCTGCCGGGGCTGACCTTCTCCTTCTGTAGTTACTCGTTGGACTTTCTTTGGAATTTTTAAAAACTAACAAACAAACAAACAAACAAACAGACAAAAAAACGAACAAAAAGACAAAAAGAAAACTGGGGGGAGGCAACGAAAGTTGTACACATTCTCCGATTTGGCTGAAAAGTCGAAGCAGGAATGTGAGCCAACGGGCATACCTTCCACCAGTGGGATACAAGGTTCGCACACAGGCTCTGAACCAGCTGCAAAGCCAGTTCAGGTCTGTGCAGTGGGAACCAAGAATCCCGACTCTGGCGAGCAGCACAGCCCGCTGGAAACTGGTCAAGAGCATGCTGCAAAGCTAGTTCTAGCCAGTGAATCGGAGGGCAAACGGACCGCCACTGCTAATAGAGGGGATGAAGTCCCCAATATTAGCTTTGAAAACAATTCGCCTGCTTTGGTGCTATCATCAAGACAGGACGAGATGAAACTTACAAAGAGGGGAAATGGAGGGATGATCAACGACTCCGACTCCACTTTGAATGCCCTTAAAATAAAGGACACGGGGAGGGCCGTTCAGACTGGCAGGGTTGGGGAGGCGATAAGCAACCCTAACTCTGCGGGTCGGTGCGTACCCTCGTCGAGTACAATGAATCCTCCAATTGGTGGAGCGGGAGAGGTGATTAACAACTCTAGCTCGGCCAAGGGGGGGACTCAGATCAAAAAAACGCCCGCTCAGATACGTCGCCAAGCCAGAAGGGTAATTGAAACGGTGGGTGGTAAACTCGCAGTGGAGAGAACCCCGGGTGAGGTTGATAAATTGAAGTGGGCAAGTAAAATTGCAGAAGAGACCAGCCAAGACTCAACGTCGAAGCGAAACAGGTCGTTTGAGGTTGAAAAACCTCAACCAAAAAAGCCAAGAGTCGGGGTTAGCGTTCCATCGACACTGGTGCCGGGGCAATCCTTTGGTGACGTGATAAAGGGACAGATTGTTGTCGCGGTTATCGACGGGAGCAATATGGATGGAAACATCTCTGCCGACAGGTGGGCGGACGCCAAGGCTCACCTCGCTTTCAGGTTTATACCTGTTATCGAGGCGAATCCAGGACCCCTCCCAAGAATTAGTGACGCTGGCTGGCATCAAAACCGCGTCAAGCTGATCGCCTGCCAAGACCAGAGACCGCTTCACCTATATAAAATTGCTGTCAGCGGTTTAGGTGAGATCTGGCCAGGTGCTAAGCTAGAGGTTGTGGCAATGGAGGATATCCCAAGCAAACCGAGAGCTCGTGCCATGGTACCGGCCCTACATGAATCGCGGGAGATGGTTCTCCAGTTGATTAAATACAGCAACCCGGATCTGCCCACTCACGATTGGACGGTTCCGGTGATTGAAAAAGAGTCGGTGGGTCGTTATCGGTCGGCTCTTGTCATCCTGAATAAAGAGTCATTAGAACCTCTGGCGGCACGCTGGGGTGTTATTCAGTACGGCTTTGACAGCCTAGTGCTGAAAATATACAAAAAAGATGAGGACGCTGCAAAGCTTCCAAAGCAAGCGGCTGAATCCGAAGCCAAGGAGTCCACTGCGAGTGTCGAATCTTCCATCATGGAGACAGACGCGGCAAGTTGCTCTGATTCTTTGGAACAGCTGTCTTGCTCGAAACTGGTCGAAAAGACTACAATAATAGTGTCTGATTAAGACGCAACTGAAATCAAATCGTCCGATAAGGACGACAACAACAAAGGTGGAGCCTTAGACTCCGACGATGAAATGCTTGGGGTTCTCCTTTCTGAGGATGAGTTGCTAGACTCTGCCTCAGATATGGAGGACCTTAATGCTACAGTGTTGGAGATTAAGCTGGATGATTGTAGCAATGCTGCAGATACTCCAGATTAATCTCCAACACTCCATCAAAGCCTCGCCCGGACTCCTTCTCCGACTAAGCAAGTCCGGCCAGGATATAGTCCTGATCCAGGAACCATGGATTAGTAAATCCGTGGTAAAAGGACTCAGGACGAAAGATTATTCTCTGCTGTATGTGACGGACAAAGGTGAACCAAGATCCTGCATACTGGCAAAGAAAACATTTAACGTATTTTTACTACCTAATTACAGCAATTGCGACACCACAACAGTAAAACTGCAGACCAACAGTGGGACTTACTGGCTCACGTCCGCCTATCTAGGTCATGACCAACCGGGGCCGCTACCAGGAGAGACGCTCAAGCGCGTAATAAAAAGCGCAACAAAGCTCAAAGCGGATCTTAAAATAGGAAGTGACGTCAACGCACATCACGCAGTATGGGGGAGTACGGACGTAAATGAAAGGGGTGAGTCTCTTTTTAATTTTATACTAAGTACTAACCTTCTTATCTGCAATATCGGTAACGAACCAACCTTTGTCACAAAAAACAGACAAGAGGTTTTAGATGTTACCTTTGTATCTCAATCAATCTATAACAAGATTGAAAATTGGGCTGTATCTAAGGATCACTCCTTCTCTGATCACAGATACATCCAATTTAGTCTAACAGATGACACACCAAAACCCATAGGCCTCCGTAATTATAGGAAAACTGACTAGGTAAAATTCAGGGAAATCTTCAAACATTGTTACAACTACAATGACAATAGCTTCCCTTCAAACCCCAAGGATCTTGACAGCAAAGTCGACCATCTAAACTGTGCTCTTAACCATGCCTTGTGTAACTCCTGTCCTCTTACCATAGTAAGAAGGAAGAAGAAACCACACTGGTGGACCAAAGAGCTAGAACCGCTCAAGAAAAGTTGTGCGAAGCTTTTCAATCGAGCCAAATCTTCCAGGAATCCCATAGACTGGGATCTATATAAGGAATCCCTTAGGATTTACAAAAAGAGATTACGAATAAGCAAAAGATCCTCTTGGAAAGAATTCTGCAATAAAATTGAAGACTCCTCAGAGGCATCTAGACTTAGGATTAGGAAAATCCTATCAGCGAGTCCAAACATGCCAAGTTCTATAAAAGATGAAAACGGCAACTGAACCAGCTCATATGAAGAAACAGTGCCGATCTGCTATCGAACAAGTGAAGACGTGCCGTGTCGAGTGTCCGCACTTTGTTCACCCAGTGCACATTATCACCATACTTTTCTTCCCTAACATTTAAATATTAAATAAATCCCCCCAAAATCAATAAAAAAAATCAATTCTCCCGTGCGCCGCGAGTGAAAAAAAAAGAGAAATTTCATTGTTTTTAAAACAAAAAACAAAAAATCTAGTGCAAATCATCACCAGTGCCAGTGCTTGTGCAGTGCATTCATTCCACCTACCACCCATTTAAATTAGTAAAAAAAAAAAAAAATTGTCAACAATAACCTAACCTGTGTCATCTCCTGCCCTGCACCACTCTTGCAGTCACGGCATTTGCACACATTTCATATGATTTGAATTTTTCTTATCAAGTGCAGTGTGTGCAAATGCTGTGGCTGTGAGTTTGCTAGGCGAATAGTCGATCAACGGTGTTGGTCCCGTTGGTAAAACGTAATCAAGTTGCTGGCTGGGCATAACACCGCAAGTAATTTGCTTATGTTCTCCAATTGAGATCTTTACTTGTTGGTTCGACTTAGGTTGCGTCTGCGTTCGATATTTTGTTTTATGTGCTTTTGTGAATTGTAATGTCGGGTAAATTTCGGGTCGATTTTAGCAACATTAGGGGGTTGCGATCGAATTTCTTTGCTGTGTACGCTCACACTGCAAAATACAGGCCAGCTGTTTTGGCACTGAGTGAAACACAGGTTGGTGTTGATTCTGATCCCTCAGAGTTCAACCTGCCTGGATATAGCTTAGTGCCATTATTCTTTTCCTCCCATGGCCTCGCCGTATATGTTAGGAATGATATTGCTTACCAGCTTCTACCACAATACGGCCTCTGTTCTAATACGAATTTTAATTTCATGTGGTTAAAATTCACCGTCCGTAAGCATATCAATCACTATTGTTTTATTTACAGAAGCCCCAATTTAAATAGCAATTCAACCTCTAACGAGTTTGATGCGCTATCTGAATCCATAATAAGAATTGTTTCCCTTTATCCTCACACTGAAATCGCAATTGCGGGCGATTTCAATGTACACACACAATTCAGGTTGGCTTCGACATTCTGGCCAGACAACACCCGAAGGAAAATATGTTGAGATCTTCGCTGAGTTTAACGAATTAACTCAACTTGTTGATGAGCCCACTCGGGTTCCAGATATTGAAGGCCATGCGGCCAACACTCTTGACTTATTTCTCACTTCTCATCCCGAAAAATATAGGGTTATAGTATCATCTCCTTTAGGCACATCGGATCATTGTGTCATATCGGTAGATTTTTCGTCTTCCGTCACGGTAAAAAAAAAGATAAAGTCCCCAAAAGAACTGTGTGGCAATACGAGAAAGCCAATTGGGACGGCCTGAATAATTTCTTTCGAAGTTTTAATTGGTCATTGTGCTTTCTCGACGGAAACGTTGATGCATCAGCTGATATGATATCTAACGTAATTCTCAACGGCATGAGAAATTTTGTTCCTCACAGAACAAAAAGTATCATCCCCAAAGAGAATTCGTGGTTCGATTTAAGCTGTAAAGAGGCGATTAGGGATCGAGAAAGTAGTTTTTGAAAATTTAAAGATAACCCTACTGTAGAAAACCGAAATTTGTTCAAACGGGCCAGAAATTTCTGTAATGCTCAAATAAAAAGGGCAAAGTTTTTACATGACCAAAAAGTAAGTCAAAAAATACTATTGTGTCCAAAAGGAAGTAAAAATTTTGGTCTTTTGTCAAGAACATTAAGAACTCGACCACGTCATCGGTCCCAACGCTCGTCTTCAATGACTCTCCGTATGTCAGCTCCATCGACAAAGCCAATTTGCTGGCAGCTCAATTTGCTGCCAACTCGACACTTCCTTACAGCATATTGGGTCCACCTGAGCTCGAGTCTGCAAATTCTTTGATGAAGCAGATATTTTTTCGAACTCGCTCGGTTGCGAGAGTCCTCAAAGATCTCAACATACATAAATCCGCTGGTCCAGATGGTATCCCCGCCGTCATTCTGAAGAGGTGTTCTTCTACGCTGGCAAAACCACTGCGCAAACTTTTCCATCTTTCCTATTCTGCTGGGATTTTTCCGAGCAGATGGAAAACTGCATTTGTCCAACCGATCCAATCCAACCTTCCAATTACCGTCCAATTGCACTAAAGTCCCTTATTTCCAAGGTCATGGAAACGTTGATAAACCGTCAACTTATGAAATATCTTGAAGAACGAAAGCTTCTTAATGACCGGCAGTACGGCTTTCGTAGCAAAGGGTCCACTGGTGATTTGATGGCTTATCTCACCGAAAAGTGGAACCACTCTTTACATTGTTTTGGAGAAAGTAAGATTATTGCGGTTGATATTTCTAAAGCATTTGATAGAGTTTGGCATCAGGCTCTTTTATCGAAAATGCGTGCTTTTGGTATCGATGAGTCTCTTCTTCGTTGAATTAGAAATTACCTTTCCGACCGTTCAATACAAGTTATGTTGGATGGCTTCAAGTCTGATACCCACTTAATAAATGCTGGTGTGCCCCAGGGCTCCGTTTTGTCTCCGACTCTCTTCCTCATTTTCATTAATGATCTCTTGTCTGAAACTTCTAATCCGCTTAACTGTTTTGCTGACGACTCGACCCTCAGCTTTTCATATTCGTTTCCAAATTCACGTCCCTGCTCTTCGGATGTGGAACTAGAACGGTTGCGTATGATAAGCTCATTGAATTCTGACCTTGACAGCATTGTTGCATGGGGTCTTATGAACCGAGTAGAATTCAATGCTTCGAAAACTCAATGCTGTCTCTTGTCGTTGAAGGTTAACATTCCCCCATTGCCATTATCCATGAATGGTACCTGCATCGAAGAAACCGAAAAGCTGTCAGTACTTGGTATGTGTGTAAACGATGATCTTCGTTGGAACGACCACATATTTGAAGTCGCCAAAAATGCTCCAAAATGCTTAGGTTTCTTAAGACGATGCAGGAAGTTCTTTACCCCTTCTGATCTGGCTACAATTTATAAGGCTTTCATCCGCCCAAAACTGGAGTATAACTCCCATATCTGGTCAGGTGCTTCTCAAACATCTTTGCGCCTACTTGATAGGGTGCAAAATAGAGCGTAAAGATTCATAGGTGATAGTTCAATCGTAGAATCGATTGATTCTCTTGAACATCGTCGAAATGTTACCTGTCTTACTCTCTTTTATCGCTTTTTCTACAAACAGTGCTCTAGTGAAATAGCCAGTTGCATTCCTCCCCTGAAACAATTTAGCCGCAACACTCGCCTCGCTAGGAATGCTCATCAGTTTTACCTTGAGCCCAACTTCGGACGTACAGTCAAGTATAGAGATTCGTATTTCAGTCGCACCACCCGAAAGTGGAATGCTTTACCTGGCTCTGTATTTCCCCTGCATTACGATTCACAAAGGTTCAAAAGCAACGTGCATCGGTGCCTTCTTTCAAATCCTCTCCTATTTTCCTAAATGCTCGCACTGTGTTTTTAACATTATAAGGGTAGTCATAACCACTTGATGTGCGCGTTAATTATAAAAAAAAAAAAAAAAAACATTAAACTTGCTACTGGATACTCATTTCCCTGGTAGCTCGTTGACAATAACAGACGAGGAGCACTTGCCTCGACTCGCAAACCAATCAGGTAAAGGTCTTATCTCTAGAGATATACTGTTATGGGCAATAAACAGCTTTGACCCTTATAAATCACCAGGGTCTGACGGAATCATCCCTGCGGAGCTGCAGCAGGTTTCAGACATCATCATCTGTAACTTAGAGATGATCATGAAAGGATGCATCAGCTATGCCTATATTACCAAGGCCTGGAGAGAAGCTAGGGTCGTCTTTATACCTAAAGCCGGCAAAAGCTCCCATGTAAATCCAAAAGATTTAAGACCTATTAGTCTATCATCCTTCCTCCTTAAAACACTGGAAAGAATGATTAACATACATTTAAGACAAGAAATTAAACCTAGTCTGATCTCAACGGCGCAACATGCCTATAAAAAAGGTAAATCAGTGGAAACTGCACTCCACTCTCTGGTTTGCACCATTGAAAAATCCCTGCACTACAAAGAATACTCTCTCGTCGCATTCCTAGACATAGAGCAAGCAATCACTAATGCTCTTGATGGGCTGCTCATAGAGTAACACATCAAAAACATGATAACAACAATGCTCAGCAGCAGAATCATTAGTTCCGAAATGGGGAACTACAAAACAAGCAGAATGGCCAATAGAGGAACCCCGCAGGGAGGAGTTTTATCTCCCCTACTGTGGAACCTGGTCGTTAACAAATTGTTAATCGACCTAGAGGACGAAGGTTTCAAAACTATAGCCTATGCCGATGATGTAGCAATTGCCGTTTCAGGCAAGCACCCACAAACCCTAGCTGAGCTGCTACAAACAGCACTTAACAAGCTTATCAATTGGGCTGCAGATTGTGGTCTGAACATCAATCCACACAAAACGGAATTAGTTCTCTTTACGCGGAAATACAAAATTCCGGACTTCAGACCCCCAACTATTAAAGGGGTAACTCTCACACTGTCAAATCAGGCTAAATATCTAGGTCTCATTTTTGACAAAAAACTGACCTGGAAAACCAATATTGAGGAAAGAGTAAATAAAGCCAACGTTGCACTCTTCTCCTGTAAAAAAGCCATTGGCGGGAAATGAGGTTTCTCGCCCCAAATCACCCATTGGCTGTTTACCTCGGTAATTAGACCGATACTCACATACGGGGTGATAGTCTGGTGGACAGCACTAGACAAGATGATCAACTACAACAAGCTGGCCAAAGTTCAAAGAACGGCTAGTCTGTGTATTAGAGGCGCACTGAGGACAACCCCATCGGACGCCCTCAATGTACTACTAGATTTCACACCCCTAGATATCTTCAGCAAACAAGTCGCAGCTAGCTCAGCTACTCGACTCAGAGCTACATCACAGTGGACCAATAATCAAATCGGCCACACTACCATTCTAGATATCTTTAGATTCTTCCGACTACATCACCCCGATCCGACTACACCACCCCCAAGTTGGTGTTTGACAATAATTTTCAAGTAACCATACCTTCAAGAGAAGCTTGGGAAAATGGCGCTCTTTTGGAAAATGAAGCAATACACTTCTACACCGATGGTTCAAAAACCAGCGAAGGTGTGGGAAGTGGAATCTACTCAGAAAAACTGAATCTCAGTCTTTTCTTCCGCCTACCCGATCATTGTAGTGTGTTCCAAGCGGAAATTCTGGCGATTAAGGAGGTGCTGTCTTGGCTGAAAGAAAACGTCATATCCTCCACGGATATTCGGATCTTCTCAGACAGCCAAGCTGCCCTTAAATCTCTTGCCTCTGTCTCTACAAAATCCACCACGGTCCAAAATTGTCAGATGTCTCTGAGGGAGATGTCAAATCAGTTTAACGTTCACCTTTCATGGGTGCCAGGGCACAGGGACATACCAGGCAACTGTATGGCAGACGAACTAGCCAAAAAGGGCACGACCACTTCCCTACGCTCGGAATGGAACAACATAGGTGTACCTATCGCTACATGTAAACTCCTACTTAGACAAGACGCTTCAAGGATAACAAACACTAGATGGACTGAGAGTAACAACTGCCTTGCAACCAAAAAAAATTTGGCCGTGTGTTGACTCAAAACGCTCGAAGAGTTTGTTGGCCCTGAACCGTCTGTATCTAGGTTCTACCATAGGTGTTCTTACGGGACACTGTCTAATAGGGAGACACGCCAAAAGACTTTGTGTGTTTTCCAATGATTTCTGCAGAAGCTGCATGGACGAGGAGGAGGAAGAAACCGTTCAACACCTTCTTTGCTCATGCCCTGCACTACTTCATAGGAGGAAAACTCATCTCGGTGAATTCTTCTTCGATGATATTAGCGACCTAGCTTACATAGACTCTAAAAGTCTTTCGAAATACATTAAAAGTTCCACGTGGTTCGACTAGCAGGTGATTAACCGGCTAGTCCCGTAATGGAAGATTAATAAGTGATCAACTCGTTAATCTTACATCGGGTTTCTGAGATCAGTAGGTGATTAACTTGCTGATCTCTGTGGTATCACAATGGGCCCTTGCGGCCTAAGTGTGTCAGGCAATGTACTCATTGACTGACAGCCACTTCCACCTAACCTAACCTAACCCTGTATTTTTGTACATTCACAATCAATGACTTCTAAATGACACTTGTCATAAAGTAACATTTTCTTGTAAAAAACATCCGCCTGTCAAGTAAAAATCATTTTCTTGCCACTATTAAAGCAACCTTTATAATATAAACATCGGTTCTGAGTTTTCTTATATATTGTAAACCATTTTCATTAAGCCCATCATCGAAACTAATTGCATTATTATTTCGCATAAACATTATTATTGGGGCAACAGACATTATGGGCTGATATAAATGCATAATTAATTAATGAAATGGAGAAGGAGAAAAAGAAAATGCAACTGCAATCGACGACCGGTTTCTCTATGACACTTCGACTTCTGAAGGACACTTGTCATAAAGTCACATTTTCTTGTAAAAAAACATCCGCCTGTCAAGTAAAAATCATTTTCTTGCCACTATTAAAGCAACCTTTATAATATAAACATCGGTTCTGAGTTTTCTTTGATATTTTAAGCCATTTTCATTTAGCTTAGCATCGAAACTAATTGCATTATTATTTCGCATAAACATTATTATTGGGGCAACAGACAGTATGGGCTGATATAAATGTATAATTAATTAATGAAATGGAGAAGGAGAAATTGAAAATGCAACTGCAATCGACGATCGACGACCGTCGCGACGGTTGAACTCGAAATAAAGATGGTATTAACAAAGTTTCATAGCTTATGTGAGATAAAATGTGGGCCAAAAGCAGCTATAAAAATTCTCCAAGATCGATTCGTTTGGCCAAATGAGAACACACTGTACAAAGTTCGTAAAGTGCTGTTTACAGTGTCAACGTTCTAAAATCAGCCGCCATAACAAATCAGAGCCCGCATCGTACGCTTTAACATCACAACGGTTTACTAATATTATTATATAAATATGGATATTGTCGGCCCATTATCTACATACATACTAGACTGTTTCAGAAAAAAAAATTTTTTTTAATTTTCTCCCAAACAGGTTAAAAAGTATCGTTTAGGTAACATAGGAAACATTGTTTTTTCTGCTTCTGATTTTTATAACTAGCGAACGAAGCATTGTAACGAAAATGAAAATACATGCTCTTGTAGGAAATTGAATGCTCTACAAAAAGTTTCTTGGCCAAAATTTCGTAAAACTAACTGTAACAAAGTTACAGCCTGTCAAAATTGAGTTACCTATAATTTGACCTTTTGCAGGTCTTATAAATAAAGTGGACATGATTTTCGTAACTAATAATTACAGCAACAATAAATTAATTTTCCAATAGAAATTTGGTCGGAAATTTATTTTATCGTTTTATTTATTTATTTTTAATGGTAAAATTTTTTAGAGTAATTTTTTGTATAGCTTTCAATTTCCTACAAGAATATGTATTTACATTTTCGTTACGATGCTTTGTTCGCTAGTTATAAAAATCAGAAGCAGAAAAAACAATGTTTCCTATGTTAATCTTATGGGAAAACGAAATGTGCGATGCGCCACCCCTAAATATTTTTATTAAAATCTTAAATTTTAACTGGAGTCTTTATATACCTAAACGAAAGTTTTAAACCTGTTTGGGAAAAAATTAAAAAAAAAATAAAAAATTTGAAACAGTCTAATATATATATATAATATATAAAATATATTAGTATAGTTGCATTAATTCCACAATGTTCCAACCAAAAGATAATAATAAAACTATAGATTTTCAAACTAATAACTTCTTAGAATTAAATAAAGTGTTATATTATGTTTGAAAAAAATAAGACAATTGTATAAGAAAAACATACTACTAAACAAACACACAAACGAAATGTAAAACTGATGAAAATGTCATAATAGAAAAAGAAAAATTTTTTTAATATTAAGAATCTAAAAAAATCGTAGTACTACAAAATTGTAAAACTTTATTAACTGCATATTAGAAGGAAATTGCATAATAAAAGCTGAGAACAGTAAAATTTCAATGAACAATGTATTTAATATCTGCAAGGGAATATGCTACTTAAAAAATAAAATGTATTAAAAAAAATATATTGGAAGTCAACTAAGCCACTAAGCACGCATACTTAGTGTTTTTGGGAAGCTTACCTAGAGCGCGCTCCAGTATCTCTTGCGCCGTAGTGTTTAACAGCTTTGTTTGTAATTAAATGAACTGTGCGCCTCATTTCTTCCAAAACATCTTTCATCCAGTTCTCCACATTTTCTTGTGTGCTAACTAGATTTTTCATAAACGCGAAAGTATATAAAAATTAAAATGAATAAATATAGTAAATAGTGAAGTAAGAGTGTTCACCTTTGTTTTGAAATTGAATTACTTCTCCTTCACTAGAAACCATTCCCGTAATATTCTTAGCAGTAAAATCATCCTTTGAGAAACATAAAGACTTTACGTTATCATACATCTGCAGAAAGTAGAAAAAAATAACAGATAGGAAATGTCAATTACATTTTAAGTTTTTTGTCCTCGAACCTTAATGATATGATCTTGCACAACTGTTGGTTCACTGCTCCCCAATATGGATAAAAGCTCATCGGATGATAAAAAATAGAATCTTGGAAATATTCGACGTTTTGATTCCAGATATTCATACAATGATTTTCGGCAGCTTTCTAGGCCAGAGTTAAGGGCTTGTAATTCTGACAGGCGACCAAATACTGTGCATACAGAAATTACCAGAGGGTTCTTGACACAATCAATCATTATCTAAAATAGTAATGCCTTTCATCATAAATCATGACACATTCAATCACTATCTAAAATACTGTCTAGTACCTTAGATTATAAATCATTTCATAACATTTACAACTTCTTTTGATTTTTAGTACATTTATTTTTTTCGAGCAGATACGTTATATGCGGGGAAGGTAAAAAGGGGATCACAAATAATAACGCCCCAGATTAAGTTTAAGTCTTATTTTTTCTCAATTCTAAGTATTTAACTGGTACACAACAAATGGTAGGTATATCAAATAAGGGTAAGACAGTGAAATTATTCAGTTTTATTTAGTGTTAAAGTATGTTAAAATTTAAGGTTGATCTAAGTTTTGTAGCGTTTCCTTATTTTCGTAGCGGCTCTTTTATGTCCTTCAATTGCTGTGGCTCTAACGTCATGAGGTTCTTATGAAGACGGACTGAGGAACGTTCGATATCCCACATCCGGTCATCCTGAGTTCATCTGATTCGGAGTCAGAGTGTTCTCCAGCTTATATCAATGGCTTCATTAAGCCTGCAGCAGATAATGTTTTGTTTATACCTTTTTGACTTCTAACTTTATGTAATTCGTAGCGGTCATTTCGCATGATCTCAATAAATTCGTAGGGGCTAGGAATGTTGGTAGTACTCTCAGTCTTGCACCAAACTGAGTTCTTTTTCATGTCAACCAAATCATTAACGGCGCATATTCTTGTAAGATTCTGATGTATACTTTACATACTTCTTTTTGTTTCCTTCTGGGATTCGTTCGATTTGTAGTTTCACTGCTTGTCGTAAGTTTGCTCTGCCGTCATCGAGCCTCCGCATTATGTACAACTACAACCCACATCACCCTACTATATCTGCGAAACATAGCTTTAGCTCAAAGTCATTAGCATGAACAATTTGTATCTCTTTCGAAAGAAAGAGATGACTAAGTTGTATTTTTTCTTGAATTAAAAACAAATCCATGCGGGTTGCGGGTGAAAATAGGATAATTTTTTGGAGGTTAATCATTTTGCGCCGAACAGTACAGACTTGTTGAAGAGTTTTCTTATTAGAAGTTTTGCTTATTAATATAGAAGTTTGCATATTAATATAAAAGTTTGCTTTTGATATAAAGTCTGATTAGTTGTAAGAGGACTGTGTTTGAAATACGAATTTGTAAGTTAATAACCTACTTGAATTTAAGATATCTAACAAATGTATTTTTTCCATAGAATAAAATCGATTCAATTCATAAAACAGCTTAGTGTCGATGTTTTTAATTCAGCTCAATATTCCCTGAACAACAAAATTTTAAAGAACTTTTTTTTTACGGTGAAGCAGTATGTCGCAGTATGTCGGACAGAGAAGTTCGCCAGTGCACTTTGTCAAGTAGCACCAGACCAGACGATGAGTTAATGGTTTCTTTCGACAAGTTCAAAAGATGGTGGTACTAGTTTTGATGCCGAACAGTATGACACTGTGACTCCGCGGTTTTGTGAGGAACTCGATTGCATTTTTCAAGAAGATGTTGAAGCGCAGGCGAACCCCACAGACAATTTAATGGCTTCGGCTGATGAAGTCGAACAAAATGTCGATTTCGTAATTGAAGCTGCTGCTGTCGCGCAAGCTGCTGTGGCACAAAGAGACAAAGAGCTGTTGGAGCTGTGAGCGGAACTTGCTGAACATGCAACATGGATTCAGGGGTGCGTAGTAGTCAGTTTAGCGATCAAGATATGGTAACTCTCCTCACGATTCTTAATTGCAGCAAAGTACAAAAACTACCACATTTTTTGGGCGAGAATAAGAGGGAGATGCCTTACTTTATGGAGGTATACAAATCAACTACGTTAGAGGGGAAATTCAGCGCAAAAGAAAACGTCGCAGGTTTGCGTAAAGCTCTAAAGGGTGAAGCATACCAGATGCTTAGCGATCGCTTGAGGTACTCTGCCGACGCTGACGCAATAATGGATTTGTTGCGTATTATGCTCGGGCGTGCTGAAGTACTGGTACACGATTTGACTTCAGACCTGTTAAACCTACCAAAACTTTCTTCAAAGTCAGATCCTAAGCTACGCCTCGCCTGTGGGTGGTGAAAATAAACGGTTTCGTAGCAGATCTGAAATCAATGAAAAGAGAAGAGGATCTTTCAAACGGGTATGTCATAACCAATTTAGCTTCCAGGTTAGGAGCAGGTCTCTACCAAGATTGGCAGAGAAAGAAATTAAGTTTATCAAAAGTTAACTAACAACAGTTTTCCGAGCTCCTAACAGAGAAGGTTTTTGACCTACCACCTGATCTGATGAGACTTGGACCGGATCAGAAGAATCTGTCGTCAGTTGGTGCTATTAAGACGTCTCGCGTTCTCGTACATCAACCACTCGCAGAGCGCAGGAAAGACTGGTGTTAACACCCATTCAACGACAATCATTCGCTAAGGAAAGGTCGATCTGCTTTTCATGTCTGGATTCAGCGAGAAATCAGTGGAAATCGTGTGCCAAAAGACGATCATGTGGTATTGCAGGTTGTAGCAAACGTCATCATTCGCTTTTACACACGCCAATCAATAGCAGCGGTTCGGAATTACGTTCACCGGCAGCGCGTTTCGTTCCGCACACCCATATTCAGTCTTTGCATATTGGGGCCGATATTTCCATACTATTCAAAATAGTTCCGATCCGTATCTATGGCAGCGGCGATTTGTATGTGGATACTTACGCCTTCTTAGACGACGGGTCTTCTTTGTCGATGATTGACGAAGAGTTGTTCCACGAGCTTGGGTTGTATGGAGAATCGGAGAGACGTACGTTGCAATGGACGAAGGGCGTGTGTGGAGGACTGCAAGACAACATCATTTTCGGTTTCTAGCGTTACAAGTCGGAAGAGGTATTCTTTGCAAAATGTATACACGGTCAAGAATCTGGGTCTGGTAAGTCAATCTCTCGATGTCACACGTTTGAAGGGCTTATATCCACATCTCCGAGGTCTTCCACTTGTTGATTTGGTGAATGTTCAACCAATGATATTGCTTGGGCTGGATCAAGCCAAATTTCTTTTAGGCCATGGCCAACGGCATGGTAAAGATGAAGAGCCCTTCGCTTTAAAGATACTCTTGAACTGGATCGTGTATGGTAGATGAGCTCCGTCAATGAACGTTTCCTGTTTGGAGCCGGTATCAAAACCTACTAAGAGGCTCATGTTTCCACGAGGCTATTAAAGTTGATGTAGATCTGCACGAGCTCGTTCGACACCATTTCACCACCGAAGAATTTGGTGTTATGCCCCCAAAAGGTGATCTGGTTAGCCGGGAAGTAAGTCGTTCCTAAGATATAACGGAACGGACGTTAAAGCTAGTGGGTAGACAATTCGAGATTGGAGTGTTATGGTCTTCGGATGAAGTCAAACTCCCCGACAGTTATGGAATGGCGTTCAAGTGGCTAGTTGCCTTAGGCCTCGGCCACGCAGTAAGCGGCTCAGCGGCTGAGCGGGAAAAAAATTAAATCATAAGAAATCACACAGAAGCGGCCACGCTATGAGCGAGAGGCAAAACCAAATTCTGAGCGTCTAAGCGGCGCCGCTCAGCAACCAAACCTGTTTTAATTTTTAGCAATGTTCTGAGCGGTAAATATCATTTCTTTGTTTTATTAATCTCGGACGCACTTTTCAAACAGCAAATCAAAAGATAGAAAAGATTGACATACGAAAGTATTGCCAGAATCTATCTGGAAATTTTCTCAGATTCGAAAATAAATGATTAAATTCTCCCAATTCCGATCTTAATTGGTTAATCGGATGAACACCAAACCGTCATCTTTTTTGTATACCGTTTAAGTAATTTGTACACATACAAAAGATTTTCCGACGGTAAAATACGGCGAACTGTTCTTGAGAACGGCATTTTAACTACTAATCGCTCAAAAGCAATCGCTCAGTGCCTGGCCATACGTCGCTTAGAGTTGCCGCTTAGCCGCTATCCGCTTAACCGCTTAGCCGCTTACTGCGTGGCCGAGGCCTTAGAGATGTCACTAAAGAAGAATCTTCATCTTTTGGAGTGCCAAAACAACCACTTTCAGGAATTGGTCAAAAAGGGTTATGGCCGAGTAGCTTCGCAAGAAGAGTTTTACCAGGAGTGACCAAGGGTCTGGTACGCACCAACTTTCGCTAACCCTAACAAATTACCGCCCAATCCAAGATGTGTGGCTGACGTTGAAGCGAAGGTCAACGGAATATCGTTGAATTCCTATTTAATGAAAGGACCGTGCTGCTTATGGGAGTTTGTCCAAGTTTCGGGAACGACAGGTAGCGGTAAACGGTGATGTTAGGGAATTGTTTAATCGAGTCCGCATCAAGACTGTAGATCAGCTATGTCAACGCATGCTTTGGCGAAACGGGGTCACGACCAACCAGCCAACGGCCTACATTATGCAAGTCATGATGTTTGGGACAAGATCCTCTCCAGCCTGTGCGCAGTACGTCAAAAATCATCACGCCAACCGTTTTAAGCAGGAGTGTCCTGAGGCAGTAGATGGGTCAACAAATCGCACCTATGTATGAGAAAATAATTTTGCAGGAGGTATGGAAAGTTAGGTATGATTGGGATGATCCGGTGTCATCTGAGTTGAGTTCCGCATGGCTGGACTTTATCAACGCGCTGAAGGGATTCCTCGCCATTATTCGTAAGAAACCCAGATGACTGCAAAGTTAGCTTGGTTGTTCAACGGTGCGTATGAGTTGCTAGCTGCTTCAAAGAAAGCCCACCAACAAGGAGACTTAACACCTTTCGAATTTCGCAAAGCTGAAGAATGGATGTTCCAGAAAAGCCAGGAAGAAGCATTTCCATAAGAAATAGCTTCGTTGAAGTCCAAGGTAGAGTTAGTTCGTCGAGCTCACTCCTATCCTAAGCCTTTCGCCGATCTTAGATGAAGAAGGAACGTTAAGACTTGTCTCGGTGAGTTCCTTACCAACATTGACGGAGCAGCGTGAATTCTCCAAAGTCATCCAGCATAGTCGTACGAGTTTTGCAGGGATGCCAAAACTAGACATGGATATGTACAGCTCGTCTCTGTAAATACTGTCATACGCGGCCTTGAAATCGATTAAAAGATGGTGAATATCGATATTATGTTCTCGGGTTTTTTCCAAGATCTGCCGTAATGTGAAAATTTGGTCTATTGCGGACTTCTCTGGTCTAAAACCACATTGATAAGGACCTATCAAGTTGTTGACGTAGGGTTTCAGACGTTCACATATTACAGCAGACAAGATCTAATAAGCGACGTTAAGGAGGCTTATCCCTCTGTAATTGGCGCAATTGTGAGGGTTTCCCTTCTTTAGGATCGGGCATACAATACTGAGGTTCCATTCATCAGGCTTGCTTTCTTCTGACCATATCATGCAGATCAGCTGATGCATGCTCCTTTCCAACTGGTCTCCAGCTGCCTTGAAGAGTTCGGCATCAAGGCCATCTGCACCTGCAGTCTTATTTGATTTAAGTTTGCATATGGCAAGCTTAACTTCCTCTAGGTCGGGAGGACGGCATTCTTGATCATCGTCCAAGCTGAATGGGGCAATCTGCTTGACAGCGGAATTTGTGTTCTCATCGCCGTTAAGAAGTCTGCAGAAATTATATTTCCAGATCCTTAGTAGCGACTGTGACTCTATAACTATGTTTCCCTGCTGGTCTTTACAGGCTTGAGTTCGGGGCTTGCCACCATGAGAGGATCTTTTTACCTTTTGGTAAAACTTCCGAATCTGGTTCCTGTCATGTTACCTCTCTATTTCCTCAAACGAGCGCTTCTCATGCTGCTTCTTTTTCTTTTTGAGAAATCGGTGTTCTTCCCTTCTTTTCTCCTTGTAGATCTCGTTATACTGATCGTAAGCAGCCCTTGTTCGTTGTTGCATCAGCATTTGTCGTGCTTTTTGTTTGACTGCATTTGCCTGCCTGCATTCTTCATCAAACCATGGGTTTCGTTTTGGTGGCCGAGTGAAACCCAGAACCTCAGAGGCAGCGGTTCTGATGGCTTCTTGTCAATGCTGCCACTGGTCTTCAATGCTTAATGCTGGCGGCATGTCAAATGAAGGGACACTCGATTGGAAAAGGCATTGGCAATCTCTTGCGATTGTAGCTTTCCAACGTCATATCTCTTCACAGCGTTAGTTCGTGCAGGTCGTGAAAACGATATCCTCATTCGTACCTTGGCTACAACAAGGTAGTGGGCCGAGTCAAAGTTGGCCCCTCAGAAAGTTCGGACATCTAGCACACTGGAAGAGTGCTTTGCGTCGATCACAACATGGTCAATTTGGTTGACGGTTAATTGATCTGGAGATCGCCGTGTACCTTTATGAATTTTGAGATGCGGGAAGCAAAATCGATTAGCCGCAGTCCGTTTTCGGAGGTTTTGTCATGGAGGCTATGCTTACCGATTGTGTTTCTTAAGATGTCCTCCTTCCCTAGCTTTGCGTTAAAATCGCCAAGAACGATTTTCACGTCGTGTCTAGGGCACTGCTCATATGTTTCTTCGAGGAGCTCGTAGAAACAGTCTTTGGAATTGTCGTCTTTCTCTTCTGTGGGGGCATGGGCACATATTAGGCTAATGTTGGCGAATTAAGCCCTGATGCGGATGGTCATTATACGCTCTTTAACTGGATTTTGGCGAATCACCTTATCCCTGAGTCTTCCTCTAACGACAAATCCGCACCCAAATAAGCGTTGTTTCTGTTGTCTGTAGCAGTCGCCATAGTAGATGTCACGGTTTTTCATCTTCTTTATGCCCGGTCCACTCCATCGCACTTCTTGGATGGCGGTTATGTCAACTTTGCAGCAGTCCAGGGCGTCCGCTAGTTCTCCAGCTGCACGTAGTCCGTTAAGAGATCTTACGTTCCACGTGCAGATCCGGAGGTCGTTGTCCTTTTTTCGTTTGCTTGGGTCGTCAACTTTGAAATCATTACCGTTATCCGAGGCTATTAGTTGTTTCGGAACTAATATTTTTTTACGTGGTTGGGTAGTTAACCCTACGTGCAACCCCCAACCTGTAGGGCCAGGTCCTTTTGGATCCCTTCGGACATAAAGGGCTGGAATATCCAGTGTCAGTACCCTGCTGCAGGGGTGTGAGTGCTGCCGTTGGCTCACCAGGAGCTCATCCGCCACCATCTCTACTTCAATACCCTGTCCTAGTATTGAAAGACCCTGAAAGACCTTTAAACCGAATATGTTGGAGTAGCTCCTTCAGGGGTTTATGCTTTTTTGACTGCTGAAGTCCACCGTTGATTCTGTACTTCGAATTCATCCGCTGAGACATTTACGCGAAAGCTCTTGTAGACCTTAATTTACGATTTCAGGTATTTATCATTCCTTTGTTAGTTAATCCTACTACACAATTTAAAAAAAATTATATTCTTTATACTTTTTTTTTTTTCAGATGGCAACACTATTTCATTAATTTTCACTTTCAGGTATCTATCATTTCTTTGTTATTACTCTTTATTAATTCTTTTAAATAAAATTTTAAATTTCTCTTTTTTTTTCTTACAGATGGCAACACTTTTTCAGTTTCCCCCCAAACCAAATAAAATAATAATATATATAAAATTTTTTTATTATGGTTTAAAACTAACTTACTCAGGTTTTTACTTGCGATTATAGGTACTATAAGGCAAGTCTTGCAATCGTGCAGAAAAAAAAAATTTGAGATAACAATTAAAAATGACATTACGATGATAGAGAATACGAAAAAAGTGGGTCCTGCAATTCTGTCTGTCTGTGTGTGTGTGTGTGTGTCTGTCTGTCTGTCTGTCTGTCTGTCTGTCTGTCCGTATATGGATCTACAGCCTGAACCGCTTGACCGATTTTCTTCAAAATTTGCAGTTATGGTCTCTGGAATAGCCTACAGAGGGGTTTTTGGAATTGGGTTTCTAGGTATTGAAATAACGGTACCTGCCATACAACCGATATGACAATACCTATTTTTCTCGAAAACGGCTCTAACGATTTTGATAAAATTTTACGTGAAGTATTATTTTTTAATAACTGTTCTAATGATGTAAAAATTTTTTTTGGAGAAAGCCTAAAGACGGTACCCCCCATAGTACCGTTTTTTTCAAAACCGACTTTCTCGGTAATGGCTGACACGATTTTGACAAAATTTCATATTTAAGAAGTCCTAAGTTGTTTGAGAAAGATTGCTTATCTACATTTGAAAAATTTAGTTTTTTCGAATTTTCATTAATTTTTTTAAAAAAAATTTGTTTTTCCGAATATTTTCAAAACGATATATTTGATTTATTTCAAATTTTTTGTCAATACATCTTTTAGCAAGATCTTAAAACTTGTGTACTTGAATTTTGAAAACCTCCTTTTTTAAAAAAATTAAAAATAAAAAGCCAGTTTTTTAAAAAATGGCTCTAACGATTTTGATTAAATTTTAAGGGTTTATATGTATAAGCAATTGCAAAAAACGCTTGAAACTTTTGGAATATTTAATTTAATTTTTTTCAATACTTTTCGTGATTTAATTCAATTTTCTCAATTAATGTGTAGTTGGCAACCCTGTTAAACCAAATATATTAAGAACGAATACTAAAACCTTTTGCTCAGTCTTAAGATTTTGGTATTTTACTTAGCAAACGATCGCAAGTTCGTGCGACCCAGTCGTGCCCATTTTTTTATTTCGCAAATGTAGTGCACCACTTTGGTCGTAAATGTAAATTTCGGTGAGAAAAATTTGATGGCATTTTATCTTGTTTTTAAAAAAAGGGTATTTCGTTAGCCATCACACAGTCAGATATTAACTTTTTTTTTTTGCCAATTTATTTTCTCATTATTACCAGTACTTAAATATCAATTTTGCCTCATATTCTTTTTTCTGAATTCTTTTTTTTTTTTTTTTAAAAAGACTTTAACTCACTTTACTAACATTTTTTTTTGCACTTAAATCTCATTATCACGACACGATCACAAAACACTAGGATATGGGGAAGGGAAAGTTAAAAAAAAAAACTGAAACGGGGTAAGTATTAGCGGCGCAGGGACATAACTCCTCGGGACATAAGTCCATTATGGACTTGTGTCCAACTTCAGTGGGACATAAGTCCAAAATTAAATAAAATGTAGATTACGGATTTATATCCCACCAATATGGGACATAAATCCACAATTTTTCTATTTTAGCTGAGACATTAGTTCACAATTTGCATAAAATCTTAGTTTTTCAATAAATAATAGTAACTAAAAAGCCTTATGACATACAGCTAGAAAACCAAAGGCTTTTAGAATACCGCCGCTCTTCAAATTTATAAGCCAAAAACTATTTAAACATTTTAGTGTTTTAAGAAAATATTATAAGATTGACTTGCTAAGTAAAATACTAACTTTTTATAGGTATATAAAATTTCTTTATTTTATTAAAATTTATTTAACCCCTTGAAAAATCAAATTTTTGTTCAGTAAAACTTTAAAAAAAAATCCTTGCATGGTATCCCTGATATTAAATTATTGTAATTGAATACAATGGCTGGGTTATTTTGCAATAAAGTCATTAATTGTTTTTCTCTTGAACCGCGTGCATCGAAAAATTCCAAAAATTCAGACATAATGATTAACTTGGAGATATTATTTTATTTTTAGAAATTATTAAAATTCCTTTGTTTGAAAAATTAATTTAAAAAATTTTAATTTTTGGGAGTTTGAGAAAATAAAATTAAAAATCGCGGCTTTGCAGTGGCGAAGTGTCCATATAAGTCGATTATTTCCGACTTACCTTTTGAAATTCACAGCCGAAACATCTTAGACTTCTGGCAACATGAATCAAACTTAATCATACACATGAACTCGCTGCCAACATTTTTTTTAACAACTACCACTTTGCTTACCGTCCTATTCTTCAGCCAGGGTTGCGAGTTTATGAATTAAAAAATCTATAAGCTATAAGCTAGTAGTTAGCTTCAGAATTGGAAAATATTTAATTCACAAGCTACTTTGTGAATTATGAATTAAGAAATATTCAATTCATAAGCTAGTTACTGAATTATGATTTGGATAATATTCAATTCATAAGCTAGTTAGCGAATTATGAATTGAGAAATATTCAATTCGCAAACTACTTTGTGAATTATGAATTAAGAAATATTCAATTCATAAGCTAGTTACTGAATTATGAATTGGATAATATTCAATTCATAAGCTAGTTTGTGAATTATGAATTGGATAATATTTAATTCATAAGCTAGTTTGTGAATTATGAATTGAGAAATATTCAATTCATAAGCTAGTAACTGAATTATGAATTGGATAATATTTAATTCATAAGCTAATTACTGAATTATGAATTGGATAACATTCAATTCACAAGCTAGTTTGTGAATTGTGAATTGAGAAATATTCAATTCATAAGCTAGCTTATGAATTGGAAAACATTCAATTCACAAGCTAGCTTATGAATTGAAAAACATTCAATTCACAAGCTAGCTTATGAATTGAAAAACATTCAATTCACAAGCTAGCTTATGAATTGAAAAACATTCAATTCACAAGCTAGCTTATGACTTATCCACATTATGAATTGAAAAACATTCAATTCACAAGCTAGCTTATGACTTATCCACATTATGAATTGGAAAACATTCAATTCACAAGCTAGCTTATGAATTGGAAAACATTCAATTCACAAGCTAGCTTATGACTTATCCACATTATGAATTGAAAAACTCAATTCACAAGCTAGCTTATAAGTTTGTTATGAATTGGAATATATTCAAGCTAATTACACATTCGAAAATTATGGTTCTCACAGTTTATACCTAAAGTCATTTATAGGTATAGAATTCAATTGATTCGGCATGTTTATTCTGACAACAATAAACATCAAAGTAAGTGGTCAGATAAAATGAATTGAAGCCAAAAAATAATTTTTCTCAATCGACAACGAGTTGGAAAAAAATTGCAAAACGATTATCAGAAAGATAACAAATATTGAATAGACCGTTCGATCAATAACTGATGTACATGCAGTGACCACTGTCCATTTTTCAGGGAAGTGTATAGTTGACAAAGGCGTCGAGATAAAGAAGCAGCAGTGGGATCGTTTTTTTTTTCATTCTAGCTACCATTGCAGTGTCTTGTTCGAATAAGTTGAATGTGTTTAAACGTTACCTTCAGCTATGGAGAAGAAGCTAATCGCAAATTATTCATAAGAGGTAGGTACTTTCGTCAAGCTCAATTGCTCTGAGCTGAACCTGTGGGAAACAAGCAGCCCCCAGTGTCGGCCGCCTCTGGTCCGTAAAAAGGCAGAGACTAGTTTCAAGAAAGGTAGGTACCGTTGCCTCCAATGCCGACGCAGCTGCTATGAATGCATACAAGTCATCATTTGGTCACTCAAAGTTTTTGATTTCAGTGAGTAACACGTTGGTGACACAAGTTTGTAAAAGTGAATTAGTGAGTTTTAAAGTGCTAAAAAATAAATCAGGGCTACTGTTTGAAGGGAAAGAGGTAAGGTATTCATTCTTTGTAATTAATTATGCCACTAATATTTTGTATTTCAATGTCGCAGGGAGCAAATTATATAATTTTGAAGGTTTTTTTTGCTTTGAATTCAAATCTGGTCTCAGAATTGCTTTCCCTCATAATGTATTTTGCTCCCTGTGACAAAATCACTGTTACGCAGAGTGCTATTTTCTCGTTCAAAATCAAATGCCACTCTGGTTTTTTACTTGCGATTATAGGTACTATAAGGCAAGTCTTGCAATCGTGCAGAAAAAAAATTTTGAGATAACAATTAAATATGACATTACGATGATAGAGAATACGAAAAAAGTGGGTCCTGCAATTCTGTCTGTCTGTCTGTCTGTCTGTCTGTCTGTCTGTCTGTCTGTCTGTATATGGATCTACGGCCTGAACCAACGGACCGATTTTCTTCAAAATTTGCGGTTAGGGTCTGCGGAGCATCCTACAGAGGGGTTTTTGGAATTGGGTCTCTAGGTCTTGAAATAACGGTACCTGCCATACAACCGATATGATAATACTTATTTTTCTCGAAAACGGCTCCAACGATTTCGATAAAATTTTGTGTGAAGGACTAATTAAGGATTGTTTTTCTTATGATGCAAAAAAAATTTTTGGAAAAGGCCTAAAAACGGTACCTCCCATAGTACCGTTTTTTTTTAAACCGACTTTCTCGTTAATGGCTGACACGATCTTGACGAAATTTTGGATTTAAGAAGTCGTAAGCTGTTAAAGAAAGACTGCATATCAATATTTAAAAAAATTTAGTTTTGGAAATTTTTATAGATTTTTTTAAAAAATTTTGATTTTTGAAAGTAACTTCGAAACTATAACTTTGATTTTTTTCAAATTTTTTGTCAAAATAACTCCTGTTAAGATCTAGAACTTTGCATACTCGACTTTTAAGAAACAGTTTTTAAAAAAAAGTGAAAAATAAGAAACCGTTTTTTGGAAAAACTGCTCCAACGATTTTGATTAAATTTTCATCATTCATGTGTATTAACGATTGCAAAAGAATGACGTTTTTAGATTTTTGCTTGAAACCTTTGTAATATTTAATTTAATTTTTTCATTATTTTGCGTGATTTAATTCAATTTCCATAATTAATGTGCAGCTGGCAACCCTGTACCACAAAATATATTATGAAGAGCTAATACCAAAACCTTTTATTAACTTAGCGGTCGGACCGGAACCGATGCCACGTCACTAAAATTATAACTCATGAAATAATAGGAATTTTGAAAAATCCTTCTTATGACATATTTTTGAATATCTAAACTTTGAAAATATGAAAGAAAAAAATGTCTATTTTTTTAAAATTCTACTGTAGAATACCCCCTTAAGTATACTATAAAATCATATTCACTGCGTATATTCAGAATGGGAAGTTTGAGCATTTAGATATTTTTGCCGGCATCCATCCATTGGTATGTTATTTTTATGACACTAAATTCTAGACCAGCGTACCCCCTTAATATGAAACTCGTTTTGAATTCTTTGAAAAGTAAAGTATTTCCACTTGATTAATAGTTTTCATATTTTTAAGTATTTAAATAGATAAAAAGGAAAATGGATATTTGTGAGGATTCAGTTGGAAGCGAAAGCTTTCGGCAAATCAGCATTGAAGGCGATTTCAGCTTTGAAGAAATCAGCCCGCAGCAAAGTAGTCATAGTGCTAGTTGCAGTAATGACACTTCGAGCAATTTAAGTTCTGCAGAAATGAACTTGTTAAAGAGTTGTGAGAGAACCAGTTATTTGGATGGTCGATTTTTTACTGTTGATACCAAGGAGTCACTTGCTAAGAAGAAAATAATTGCGAAACGCAATAATTGTTCAATGGCATTAATTATGTGCGTCATTTAAAGGTATGTTTATGGCTTCCACATCTTATATTTTGTATTCATATTCAATGTAGCGCAACTAGGCAGTGAATATTACACATCAATTAGAGTACACAACGTAGTGTTATACTACGAGGCATGAACGATTCGTAGGAGCAAAGTTCAGTCAGTTGTTAGTCTAGTCATTATAAGCATTTTAAATTAATACATTTTCTTAAAGCTAAGTCAATTTTTTATAAAATTGCACCTCCTGACTAAACGGAGTTAGATAGGTTCGCTTCCCATACGTACATTTTTCTTGAATGTTCACTTGACCTAGTCTATCTGTTCTGAACTTTTGTCTCATCGTATCGAAAACACCCTCTATACATATCATGGATTATGTCTACGGCAGAAACGTCATACTCGCGCTTTCTCAGAGCTCTGCAGCGAAAAATGTTAATTTTACAGAAAAACAGAAGAGGCATTTTCATGGTAAGCAATTTCTGTAATGACCTCTATTGACCTCTGAGCAATAGGTAACGAGGTATTTGCGAAAAATTGATTTATGTGACCTTTCGGCTGCTATAGCTTTTTTAGCCGGCACGATATCAATGTTCATTTTTCACATCCTCGTTACAATATTACAATGTCGTAATAAAGGTGTGTATAAAATTCAGTTCACTAAAAATTCTTGTGCAGGTGAAACCTAAATGAGGTTTTTTACCAGCAACTGCACTACTCTGGAAGATTTGGAAGCATTTCCGTTGGTAAAGGGATTATTTATTAAATACAATACAACTCTGCCTTCTTCAGCAGCCGTGGAAAGATTTTTTTCATACGTCACGTTGCTAGACTTACCCAAAAACAACAGATTGGGAAATGACCAATTCGAAATGAGGGTGCTTTGTAAGGCTAATGCACAGAAAAAATTTTTATGAGTGTACAACAAATGGTAAATAGTTGTAATGTAATTTTTAACAACGTTTACTAATAAATTTTATTTTATGATAGGTTTACGTTTTTTTGGAATAAAAAATCTAAATGTTTACTTCAAAAGCTTAGTTTTATTTCAAATCGAGTTCAAAAGGCTAAGTATTTTCCTCAGAGTTTGTAGATCGTACTCACTTTGGAATTATCTGCCGACAAGTTCAAGAAACAATATTTTCCTATCTATAAATCACTAGCACACCCTCCTCGGAGTCATACAAATGCACTCAACAAATTTCAGCTCAATCGGATAAAAGGTTCAAAAGTTATGGGCGAACAACATGAAGTAGCCTAATACCTTTCTCTGAGTCATACAAATGCACTCAAAAAATTTCGGCTCAATCTGGTGAATGGTTCAAAAGTTATGGGCGAACATACAGACAGACAGACAAACTGAACAATTATATATATGCATATATTATAAATTCATAAGCTAGCTTATGAATTAAATTGAACATTTTCCAATTCTCTGTTGAGATAACTCATAACTCATAAGGCGACTTATAAATTGAATGTGTTTTAATTCATAAACTAGCTTGTGAATTGAATGTTTTTCAATTCATATTGTGGATAAGTCATAAGCCAGCTTGTGAATTGAATGTTTTCCAATTCATAAGCTCGCTTGTGAATTGAATGTTTTTCAATTCATAATGTGGATAAGTCATAAGCTAGCTTGTGAATTGAATGTTTTCCAATTCATAAGCTAGCTTGTGAATTGAATGTTTTCCAATTCATAATGTGGATAAGTCATAAGCTAGCTTGTGAATTGAATGTTTTTCAATTCATAATGTGGATAAGTCATAAGCTAGCTTGTGAATTGAATGTTTTTCAATTCATAAGCTAGCTTGTGAATTGAATATTTCTCAATTCATAATTCACAAACTAGCTTGTGAATTGAATGTTATCCAATTCATAATTCAGTAACTAGCTTATGAATTGAATGTTATCCAATTCATAATTCAGTAACTAGCTTATGAATTGAATATTTCTCAATTCATAATTCACAAACGAGCGTATGAATTGAATGTTATCCAATTCATAATTCAGTAACTAGCTTATGAATTGAATATTTCTCAATTCATAATTCACAAACTAGCTTATGAATTGAATATTTTCCAATTCATAATTCGCAAATTAGCTTGTGAATTAAATTCACACTTAAACTATAAATTAGCTTAAGCTTCACACATGTGGGCTCTTCAACTCACTCCACAAACAAACACAAAACTTTAGCAACATACAAGGTAACCCCAAATTTTACGTCTTATAAAATTTGTTGTGGATAGAACATCTACAAATGTGTAGAACATCGTTTTATTTTCTTCCATAAGAAAGCATGTATTCAACAGAGAGGTGCCTAGCGCTAGGCACCTCTCTGCAGGTGAATATTGTGCAGAGCGCCGCCTCCGCGCCGCGCCGGCGCAGTAGCCCAGTGCTCATTTGCATAATTGCTTTTGCACACTTCGGTGTTTGCATGATATTGCTTTTATAAAAGAAAAAACGCTTTCCTTCGTATTTCTTCCCATGGACACATGCTTATAAACAAAAATGTATATGGCAGGTTTGCATGTTGAGGTAGGTCTCTGCTTGAAGAACAAGAAAATAACACGCTGGTCTCCGACTTATTTCATGAATTTGTATGTGTCTCTGCACTGGACTGATGTGTCAAAAGTTGCCACTTTGATAACAATTATGCGTGGATATTAGATCTCATAGCATGAAGCGTATTTTTTGGAAGAAAATGCAAAAAATAAATGGAATTTTTCTAAAGTGGCTCAACTGGCCTAAATGAATTCAGTTCCCAATGAACCGTTTTTTATTTGAAAAACGCAGTTTACCAGCAGAACGCAGTGCAATACTTATTTAAATTGATTTAATGCTTTTCGTGATTTTTTTAAATATTACAAATTTAGGCTTTAAAAATTTTAAAGTGCAAAAAGTATGAAAAGTTTTCCGATAGTAAATTTCAGTGGTTTGATTATGGCCTTAATATCTGTTAACTGTTGCTTAACTGATTTTCACTCAAAGGAAACAAATAGTTTTAACTAGCTTAGTTTTATGAAAAAAAAGTTATGATGCTCTACCTAATAGCAAAGTTGGTTTAAAATACCTGACTTTTTGGCTTGATGCGAAGACAAACATTGCACAAAAAAAATTTTAAGTAAACTTTTTTTTGTTGGTAACTAAGTTTCCTTCGAGTTACCTTTTGGAATTATTCACCCCTCGCCACTGCTACTTTGCGAGTTTTAACTTTTATTTTTCTTAGTTCTCAGAAACAAAATCTTATTCCGCTTTAAATTGTTTTTCTTTAATTTTATTCAGTGTTTTCTGTTTGAGGAAAACAAAAGAAAGCAGAATGATTTTGTTTCACTTTTTTCTTTTTCCTTTCTGCACCATTAAAATATTTTCATAGTTTTTTGCTTATAAATTTGAAGATCGAGAGGCGGTATTCTAACCACCTTTGGTTTTCCAACTATATGACCTTACGCTGAGTTCTTGGCATATGGTAGCCCTGCCTAGTAATTTGCAAAGAAAAAACCAGTTGAACACGTTTTTAATGTAGTCTTAATTTCTTCTGATTGCCACTTTTTTATAAAAGTTTCATCTCGCCAAAGGTACTGTATTTGCTTAAAACAAAACATGTAAAATGGGACATAAGTCCAAACATTCCTTTTATGGACTTGTGTCCCGCCACGGTGGGACATACAGCTATGGACAAAGAAATAGCACACTATTAAGAAAAATCATAAATTAAAAATTTCCGACATGTGAAATGGTTGTGATGTTTCTTTTTCTTCGGGTATGTAGTTTTGATAAACAAATGCAGTCTATCAAGCCTAAAATGTACCGCAATTTTTGCATCGTCCTAAGTGCGAAGCGTACAATCCTAAGTATACTTTAAAGATGGTGAAACATGGAGTGGAAAATTTAATGGTCTGGGGTGCGTTTTCCTGGCATGGGTTGGGACCATTGCATTGGTGAGGATTGATGTAAAAATGGATAAATTCGCTTATCTTATATACTGAAAAATACAATAGAACCATATTCCTTTTGAGTTCATGCCAATTAAGTGACCATTGACAATGACCTCAAACACGCATCAAATATAGTAAAAGCTTGGCTCGTGGATGAACAAATCGATGTCCTAACCTGGCCAGCTCAAAGTCCCGATCTTAATCCAATAGAACACTTATGAAATGATGTTAAAGTCAAAATTGGACAGACAAAATTTAAAAATTCAAACGATCTTTGGGCCGGAATCAAAGAAGCTTGGTACTCTATCCCACAAAGTAGATGCCAGACGTTAGTTGAAAGCTTACCAAGGAGGTGCCAAGCAACTTCAAAAAATCGTGGTCAACCAACTAAGAACTAACTTAGTAATACCAAAATTTATGAAAAAATAAATATTTTCACTAAAAATAATTTTTTTTTACGAATACTGGTAAGTGTGCTATTTTCTTGTCCACAAGAAATTTGATCGTCACTGCAAAATATATTTTTAAAAATTGAATTGTAAAGAAATAATTCCCTATTACTAATTATTATTAATCCTTAGAAGTCACTTCATGTCATAAAATAGGAAATAAAATATTTAAGTTCAAAAAGAAAAAATAAATGCTGTTATCATAATAAAATGAATGAGTGTGCTATTTCTTTGTCCATAGCTGTAAGTCCATAATCGATTTTTGGACTTATGTCCCACTTCAGTCGGACACAAGTCCATTATGGACTTTTGTCCCGAGGAGTTATGTCCCTGCGCCATTCAATCTTAATATTTTTTTTAAAACACTTAAATTTTTAAATAGTTTTTGGCTTATAAATTTGAAGAGCGGCGGTACTCTAACAACCTTTGGTTTTCAAGCTGTATTTCATAAGGCTTTTTATTTAAAATTTTTATTATATTTTTAAAATTTTATTCAAATTGTGAACTTATGTCTCAGCTAAAATAAAAAGAATTGTGGACTTATGTCCCATATTGGTGGGAAAAAAGTCAATAATCTATTTTTTATCCAGTTTTGGACTTATGTCCCACTGAAGTGGGATAGAAGTCCATAATGGACTTATGTCCCGAAGAGTTATGTCCCTGCGCCTATTGAGAGAGGACTAATATTTAAAAAACTGTTCATTTGAACATCTTATTTTAAAATTTAAGTTATTGTATAGGTTTTTGGCTTTTCAAAATGTTATAGCACAACTCTGTAGGTATTACCGTTACTTTTCAATATTTTTTTTTCCATTTTAAGTGATTTTTTTCTTTAATTGCCCCCCCTTCCCCTCCCATACGATTTTTTGCTTGTCTAAGTCCAACCTACACACCCTATCTTTTTGTCGCACCTTATGCAAATCACCCTGTATAACGGTGATTGTCATACATATTATGAAGAATACAACTTTTCAAAGAGTTTTTCAAAAAAGTGTTTTTCACAATTTTTATAGATAATTGCATGCTGAATAATTTTTGTCTTTCTTATTTTTATGATAAAATCTACAGTTTAGCTGGAAAACTTAAAAAACCGATGTTTGCAGCATTTGACCTTGAATAAATTTTTTCCACACGGTGGATTGATGTGGATACTAGACAAATTGTGAGTAATAGGGTTCCCAACATTCATGCCAATTTTTAGCTAGGTGCGAATTAATGTAACGGTACCCCTATTTTTGAAGCTAATTTGACCGGACTACATTGGCTTTATCAACTCTTTCCTCAATATTGGTTTTCCATGTCATTTTTTCACAAATGAGATCTAGATATTTGGCCTGATTTGACAGTGTGAGAGTTATCCCCTTAATAGTTGGGGGTCTGAGGTCCGGAATTTTGTATTTTCTCGTAAAGAGAACTAATTCGGTTTTGTGGGGATTGATATTCAGTCCACAATCTACATCCCAATTGTTAAGCTTGTTAAGTGCTGTTTGTAGCAGCTCAGCTAGGGCTTGTGCTTGCCTAAAACGGCAATTGCCACATGATCAGCATGTTTTATTCAAACAAACCTCATGGCTAAAAATCCATTTTTTTTTTTTTAAATTTACCCATTTTCGAAAGTATCAAAAAATGTATGGGCTATTGAGTGTACTTATCAATGAGTCTTATTTTTATTATTGTTGCGCACCTTTTAAAATTGAAAATTTTGCAACCTCAAGCCTGTAGGAGCCCAATTATTTTGTAACATTTTTAAAGATTATTATTTTTTTTTTTTAAATTAAGTCTCAAATTGGGTCGCTACCATGTTAGTTAGTTAGTTAGTTAGTTAGTTAGTTGACTTTTATTTCAATACAATTTTTTTACAATTTAAAGCTTAATCTAAAGTCATATTGGGTTTGGCCTTTGGCCGTCTACCAGGTTGACAAAGTATAAAGTTAGTTTCGAATTAAAAATTTAAAATTCTCCTTCTACTATTCGCTTTCTGTTAGTTAGTTAGTTAGTTAGTTGACTTTTATTTCAATACAATTTTTTTACAATTTAAAGCTTAATCTAAAGTCATATTGGGTTTGGCCTTTGGCCGTCTACCAGGTTGACAAAGTATAAAGTTAGTTTCGAATTAAAAATTTAAAAATCTCCTTCTACTATTCGCTTTCTGTAACGAAGTGCTGCCACTGAGTAATCATATAAGATATCCCATCCTTTTTCTCCAAGACATCCTCCCTCTGTTTCATATTGCATAGGTCACAAAGTATTGGTAAATCAGACCGGTGTGGTATTGTTACGGCTGTTGCATAGCACCACGTTACCCCAAATGAAAATTTGAAAAGTAGAGACACAAACCGGTGGTGATCTGAAAAAAAAACCTTCAAGAAAAAAAGTAGCTACTGATCATCTATTTGACAGATGAATAACCAGGTGGTTGGTAGGGTAGTTTTTTGAAATTTGGGACAGGGGTGCTAGGCCATTAAGGGGTAAGGTAGAGGCGGGGGAAATGACAAGTGAAGCGGTTGGGGAACAGGAAGAGGGATAGCCAATGGGAAGAGAGAAAATAAGGAAAAACGGATAAGGAGGAATACGGCAAAATTGCGTGATCTGGTGGATTGAACTCCAACGGGGGAAAAACAGCGGGAAAAATAGATTAGACGGAGGTGATGAGTACCAGCTGATCGAGGGGGATCGTCAAATAATCCTCAGCATCGGTGACGAAGAGTCAACTTCGTACATAGGAGAAAAAAAAATCGATCTTAAGTAACGTCGCGATAAAGACGTATAGAAAAGAAAAAAAAAAATCGCAAGTGCATCGCGTCGAGCATTATTTTAAATATTCTAACGTTTTTGTTTAAATCACAGCGCAAATTATATCACTTAAAGTGCGGTAAAAGTCGTGTAAATTATGTAAAAAAAAAAGATAATAGGAAAAACAAAGAAAAAAAAAGACAAGAGAAAAAGAAAAACCCTCAAGAAGGAAAAAAACAAAGGTTAAAAGTTTAAGTTTGAAAAAAGAAAAGTGTAGGTTTTCATATTAGAAATGAAAAAATTAAAGGTGATAAAGACTGTAAATTTCAGGGTTAGTGAGGTGCTACTTTTTTTGAGGAAGTTACTTGGTAGCCGATAAGTTTCTGGAGGATAAATGAGAAGGTGGTGAGTGGTAATCGACACCCCATGAAACCTCACATAATGTATGTAAGTCATTTCTTTTTTTTATTACGAACATATTTAGCGCCACTAATAAAAACTAAAGAGGAGCCGGAAGCGAAGGCAAAACAAGGAGGCGGTTACAGGCCAGACCAGAGGTCTGAACCGCCAATTTTTTTTTGGGAGCTGACCATAAAAGCCGTTCAGCCATTAATTGCTTGAATCAGGCGTGATACCTTTTTTTGTTTTTTTTTTTTTTGTAATTCAAATTACTTTTTTTTGTATATCCATTATTCAGTTTTCGTAGTATAAGTTTGGTAGGGCGTAAGTTCACTTGGATCTTAATATTTTTTATGGAAAAATTGGTAGTTCGGGCTAGTGGAACTTAAAGATTGATTATCGCCCGTAGAACCGGTTCCCTTAGTGCCATCTACTGTGGTTTTTTTTTGTCTTTGTATTGGTGCGTGAGGAGGTTTATACCACGCCATACGCAACGTACCCCTACAAAGAGCTCTTTTTAGGTAGATTAATTTTGCGCTAGCTGTTAAGCCTAGAAAGGGGCAGTGTCAGAAGGCAGTAAAGGGAGTGGGCCGAAGGGAGGTAAGGCCTCAAAACCACCCCCCATTTTTTTACATAGATAGAAAAAAAAATAATAAAAAAAGGGAGAACTTAAGCTAGCTATACGCCTTGTCAAATTCAAGGGTTGCCGCTATAAATGTAAGGTATAAATTAAGTGAATTAACGATCAAAGCGAATTATCCTTCAGAATAACATCACATTTTTTTGATTATTTTCATTAGTTTCTTGTTATTTGTTGAACCTTAATAATTAAAGTAAGGATTAACAAGTTTAATTGTTTCAGTGTAGGTTATTTTCTATTTTTGTCGTAGTATAGGCTCGGCAGCCCATTGTTTTTTTTTCGTATACCTATATACATAGATTTTCGAAATATGCCCAAATAAAATAAAAAACATTGTGAATCACGTCCTGTGAAGGAAAACAAGCGTTGACTTTCTTTGTGAACCCCGAAAGAAGGATTCATGGATTGCTAAGGAGATTTTGAGTTGGTGGGAGATGGTGCACTGACGATGCTCTTCAGTGAAGGGGGTTGAAGTTCCTTTTTTTCAGGATCCAACGGCAAAGGGGGAGTTCTTAACACTGGCCAATGAACTCCTAGGTAGGGAGGGCGAAAAAGGCCATGCTGCGCTACATCTGCAGCCCAAGCGTGTGGTGAGTTGAACTCAGGTGGTGGTAAAGAATTTGTATGTTTTGTCTTGGCACGATATATGTAATTTGTTGAAGGCGTCTTCTGCATGGAGATTAAAGATCCTTCCATTAGCCATTTTCTCTCGATGCAGATCTTCCTATTTCTCACAGCTTCCAATTCCATTCCGTCGTTTCCGTTCCTGTGGGTTTCCTTTTCCTTTTTCTCGTTTCCTTTTCCTTTTACTGGTGTTTCCTAGTCCTGACCTGCAACAAATTTGGCGCCCAACGTTTTTTTTTGTAGTCGTTCAGTGTTTTGTCTTATGGGTAAACTCTGTTTTTTTTTGGTAGTTTATCATAAATGCAAAACTTTTGCAGCAAACAGAGTTTATATATGTGAGAGCAATCAAATGGAAATATTTGTCGAAAGACTAATTTTTTTTTACTCGTTTGCAATCAAATATTCCCACAGGACTTTGTTTGCCTTTTCGTATCCTGCGCTTTCTAGCCTTCGTCCAAAGGCGGTTACCTTTTAAAATTGAAAATCTGGCAACCTCAAGCCAGTAGGAGCCCAATTATTTTGTAACATTTTTAAAGATTATTATTTTTTTTTTTAAATTAAGTCTCAAATTGGGTCGCTACCATGTTAGTTAGTTAGTTAGTTAGTTAGTTAGTTGACTTTTATTTCAATACATTTTTTTTACAATTTAAAGCTTAATCTAAAGTCATATTGGGTTTGGCCTTTGGCCGTCTACCAGGTTGACAAAGTATAAAGTTAGTTTCGAATTAAAAATTTAAAAATCTCCTTCTACTATTCGCTTTCTGTTAGTTAGTTAGTTAGTTAGTTGACTTTTATTTCAATACAATTTTTTTACAATTTAAAGCTTAATCTAAAGTCATATTGGGTTTGGCCTTTGGCCGTCTACCAGGTTGACAAAGTATAAAGTTAGTTTCGAATTAAAAATTTAAAAATCTCCTTCTACTATTCGCTTTCTGTAACGAAGTGCTGCCACTGAGTAATCATATAAGATATCCCATCCTTTTTCTCCAAGACATCCTCCCTCTGTTTCATATTGCATAGGTCACAAAGTATTGGTAAATCAGACCGGTGAGGTATTGTTACGGCTGTTGCATAGCACCACCTTACCCCAAATGAAAATTTGAAAAGTAGAGACACAAACCGGTGGTGATCTCAAAAAAAAACCTTCAAGAAAAAAAGTAGCTACTGATCATCTATTTGACAGATGAATAACCAGGTGGTTGGTAGGGTAGTTTTTTGAAATTTGGGACAGGGGTGCTAGGCCATTAAGGGGTAAGGTAGAGGCGGGGGAAATGACAAGTGAAGCGGTTGGGGAACAGGAAGAGGGATAGCCAATGGGAAGAGAGAAAATAAGGAAAAACGGATAAGGAGGAATACGGCAAAATTGCGTGATCTGGTGGATTGAACTCCAACGGGGGAAAAACAGCGGGAAAAATAGATTAGACGGAGGTGATGAGTACCAGCTGATCGAGGGGGATCGTCAAATAATCCTCAGCATCGGTGACGAAGAGTCAACTTCGTACATAGGAGAAAAAAAATCGATCTTAAGAAAAAAAAAAATCGGAAGTGCATCGCGTCGAGCATTATTTTAAATATTCTAACGTTTTTGTTTAAATCACAGCGCGAATTATATCACTTAAAGTGCGGTAAAAGTCGTGTAAATTATGTAAAAAAAAAAGATAATAGAAAAAACAAAGAAAAAAAAAAAGACAAGAGAAAAAGAAAAACCCTCAAGAAGGAAAAAAACAAAGGTTAAAAGTTTAAGTTTGAAAAAAGAAAAGTGTTGGTTTTCATATTAGAAATGAAAAAAATAAAGGTGATAAAGACTGTAAATTTCAGTGTTAGTGAGGTGCTACTTTTTTGAGGAAGTTACTTGGTAGCCGATAAGTTTCTGGAGGATAAATGAGAAGGTGGTGAGTGGTAATCGACACCCCATGAAACCTCACATAATGTATGTAAGTCATTTCTTTTTTTTATTACGAGCATATTTAGCGCCACTAATAAAAACTAAAGAGGAGCCGGAAGCGAAGGCAAAACAAGGAGGCGGTTACAGGCCAGACCAGAGGTCTGAACCGCCAAATTTTTTTTGGGAGCTGACCATAAAAGCCGTTCAGCCATTAATTGCTTGAATCAGGCGTGATACCTTTTTTTGTTTTTTTTTTTTTGTAATTCAAATTACTTTTTTTTGTATATCCATTATTCAGTTTTCGTAGTATAAGTTTGGTAGGGCGTAAGTTCGCTTGGATCTTAATATTTTTTATGGAAAAATTGGTAGTTCGGGATAGTAAAGTTAAAGATTGATTATCGCCCGTAGAACCGGTTCCCTTAGTGCCATCTACTGTGGTTTTTTTTTGTCTTTGTATTGGTGCGTGAGGAGGTTTATACCACGCCATACGCAACGTACCCCTACAAAGAGCTCTTTTTAGGTAGATTAATTTTGCGCTAGCTGTTAAGCCTAGAAAGGGGCAGTGTCAGAAGGCAGTAAAGGGAGTGGGCCGAAGGGAGGTAAGGCCTCAAAACCACTCCCCATTTTTTTACATAGATAGAAAAAAAAATAATAAAAAAAGGGAGAACTTAAGCTAGCTATACGCCTTGTCAAATTCAAGGGTTGCCGCTATAAATGTAAGGTATAAATTAAGTGAATTAACGATCAAAGCGAATTATTCTTCAGAATAACATCACGTTTTTTTGATTATTTTCATTAGTTTCTTGTTATTTGTTGAACCTTAATAATTAAAGTAAGGATTAACAAGTTTAATTGTTTCAGTGTAGGTTATTTTCTATTTTTGTCGTAGTATAGGCTCGGCAGCCCATTGTTTTTTTCGTATACCTATATACATAGATTTTCGAAATATGCCCAAATAAAATAAAAAACATTGTGAATCACGTCCTGTGAAGGAAAACAAGCGTTGACTTTCTTTGTGAACCCCGAAAGAAGGATTCATGGATTGCTAAGGAGATTTTGAGGGGGTGGGAGATGGTGCACTGACGATGCTCTTCAGTGAAGGGGGTTGAAGTTCCTTTTTTTCAGGATCCAACGGCAAAGGGGGAGTTCTTAACACTGGCCAATGAATTCCTAGGTAGGGAGGGCGAATAGGGCCATGCTGCGCCACATCTGCAGCCCAAGCGTGTGGTGAGTTGAACTCAGGTGGTGGGAAAGAATTTGTATGTTTTGTCTTGGCACGATATATGTAATTTGTTGAAGGCGTCTTCTGCATGGAGAGGAAAGATCCGCCCCATCCAGCGAGCTTAGCTGAGCTTCGCGAGCGTGCCATTTTCTCTCGATGCAGATCTTCCTATTTCTCACAGCTTCCAATTCCATTCCGTCGTTTCCGTTCCTGTGGGTTTCCTTTTCCTTTTTCTCGTTTCCTTTTCCTTTTACTGGTGTTTCCTAGTCCTGACCTGCAACAAATTTGGCGCCCAACGTTTTTTTTTGTAGTCGTTCAGTGTTTTGTCTTATGGGTAAACTCTGTTTTTTTTTGGTAGTTTATCATAAATGCAAAACTTTTGCAGCAAACAGAGTTTATATATGTGGGAGCAATCAAATGGAAATATTTGTCGAAAGACAAATTTTTTTTTACTCGTTTGCAATCAAATATTCCCACAGGACTTTGTTCGCCTTTTCGTATCCTGCGCTTTCTAGCCTTCGTCCAAAGGCGGTTACAACGCCAGCCAAATCCCTAACGGATTGATCGTGCATAGGTTCGGAGGCGAAGTCCTTATATTTGTAATAATTCGTTTTCTCTTCATTTATTTTTTTAACGAATAACTGATGTTGACGTCCAGATCCCAAGTCCGTATGTCTTTGCCTGGAAGGCCAGAGGTGTACCAGGTCAAACTGCGACGGATATCTGAATGGTGACAACGACAAAGTTAATCGTCTGATATGCGAGATATTTGCAATCTGGGTTCGTGGACTGTTTCTGTAAGCATCACCAAATCCGTATGTCTTTATTTGGAAGGCCCCTGGCGTACCATAGTGAATCGCGACGGATGCGGAGATGAATACAGCAGGAGCAGTCAAATCCCCACTTTTTTCCTTTCCTTTTGTCGACTATAGTATTTTGAAGCAGTGGCCCGTAAGATAAGAGTTGTCTACGCGTAGCATTGTTTCATGATACAGTGGTTGAGCTAGTTAGTTTGTGTTAGTTTTGTCTTTATATGTGTTTACGTAAGTTCAAAGTCACCACACGCTCGGAATCAATTGAATCCTGAAGGAGAGGCGAGAGCACCTCGATGGTTAAAAGTACCACTGAAGATAGCCACCATATACACCCCCGTATGTCTATGAAAATTTAGTACCATTTTTGTTGAGAGATTTTAGGTATTGTGGTTTTTTTTCGTTTTCTTTTTTTTTTTCAAATTGTTTTTTTTTTTTTTTTTGATACAGGTTTTTGAAGTGATCAAATTTTTTTTTTGTTAAGCTGACCATATTTGGTACAGATTCAACAATATTTTTTTTGTTTTGCTTCCAGTTTTTGGTAATTTTTTTAATTTGGTTTTTTTGTTATCCTTTTTTATCCTCTATTTTTTTTCGTTTCTTTTTCGGAAGTATTCGTTTACATTGATAATTTTTTTTATTACATCATACAATCGTTATTATACGAACGTCTAATTCGTGTAAGGATTTTTTTATCGCTTTTTCATGAACGAAGGTTGTTCATTTAACCTTTTTTTATTTAATACATTTTGCTGCGAATCTTAAGATTTAAATAAAAAGTTCGAATCATGGTGGATGAGGAACACGATCCGCTAAAGAAAGTGAGAGGGCATGCAAACTAGGTCATCCAGTCGGGCTCAGGCAAGACGCAGTGGGCTAATTCACACCCCCATTCGAAAACCAGAATCTGGAAACATCGCACCGATGAGTGGGTTGTCGGTCAGTACCTACATCCCATGGTCAGATGCGACAGTGACCCGGTCTAACGAGTCTCTCACAACAATGTCTAAAGAGCAGGAATTCGAAGCCCAGTCGGTTGAGGTTAGTGAGTCAAGACACTCATTGATCGGTGATCCATATGAGCAGCCACCACCGCACATTAATATGTCTCCGTCACAAAAAGTGTTGTCCAAGTATTGGTTACCCAGCCACCTTACCGGTGCGCAAGGACAGGGTGGGCCAGGGATTGAGCGAACAGAGGAGAATCAGCTACCTTCATATGGTAGCTTGAAAGATCAGCAAACCGTGGAGAAAACATCGTCCAACTCTCTGAACGCACAACCCGCCCCAGGGGGGTTAGGTTATGAGAAGAAGTGGTGAAAGTACCAGATGACCTGAAAGCCTACGTAAACCTGGCATTGGTTAATGCTTTTTCTTCCTACAAAAACTTATTGAGGGAAGAGATTTCCGAAGACTTAGGAAAGAAGGTACGGGATAGCCTAATCGAGTTCATGGGTGAAATAAACGCGGTAACGCTACCCTCACCTCCAGTTGAAGAATCCAATCAGCGGTCGTCGAAAGCTCAAGGAGCCATCCCCAAACAACACTTCGCGCAATCAGGCGGTCCTAGCCTTGCGCAGACGCAGCAGAACAGAGATAGGGGCTTAGGTGATGAGGGTTTAAGACAGTACCAGTGGCATCACCAAAATAGGTCAAGGAAGGGAGTTAACCAAAAAGTAGGTTTGCAATATTCGGCTTATGCTCATCGGGAGAGATATCAACTGAATGACAACATAAGTCCGCCTCAAGGTCAACCACAGAGAAGTCCACCTGGGGGAGTTAGAGGTCAAATTCGCATTGACAAATGGGGCATTAACTTTGATGGGAAGCCCGAGAATCTGACGGTAGAAGACTTTATCTTCCGTTAAGAGACGCTTCAAGGCCAGTATGAGTTCCCTTGGGAAGAAATAATGAGGGATTTCCACGTGTTGCTCTCAGGCAACGCGTATAATTGGTTCAGGAAGTATCAACGTGCGAACTTTAGACCAGACTGGCCGACCTTGCACGATGCATTTATGCGACAGTTCCAAAACTCTAGATCGTACTTTGAGATAGTCAGAGATCTGATGGATAGAAAGCAGGCGGCCTGGGAGACAAGTGACGAGTATTTCGAGGCGATCGCAACTCTTCGGTCACAGCTTCGGGTTAAGATACCTGAAATGGAGCTCGTGAACATCCATCCTAAAGAGGAACCTGTGTGAGCATATTGGTAGACTGGTCTATCCAATGTCCCTCTTCACGTTAGATCAGCTCCTATATGCGTGTAACGACGCGGAAAATGCCTTCCCGAAGCGCGAGACCTCCAGTTTTTTAAAACCAACGCCACCAAGGGTTGCAAAGGTAACAGAACTGGAATACGAGGACACGGGACCTTCGTAACATGACTCGATTGCAGCTTTCCAGCAAGGTGGCAGCCGGCCTAGAATTCCCAAACCACCAGACGACGTCAGAAGTCTGAAATGCTGGAATTGTAGGGTAGAAGGGCATTCGTTTATGGATTGTCCAGTGCCACAGCGTAGCAATTTCTGCTATAGATGTGGGCTGGAGGGAGTGGTAACACCTAAATGCCAGCGTTGCCAAACGGAAAACGTGCGTCGGAACGTGAACTCTCGGGGCGAGTCTCGTTCGACGCAAACAGCCCTATGAGGGTGAACGAAGAGAGTTCGCAGACAAAAAAGGTAGATGGTAGGATAAAAATATTAGTAGGGAATGAAAGTATAAATCGTGGATGGGCGTTGTACTATTCGGGTAGACTCTGACTGGTGCCAACTTGGCGGCGCGCGCCCAGATGTTGCAACTTATAGTACACGTCAATTGTGCTTACTATACCTCCAAGCGGTATCCACTGGGACCTGGGATGCTCCGTCCAGAGCTGACCTGCTAAACTAGTAAGTGCGAGTGTTGGCAAAGGAATCTGGAACAAAAGAATTGTGATCGATCAACACTATAATTGCTCTGCGAACTATGACTGACTGCACGAATCTCAGTGGTCTAGAAGAGCTTTCGCGTATATGTCCCAGCGGATGAATTCGAAGGGCAGAATCAACGGTGGACCTCAGCAGCCATAAAAGCAGAAACCCCTGAAGGAGCTACCCCAACATATTTGGTTTAAAGGTCTTTCAGGGTATTTAATACTAGGACATTGTATTGAAGTAGAGATGGTGGCGGATGAGCTCCTGGTGAGCCAACGGAAGCACTCACACCCCTGCAGCAGGGTAATGACACTGGATACTCCAGCCCTTTGTGTCCGAAGGGATCCAAAAGGACCTGGCTTTTCAGGTTGGGGGTTGTGCGTAGGGTTAACTACCCAAACAACCAAAAGCCTCGGATAACGATAATGATTTCAAAGTTGACAACCAAACGGAAAAAGGACAACGACCTCCGGATCTGCACGTGCAACGTAAGATCTCTTAACGGCCTACGTGCAGCTGGAGAATTAGCGGAAGCCCTGGACTGCTGCAAAGCAGACATAACCGCCATCCAAGAAGTGCGATGGAGTGGACCGGGCATAAAGAAGATGAAAAAATGTGACATCTACTATGGCGACTGCTACAGACAACAGAAACAACGCTTATTTGGGTGCGGATTTGTCGTTAGAGGAAGACTCAGGGATAAGGTGATTCGCCAAAATCCAGTTAAAGAGCGTATAATGACCATCCGCATCAGGGCTAAATTCGCCAACATTAGCCTAATATGCGCCCATGCCCCCACAGAAGAGAAAGACGAATTCCAAAGACTGTTTCTACGAGCTCTTCGAAGAAACATATGAGCAGTGCCCTAGACACGACGTAAAAATCGTTCTTGGCGATTTTAACGCACAACTTGGGAATACAATCGGTAAGCATAGCCTCCACGGCAAAACCTCCGAAAACGGACTGAGGCTGATCGATTTTGCTGCGGGGCTAGGTCTTGTTGTAAGTAGTACACGCTTTTCGCATCTCAAAATTCATAATGGTACATGGCGATCCCCAGATCAATTAACCGTCAACCAAATTGACCATGTTGCGATCGACGCAAGGCACTCTTCCAGTGTGTTAGATTTCCGAACTTTCCGTTGGGCCAACTTTGACTCGGACCACAACCTTGTTGTAGCCAAGGTACGAATGATGATATCTTGTTCACGACCAGCACGAACTAACGCTGTGAAGAGATATGACGTCGGAAAGCTACAGTCGCAATAGATTGACAAATGCCTTTTCCAATCGAGTATCCCTTCAAATATTCTTTAATCCCATGCCGTCAGTATTAAGCAGTGAAGACCAGTGGGATTAATGCCAAGAAGCCTTCAGAACCGCTGCTTCTGAGGTTCTGGGTTTCACTCACCACCAAAACGAAACCCATGGTTCGATGAAGAATGCAGGCAGGCAAACGCAGCCAAACAAAAAGCAAGAAAAATGCTGATAAAACAACGAACAATTGCTGCTTACGATCAGTATAACGAGATCTACAAGGAGAAAAAAAAGGGAAGAACACCGGAAATAGAGAGGTGCCATGACAGGAACGAGATTCGGAAGTTTTACGAAAAGGTAAAAAGATCCTGCCAGGGTGGCAAACCCCGAACTCAAGCCTGTAAAGACCAGCAGGGAAACATAGTTATAGAGTCACAGTCGCTACAGAGGATCTGGAAAGATCATTTCTGCAGACTGCTTAACGGCGATGAGAACACAAATTCCGCTGTCAGGCAGATTGCCCCATTCAGCTTGGACGATGATCAAGAATGCCGTCCTCCCGACCTAGAGGAAGTTAAGCTTGCCATATGCAAACTTAAAGCAAATAAGACTGCAGGTGCAGATGGCCTTGATGCCGAACTCTTCAAGGCAGCTGGAGACCAGTTGGAAAGGAGCATGCACCAGCTGATCTGCATGATATGGTCGGAAGAAAGCATGCCCGATGAATGGATCCTCAGTATCGTATGCCCGATCCTAAAGAAGGGAGACCCTCACAATTGCGCCAATTACAGAGGGATAAGCCTCCTTAACGTCGCTTATAAGATCTTGTCTGCTATAATATGTGAACGTCTGAAACCCCACGTCAACAACTTGATAGGTCTTTATCAATGTGGTTTTACACCAGAGAAGTCTACAATAGACCAAATTTTCACATTACGGCAGATCTTGGAAAAAACCCGAGAACTTAGTATCGATATTCACCATCTTCTAATCGATTTCAAGGCCGCGTATGACAACATTTACAGAAACGAGCTGTACAGAGCCATGTCTAGTTTCGGCATCCCTGCAAAACTCGTACGACTATGCAGGATGACTTTGGAGAATTCACGCTGCTCCGTCAAGGTCGGTAAAGAACTCACCGAGAACCTTTGATGTCGAAAAAGGCTTTAGGCAAGGCGACAAGCTGTCATGCGATTTCTTCCACATCATACTTGAAGAGATTGTAAGAAACTCAAACGTCAACACCAGAGGAACAATGTTTCAAAAGTCTGTGCAATTGTTCGCTTATGCAGACGATATTGACGTAATGGGAAGAAAAAAGCGTGATGTCATAGGTGCTTCTGCGAGTATTGAAACAGAAGCGGCAAAAATGGGTTTGATGGTTTATGAGGGCAAAACGAAGTATATGTTGTCATCAAACAAGGACACAGAACATCGACGAATTGGACAAATCGTCACAATAGACAGACATAACTTCGAGGTAGTACAGGACTTCGTCTACCTAGGATCCGCTGTAGACACGGACAACAACATCAGTGCGGAGATCAAGCGGAGAATAAATAACTCTTGCCAACCGTTGCTTCTTTGAGCTAAGAAGGCAATTGAGAAACAAAACCCTCTCTAGAAAAACCAAGGTGACCTTGTATAAGACCTTGATCATCCCAGTCCTGCTTTACGGCGCGGAAGCATGGACTTTACCGAAAGCGGATGAGGAAACTCTTGGTCGTTTCGAAAGAAAAATTCTCCGAATGATCTTTGGTCCCGTATGCGAAAACAATGTGTGGAGAAGAAGATACAACAACGAGCTGTATGAGCTGAACCGCGACATAGGCATAGCCAGAAGAGTACGCATCGCGAGGCTACGATGGTTGATCCATGTAGAGCGGATGGACCCAAACGCTCCGGCTCGTCGGGTGTTCGAAAGCACATTGCAGGGAAATCGCGGAAGGGTAAGACCTCGCCTTAGGTGGCGCAATCAAGTGGATGAAGACCTCAACCAACTTGGAGTGCGAAACTGGACAGAGCTCGCCCGAAATCGAAATCGTTATTGAAGGATGTTGGTTGAGGCCCAGGTTCACCCCAAACTATAATGCCCACGTAAGTAAGTAAGTGAAAGTATAAATAGTTAGGAAATAGTTAAACATGAGGGAATAAAACCACTTCATGTTAGGATAAAAGAGTACTATTAGACTCGGGAAAGGATATTTGCTGGTTCCAAAGCTATAACACAAAAAGTAGAAAAAGCTAGGAATAGGTATAGGATAAGAAAGGACATAAGAAAAAAGGTTATGTCAACAATAATAAACACCGATACTGATCTTCGAACTTATGCCAAGGTTAAAATAGCGGGAAAAGATGTCCTGGGTCTGCTGGATAGTAGGGCGAGTGTTAGTATTCTTGGTAAGGACTGTAAAGAGTTTGTGCGAGAACTTAACCTTCTGATCCTTCCATACCAATCGGGAGTGAGAACCGCCGCGCCGCTGGCAAGAGACAGGACATTGTTGGAAAAATAGAAACGTCTATACAATATAAGGAGGAGTTGGAAAGAATAACTCTGTTTTTGGTTCCGTCCTTGGAACAAGAGCTCTATTTGGGAACCGATTTTTGGAGCAGCTTCAGGATAGCTCCTAATATAGTGAGTACGGTAAATTTAATGGATGATTCGGAAGTCACCAACGAGCATGAGCTCAACAAAAAGCGAAAATCAAACCTGGAGTAGGTTAAAGGTAGGTTTAGGTGTTCAGACAAACATGGTCTGGGAAAGACAGCATTGTTGGATCATGTCATCGATACTGAAGACACCATACCGATAAAGCAGCGTCACTACCCGGTTTCCCCAGCGGTGGAAGCCATCTTGTATGGCGAAACAGACTGAATGCTAGAGCTTGGAGTGATCGAGGAAAGCGAAAGCCCCTGGTGCTCGCCAGTTGCCCTTATAAAGAAGCCGGTCAAAAATAATACCGTTAAGTACCGGTTTTGCCTGGATGCTCGTAAGGTCAACTTGCACAGCAAAAAGGACGCTAATCCTCTCCGATACGGTATTTATTAGTAGCGTTGATCTTAAGGAAGCATTTTGGCAGATACCGTTGGAGAGATCGAGTAGGGTAAAAACTGCGTTTGCGGTTCCGGGAAGACCCTTGTACCATTTCACTGTTATGCCCTATGGGTTGTGTAATGCGGCTCAAAGGCTATGCCGTCTTATGGACAAGGTAATTCCTGCACGATTGAGGGATCGTGTCTTCGTGTACCTCGATGATCTGCTCATCATAGCACCAGACTTCGAAACGCATATGACACTGCTAGAAGAGGTAGCCGAGTGTCTGAGGAAAGCCAATCTCACCATCAACATGGAAAAATCGAAGTTTTGCTTCAAAGAATTGAAATATTTGGGTTTCTTTGCTGGAGGGGGGAATCTAAAGACAGATCCTGCAAAAGTGGAAGCCATATCTGATTTTCCAGTGCCGAAATCACCAAGCCAAGTCCGTCGGTTGCTAGGTCTGGCAGGGTGGTACAGACGCTTTATCCGAGACTTTTCTACACTTACCGCACCTTTGACCGATCTTCTTAAGAAGAAAAACTCTAAGTTTCAGATGACGGAAGACGCTTTGAAAGCATTTGAACTTCTTAAAACAGCCCTTACGACAGCTCCAGTTCTATCCCATCCCGACTTTTCCAAGAGGTTCTACATCCAGTGTAATGCATCAGATTCAGGAATAGGGGCTGTGCTGTTCCAAAAGAATGAAAATGATGAAGAATCACCTATAGCGTACTTCTCACAAAAGTTAAACAAGTGCCAAAGGAACTATAGTGTGACCGAGAAGGAGTGTATGGCGGCGGTAATGGCCGTGCAAAAATTCAGACCTTATGTCGAAGGCATGAATTTCACGGTAATAACAGACCACTCCAGCCTTAAATGGCTCATGGGAGTTAAAGACCTGAGTGGAAAACTGACGAGGTGGAGTCTGAAGTTACAAGCATTTGCGTTCGACATACAGCACCGCAAGGGTACACTTAATGTGGTTCCAGACACTCTTTCTCGGGGTCACATTGAGGAGTTAGAAATCGAGCAGATTCAGAAGAATATTATTATCTATTTTATTTATTTTTATTGACCAAATATTCGTTCTAACAATTATACATATTCACATTTAAGAAATATCTTATAGCCTTAATGGTTTGGCGTTATGGCGTCTACCAGATTGACGTTCATTCATTTAGCTTCAAGTTTAATTTCAACAAAATACAAGTAAATTTTTTTTTTCAAAAATCGCCTTCAATTATACGGGTTCTGTAGCGCAATGAGCTTACGATGAAATTGTAAAGCAGATCCCATCCACGGTTACCATTAAAAATATTCAACGCCACTTCCATCTCCAGAGTATTTGCCCCTAAGTATATCCTTCTTAGCTCACAAAAAATTGGGCATTTCGCAATGAAATGGAACACATCTTCTCTTTCTTTTAGATTGCAAAGGCTACATCCAATAGGCAGGTCAGTTCGATGTGGTATGAAATTCAGGTTAGTGAGCTCTCCTCGTATTTTAAATAGCACATTTATTTTATCAATGGAATTTGTATTCACAAAATAAGTTTTTTCCTGCAGATAGTACTTGAGTTTGCTGTAGTACATGCGATATTGTGATGACTAAGCTTCATTAACAAATGAGTCGTATAGTAGACTACCTGGTTTTTCAACAATTTTACAGAACGTATTTTTACGAACTGTTAATTGATCGAAGTTTTCGAAATTTGTAACCAACCCAAAATTTCTTGCAAAGATTTCCCATTCCTTAACGCAATTACTTCTCCTTGTAAGTATGTAGGAGAGTACGATTTTCGGTAGTCTTCTCTCATCCATTCCCATAACTTTGTTCACGTAGTCGAAATGCAATTTGAGCGTCTCCAAAAAGATTGGTGGCTTTCCTGTCTCCAAGTGAATCATGTAATTCGGTGTGCTGGTTGGAAGTTTGAAGGCTCTTTTGATACAATATCTATTAAAAATCTCAACAGTAGAAAATTAGCGATATCCCCATACTTGAGCTCCAGCATGATAGATGTTGCAGTTGCACGGTTGATTTTTTGTTTCGAAGAATGGTTTAAATATTTATTATCAATACATTTATTCCATATTGAGCCAATCGCACGTTTCGCTTCAGATAATTTGGTTTCAAAATGCTTTTTCATATTAAGGTTCGATGTGATCAAAACACCCAAATATTTATATTCTCTTACAACATCTATTGGTTCTCCTTCATAATTCCATTGTTCGTTTCTTGAGTGTCTCCCGCCACCATTTCTGAATATCATCATTTTCGTTTTTGTTAAATTAACAAACAAGTTCCATTTTCGACAGTACAGTGCAGTCTGTTTAACTTAAGCTGCATGCTGGTGACGGTTTCAGCAAGGATGGCAATATCATCGGCAAACATTAATGCAGGTATATTTGTTGTACTTAATTTGATACCTTCTCCAATATTATCAGTTAAGTCATTGATAAATAGGACAAACAACAAAGAACTCAGTATGCACCCTTCTTTTACGCCCATCGTGGTGGAGAATTCATCTGAGACTTTTTTTCCATCCCATACCATAGCTGAGTTATCTTCATATAAGCCTTTTAATATGTTTATCATTTTGCTTGAGATTCCGATCGAGTATACTTTATAGATAAGTGATTCTCGTGGTATGGAATCAAAAGATGCACGAAAGTCTACAAACAGAGTGTACAACTTTTTATTCCTTTTCATGTATATCTCAGCAATATTCACAAGCGTAAAGATTTGGTCGAATGTGGAGTAACCTTCTCTAAACCCAGCTTGAAATTCATGCAGTACCCTCCTCTCATTTACCCAGCAGGTGAGGCGTTTATAAAGTATGGCACCAAATAATTTAGCGTTTGTATTGAGAAAGGATATTCCTCTGTAGTTCTGTGGATCATTTTAGTCACCTTTTTTGTGTAGAGGAAATAATATAGCTTTTTTGAAACTCATGGGTATATTCCCTGTTTCGTATATTTTGTTGAACGCATTTGTGAGAGCTATCGCAAATTCTGAGGTACAGTTTTTGTAAGACTCATACTGGACTCGGTCTTCTCCTGGGGCTTTGTTATCTTTGTTATCTTTTGAACATTTAATAGCATTTTTGACTTCTTCTAATGTGAATGGTGCGTCTAAGACATCGTCATGAATTAGAGGAGCGGCGTATTGGTGAGTTAATGATACTTGTTCAGTATTAAGCAGGTTTCTGAAATGGTGTTTCAATTATTGGGCGTCTAAACTCGGAGCAATGACATGTTTCCTCCCATTCAATTGTTTTACAGCCTTCCAGAAGTCAGATGAGGAAGTGGCGCAGCTTATCGCATTAATTTTTTGTTGCTCGAATTCAGTCTTTTTTGTGAGGCAAAGCCTTTTATATTCTTTGTTTGATTTCGCATACATAATTTTAAATAATTCAGAATTGTGTTACCTGAGTAGTTTGAGAAGTGCAAACGATTTCTGTCTCGCCCTTTTGCAGTCATTATCAAACCAATCTTGCTTGTTCCTTCCGGTAGTGCTTGCTGTGTTTGGTTTTGCAGGTGCAGCTTTTATTTAAATTTCTGTCAAAACTTCAGAGTCTACGGGGGAATTTGTTCTGGTTAAGATTTCCAGTTGTGAATTCAAATTAATTTGATACAAGTGACTGTTTCTTTCACTCCAAAACATTTTGGGTAACAGGCAGAGATGAGTATTTACTTCATATGTAGCAGATCTACTTCATTAATTTATTTTTAAGTAACTGCTACGTAGCAAACTATTTCTACTTCGTTTCGTTATATTTTTTCTAACGCACAAAATTTCATTTATGATGTGCTGTATTGATTCATTTTTTGATCGAAAAAGTCATTTTCAAGGCCCTTCATATACCTACCTTATAATTATATTATAATTTTATGAATTTGTGTTATGTTTCCCTTAGCGGAGAATCTAATTTCATTTAAAACAGAATGTTCCTTTTTATTTCAATATAATAATGTACCTAAATATGTTCCTTATTTATGAATTTGTGAGACTTATTCTAGTCAGTGTATAATTTCGTTGATAAAACGAAAATAAATTTGTTTTGTTTGCATATTTTCTTTTTTTTTCATTATCTGCTACATATTTTACAAATCTACTTCGTTTTTTTGGGCAATATGTTTCACTTTTTGAGCTTAGCATTCTCATCCCTGGTAACAGGCTCAGAATATTTTCATAATTTCGTATGTTATCTGTGTTTGGTACTTTAACCATGACTTCTAAGGGCATGTGATCGGATAATGTTTGTGATCCTATTTTAAAGTCTAGTATCAGTGAATTCCAGGTCCCAGCAATAAAGTAATAGTCAAACACAGAACACGCCGTTCTACGCAAAAAGGTAAACTCACCATTAGGGTTGCCATCGCAGCTTTCATTTAAGGCTCTGCAATCAAAAGCATCCATTAGTTCAATAATCTTGCCACCTTTTCTATCACATATTTCGTCTTTTGAGTTACGTTCTGCATGAAATGTTGCCTGAGAAAATCCGGTCGCAAAATTGTTCTGCGAAAGACCAATTCAGAAGAATATATAGGTCTTGTCAAAACAATAGTAGACCACAAAGAAGAATTGCCGGACTTAAAAGTAGTTTAAGGGTCTATCTACAAGAGATCTTTTCCGTCCCAGATGCAGGGTGAGTTGATAGAACACCAATGGCGATTATGGGTTCCCTCGTGTCTTACTGAGGAGCTTATTGCAAGTGCCCATAATCCTCCACAATCCTCCCCAAGCTGCACACGGAGGCATAGCAAAGATCTTGGAAAGAGTCAGACAGAACTTCTACTGGCCCAATATGTCTGTTCAAATCAAACAGTTTGTAAATCGGTGTAGTACATGTAAAGAGTCTAAGTCGAACAATCAAGTTATCCGTCCACCTATATGTACCTCGTATTGTTCAGATAGGCCTTTTCAGAAATTATATATTGGTTTTTTGGGTCCCTACCCAAGATCAAAAACAGGTAACCCCTATGTATTCGTGGTATTAGATCACTTCTCAAAATTTGTTTTTCTTAAGTCCATGAAGAGTGCCAACAGTGGCAACGTAATAAATTTTTTGTTAAAAGAAGTGTTCAACCTGTTTGGTGTGCCAGAGATCATCCATTCCGACAATGGCAAACAATTCACGGCAAAGGAATTCGGAGATCTACTATCCAAATTCGGGATTCGACACTTCAAAACGGCAGGCTATTCTCCAAAATCAAACGCGTCGGAGATGGTGAACAGAACACTGCTAGCTGCTATACGCTCTTATCTCAAAGATGACCAACGGGACTGGAATCTACATCTTAGTGATATAGCGTGCGCTATGAGAAGCTCTGTCCATTCTTCCATAGGAGTGTCACCATATTTCGCTCTTTTTGGGATGAACATGATGACACATGGAAGCGGATATGACTTGGCTAAGAAACTCGACGCAGTAGCTGAAGGTAAACTGCGCACTCTTCCTAGACACCTACGGTTGCGGACCTTACGGGAAAAGACGTTTCGTTTTAACGAACTGTTAATTGCTCGAAGTTTTCGAAATTTGTAACCAACTCAAAATTTCTTGCAAAGATTTCCCATTCCTTAACGCAATTACTTCTCCTTGTAAGTATGTAGAGTACGATTTTCGGTAGTCTTCTCTCATCCATTCCCATAACTTTGTTCACGTAGTCGAAATGCAATTTGAGCGTCTCCAAAAAGATTGGTGGCTTTCCTGTCTCCAAGTGAATCATGTAATTCGGTGTGCTGGTTGGAAGTTTGAAGGCTCTTTTGATACAATATCTATTAAAAATCTCAACAGTAGAAAATTAGCGATATCCCCATACTTGAGCTCCAGCATGATAGATGTTGCAGTTGCACGGTTGATTTTTTGTTTCGAAGAATGGTTTAAATATTTATTATCAATACATTCATTCCATATTGAGCCAATCGCACGTTTCGCTTCAGATAATTTGGTTTCAAAATGCTTTTTCATATTAATGTTTGATGTGATCAAAACACCCAAATATTTATATTCTCTTACAACATCTATTGGTTCTCCTTCATAATTCCATTGTTCGTTTCTTGAGTGTCTCCCGCCACCATTTCTGAATATCATCATTTTCGTTTTTGTTAAATTAACAAACAAGTTCCATTTTCGACAGTACAGTGCAGTCTGTTTAACTTAAGCTGCATGCTGGTGACGGTTTCAGCAAGGATGACAATATCATCGGCAAACATTAATGCAGGTATATTTGTTGTACTTAATTTGATACCTTCTCCAATATTATCAGTTAAGTCATTGATAAATAGGACAAACAACAAAGAACTCAGTATGCACCCTTCTTTTACGCCCATCGTGGTGGAGAATTCATCTGAGACTTTTTTTCCATCCCATACCATAGTTGAGTTATCTTCATGTAAGCCTTTTAATATGTTTATCATTTTTCTTGAGATTCCGATCGAGTATAGTTTATAGATAAGTGCTTCTCGTGGTATGGAATCAAAAGATGCACGAAAGTCTACAAACAGAGTGTAGAGTGTTTATTCCTTTTCATGTATATCTCAGCAATATTCACAAGCGTAAAGATTTGGTCGAATGTGGAGTAACCTTCTCTAAACCCAGCTTGAAATTCATGCAGTACCCTCCTCTCATTTACCCAGCAGGTGAGGCGTTTATAAAGTATGGCACCAAATAATTTAGCGTTTGTATTGAGAAAGGATATTCCTCTGTAGTTCTGTGGATCATTTTAGTCACCTTTTTTGTGTAGAGGAAATAATATAGCTTTTTTGAAACTCATGGGTATATTCCCTGTTTCGTATATTTTGTTGAACGCATTTGTGAGAGCTATCGCAAATTCTGAGGTACAGTTTTTGTAAGACTCATACTGGAATCGGTCTTCTCCTGGGGCTTTGTTATCTTTGTTATCTTTTGAACATTTAATAGCATTTTTGACTTCTTCTAATGTGAATGGTGCGTCTAAGACATCGTCATGAATTAGAGGAGCGGCGTATTGGTGAGTTAATGATACTTGTTCAGTGTTAAGCAGGTTTCTGAAATGGTGTTTCAATTATTGGGCGTCTTAACTCGGAGCAATGACATGTTTCCTCCCATTCAATTGTTTTACAGCCTTCCAGAAGTCAGATGAGGAAGTGGCGCAGCTTATCGCATTTATTTTTTGTTGCTCGAATTCAGTCTTTTTTGTGAGGCAAAGCCTTTTATATTCTTTGTTTGATTTCGCATACATAATTTTAAATAATTCAGAATTGTGTAACCTGAGTAGTTTGAGAAGTGCAAACGATTTCTGTCTCGCCCTTTTGCAGTCATTATCAAACCAATCTTGCTTGTTCCTTCCGTTAGTGCTTGCTGTGTTTGGTTTTGCAGGTGCAGCTTTTATTTAAATTTCTGTCAAAACTTCAGAGTCTACGGGGGCAATTTGTTCTGGTTAAGATTTCCAGTTGTGAATTCAAATTAATTTGATACAAGTGACTGTTTCTTTCACTCCAAAACATTTTGGGTAACAGGCTCAGAATATTTTCATAATTTCGTATGTTATCTGTGTTTGGTACTTTAACCATGACTTCTAAGGGCATGTGATCGGATAATGTTTGTGATCCTATTTTAAAGTCTAGTATCAGTAAATTCCAGGTCCCAGCAATAAAGCAATAGTCAAACACAGAACACGCCGTTCCACGCAAAAAGGTAAACTCACCATTAGGGTTGCCATCGCAGCTTTCATTTAAGGCTCTGCAATCTAAAGCATCCATCAGTTCAATAATCTTGCCACCTTTTCTATCACATATTTCGTCTTTTGAGTTACGTTCTGCATGAAATGTTGCCTGAGAAAATCCGGTCGCAAAATTGTTCTGCGAAAGACCAATTCAGAAGAATATATAGGTCTTGTCAAAACAATAGTAGACCGCAAAGAAGAATTGCCGGACTTAAAAGTAGTTTAAGGGTCTATCTACAAGAGATCTTTTCCGTCCCAGATGCAGGGTGAGTTGATAGAACACCAATGGCGATTATGGGTTCCCTCGTGTCTTACTGAGGAGCTTATTGCAAGTGCCCATAATCCTCCACAATCCTCCCCAAGCTGCACACGGAGGCATAGCAAAGATCTTGGAAAGAGTCAGACAGAACTTCTACTGGCCCAATATGTCTGTTCAAATCAAACAGTTTGTAAATCGGTGTAGTACATGTAAAGAGTCTAAGTCGAACAATCAAGTTATCCGTCCACCTATATGTACCTCGTATTGTTCAGATAGGCCTTTTCAGAAATTATATATTGGTTTTTTGGGTACCTACCCAAGATCAAAAACAGGTAACCCCTATGTATTCGTGGTATTAGATCACTTCTCAAAATTTGATTTTCTTAAGTCCATGAAGAGTGCCAACAGTGACAACGTAATAAATTTTTTGTTAAAAGAAGTGTTCAACCTGTTTGGTGTGCCAGAGATCATCCATTCCGACAATGGCAAACAATTCACGGCAAAGGAATTCGGAGATCTACTATCCAAATTCGGGATTCGACACTTCAAAACGGCCAGCTATTCTCCAAAATCAAACGCGTCGGAGATGGTGAACAGAACACTGCTAGCTGCTATACGCTCTTATCTCAAAGATGACCAACGGGACTGGAATCTACATCTTAGTGATGTAGCGTGCGCTATGAGAAGCTCTGTTCATTCTTCCATAGGAGTGTCACCATATTTCGCTCTTTTTGGGATGAACATGATGACACATGGAAGCGGATATGACTTGGCTAAGAAACTCGACGCAGTAGCTGAAGGTAAACTGCGCACTCTTCCTAGACACCTACGGCTGCGGACCTTACGGGAAAAGATTCGTGATTCGTTTCGTTTTAACGAACTGTTAATTGCTCGAAGTTTTCGAAATTTGTAACCAACTCAAAATTTCTTGCAAAGATTTCCCATTCCTTAACGCAATTACTTCTCCTTGTAAGTATGTAGGAGAGTACGATTTTCGGTAGTCTTCTCTCATCCATTCCCATAACTTTGTTCACGTAGTCAAAATGCAATTTGAGCGTCTCCAAAAAGATTGGTGGCTTTCCTGTCTCCAAGTGAATCATGTAATTCGGTGTGCTGGTTGGAAGTTTGAAGGCTCTTTTGATACAATATCTATTAAAAATCTCAACAGTAGAAAATTAGCGATATCCCCATACTTGAGCTCCAGCATGATAGATGTTGCAGTTGCACGGTTGATTTTTTGTTTCGAAGAATGGTTTAAATATTTATTATCAATACATTCATTCCATATTGAGCCAATCGCACGTTTCGCTTCAGATAATTTGGTTTCAAAATGCTTTTTCATATTAATGTTTGATGTGATCAAAACACCCAAATATTTATATTCTCTTACAACATCTATTGGTTCTCCTTCATAATTCCATTGTTCGTTTCTTGAGTGTCTCCCGCCACCATTTCTGAATATCATCATTTTCGTTTTTGTTAAATTAACAAACAAGTTCCATTTTCGACAGTACAGTGCAGTCTGTTTAACTTAAGCTGCATGCTGGTGACGGTTTCAGCAAGGATGACAATATCATCGGCAAACATTAATGCAGGTATATTTGTTGTACTTAATTTGATACCTTCTCCAATATTATCAGTTAAGTCATTGATAAATAGGACAAACAACAAAGAACTCAGTATGCACCCTTCTTTTACGCCCATCGTGGTGGAGAATTCATCTGAGACTTTTGTTCCATCCCATACCATAGTTGAGTTATCTTCATGTAAGCCTTTTAATATGTTTATCATTTTTCTTGAGATTCCGATCGAGTATAGTTTATAGATAAGTGCTTCTCGTGGTATGGAATCAAAAGATGCACGAAAGTCTACAAACAGAGTGTAGAGTGTTTATTCCTTTTCATGTATATCTCAGCAATATTCACAAGCGTAAAGATTTGGTCGAATGTGGAGTAACCTTCTCTAAACCCAGCTTGAAATTCATGCAGTACCCTCCTCTCATTTACCCAGCAGGTGAGGCGTTTATAAAGTATGGCACCAAATAATTTAGCGTTTGTATTGAGAAAGGATATTCCTCTGTAGTTCTGTGGATCATTTTAGTCACCTTTTTTGTGTAGAGGAAATAATATAGCTTTTTTGAAACTCATGGGTATATTCCCTGTTTCGTATATTTTGTTGAACGCATTTGTGAGAGCTATCGCAAATTCTGAGGTACAGTTTTTGTAAGACTCATACTGGAATCGGTCTTCTCCTGGGGCTTTGTTATCTTTGTTATCTTTTGAACATTTAATAGCATTTTTGACTTCTTCTAATGTGAATGGTGCGTCTAAGACATCGTCATGAATTAGAGGAGCGGCGTATTGGTGAGTTAATGATACTTGTTCAGTATTAAGCAGGTTTCTGAAATGGTGTTTCAATTATTGGGCGTCTTAACTCGGAGCAATGACATGTTTCCTCCCATTCAATTGTTTTACAGCCTTCCAGAAGTCAGATGAGGAAGTGGCGCAGCTTATCGCATTTATTTTTTGTTGCTCGAATTCAGTCTTTTTTGTGAGGCAAAGCCTTTTATATTCTTTGTTTGATTTCGCATACATAATTTTAAATAATTCAGAATTGTGTTACCTGAGTAGTTTGAGAAGTGCAAACGATTTCTGTCTCGCCCTTTTGCAGTCATTATCAAACCAATCTTGCTTGTTCCTTCCGTTAGTGCTTGCTGTGTTTGGTTTTGCAGGTGCAGCTTTTATTTAAATTTCTGTCAAAACTTCAGAGTCTACGGGGGCAATTTGTTCTGGTTAAGATTTCCAGTTGTGAATTCAAATTAATTTGATACAAGTGACTGTTTCTTTCACTCCAAAACATTTTGGGTAACAGGCTCAGAATATTTTCATAATTTCGTATGTTATCTGTGTTTGGTACTTTAACCATGACTTCTAAGGGCATGTGATCGGATAATGTTTGTGATCCTATTTTAAAGTCTAGTATCAGTAAATTCCAGGTCCCAGCAATAAAGCAATAGTCAAACACAGAACACGCCGTTCCACGCAAAAAGGTAAACTCACCATTAGGGTTGCCATCGCAGCTTTCATTTAAGGCTCTGCAATCAAAAGCATCCATCAGTTCAATAATCTTGCCACCTTTTCTATCACATATTTCGTCTTTTGAGTTACGTTCTGCATGAAATGTTGCCTGAGAAAATCCGGTCGCAAAATTGTTCTGCGAAAGACCAATTCAGAAGAATATATAGGTCTTGTCAAAACAATAGTAGACCGCAAAGAAGAATTGCCGGACTTAAAAGTAGTTTAAGGGTCTATCTACAAGAGATCTTTTCCGTCCCAGATGCAGGGTGAGTTGATAGAACACCAATGGCGATTATGGGTTCCCTCGTGTCTTACTGAGGAGCTTATTGCAAGTGCCCATAATCCTCCACAATCCTCCCCAAGCTGCACACGGAGGCATAGCAAAGATCTTGGAAAGAGTCAGACAGAACTTCTACTGGCCCAATATGTCTGTTCAAATCAAACAGTTTGTAAATCGGTGTAGTACATGTAAAGAGTCTAAGTCGAACAATCAAGTTATCCGTCCACCTATATGTACCTCGTATTGTTCAGATAGGCCTTTTCAGAAATTATATATTGGTTTTTTGGGTACCTACCCAAGATCAAAAACAGGTAACCCCTATGTATTCGTGGTATTAGATCACTTCTCAAAATTTGATTTTCTTAAGTCCATGAAGAGTGCCAACAGTGACAACGTAATAAATTTTTTGTTAAAAGAAGTGTTCAACCTGTTTGGTGTGCCAGAGATCATCCATTCCGACAATGGCAAACAATTCACGGCAAAGGAATTCGGAGATCTACTATCCAAATTCGGGATTCGACACTTCAAAACGGCCAGCTATTCTCCAAAATCAAACGCGTCGGAGATGGTGAACAGAACACTGCTAGCTGCTATACGCTCTTATCTCAAAGATGACCAACGGGACTGGAATCTACATCTTAGTGATGTAGCGTGCGCTATGAGAAGCTCTGTTCATTCTTCCATAGGAGTGTCACCATATTTCGCTCTTTTTGGGATGAACATGATGACACATGGAAGCTGATATGACTTGGCTAAGAAACTCGACGCAGTAGCTGAAGGTAAACTGCGCACTCTTCCTAGACACCTACGGCTGCGGACCTTACGGGAAAAGATTCGTGATTCGTTTCGTTTTTACGAACTGTTAATTGCTCGAAGTTTTCGAAATTTGTAACCAACCCAAAATTTCTTGCAAAGATTTCCCATTCCTTAACGCAATTACTTCTCCTTGTAAGTATGTAGGAGAGTACGATTTTCGGTAGTCTTCTCTCATCCATTCCCATAACTTTGTTCACGTAGTCAAAATGCAATTTGAGCGTCTCCAAAAAGATTGGTGGCTTTCCTGTCTCCAAGTGAATCATGTAATTCGGTGTGCTGGTTGGAAGTTTGAAGGCTCTTTTGATACAATATCTATTAAAAATCTCAACAGTAGAAAATTAGCGATATCCCCATACTTGAGCTCCAGCATGATAGATGTTGCAGTTGCACGGTTGATTTTTTGTTTCGAAGAATGGTTTAAATATTTATTATCAATACATTTATTCCATATTGAGCCAATCGCACGTTTCGCTTCAGATAATTTGGTTTCAAAATGCTTTTTCATATTAAGGTTTGATGTGATCAAAACACCCAAATATTTATATTCTCTTACAACATCTATTGGTTCTCCTTCATAATTCCATTGTTCGTTTCTTGAGTGTCTCCCGCCACCATTTCTGAATATCATCATTTTCGTTTTTGTTAAATTAACAAACAAGTTCCATTTTCGACAGTACAGTGCAGTCTGTTTAACTTAAGCTGCATGCTGGTGACGGTTTCAGCAAGGATGGCAATATCATCGGCAAACATTAATGCAGGTATATTTGTTGTACTTAATTTGATACCTTCTCCAATATTATCAGTTAAGTCATTGATAAATAGGACAAACAACAAAGAACTCAGTATGCACCCTTCTTTTATGCCCATCGTGGTGGAGAATTCATCTGAGACTTTTTTTCCATCCCATACCATAGCTGAGTTATCTTCATATAAGCCTTTTAATATGTTTATCATTTTGCTTGAGATTCCGATCGAGTATAGTTTATAGATAAGTGCTTCTCGTGGTATGGAATCAAAAGCTGCACGAAAGTCTACAAACAGAGTGTACAACTTTTTATTCCTTTTCATGTATATCTCAGCAATATTCACAAGCGTAAGGATTTGGTCGAATGTGGAGTAACCTTCTCTAAACCCAGCTTGAAATTCATGCAGTACCCTCCTCTCATTTACCCAGCAGGTGAGGCGTTTATAAAGTATGGCACCAAATAATTTAGCGTTTGTATTGAGAAAGGATATTCCTCTGTAGTTCTGTGGATCATTTTAGTCACCTTTTTTGTGTAGAGGAAATAATATAGCTTTTTTGAAACTCATGGGTATATTCCCTGTTTCGTATATTTTGTTGAACGCATTTGTGAGAGCTATCGCAAATTCTGAGGTACAGTTTTTGTAAGACTCATACTGGACTCGGTCTTCTCCTGGGGCTTTGTTATCTTTGTTATCTTTTGAACATTTAATAGCATTTTTGACTTCTTCTAATGTGAATGGTGCGTCTAAGACATCGTCATGAATTAGAGGAGCGGCGTATTGGTGAGTTAATGATACTTGTTCAGTATTAAGCAGGTTTCTGAAATGGTGTTTCAATTATTGGGCGTCTAAACTCGGAGCAATGACATGTTTCCTCCCATTCAATTGTTTTACAGCCTTCCAGAAGTCAGATGAGGAAGTGGCGCAGCTTATCGCATTTATTTTTTGTTGCTCGAATTCAGTCTTTTTTGTGAGGCAAAGCCTTTTATATTCTTTGTTTGATTTCGCATACATAATTTTAAATAATTCAGAATTGTGTTACCTGAGTAGTTTGAGAAGTGCAAACGATTTCTGTCTCGCCCTTTTGCAGTCATTATCAAACCAATCTTGCTTGTTCCTTCCGGTAGTGCTTGCTGTGTTTGGTTTTGCAGGTGCAGCTTTTATTTAAATTTCTGTCAAAACTTCAGAGTCTACGGGGGAATTTGTTCTGGTTAAGATTTCCAGTTGTGAATTCAAATTAATTTGATACAAGTGACTGTTTCTTTCACTCCAAAACATTTTGGGTAACAGGCTCAGAATATTTTCATAATTTCGTATGTTATCTGTGTTTGGTACTTTAACCATGACTTCTAAGGGCATGTGATCGGATAATGTTTGTGATCCTATTTTAAAGTCTAGTATCAGTAAATTCCAGGTCCCAGCAATAAAGCAATAGTCAAACACAGAACACGCCGTTCCACGCAAAAAGGTAAACTCACCATTAGGGTTGCCATCGCAGCTTTCATTTAAGGCTCTGCAATCAAAAGCATCCATCAGTTCAATAATCTTGCCACCTTTTCTATCACATATTTCGTCTTTTGAGTTACGTTCTGCATGAAATGTTGCCTGAGAAAATCCGGTCGCAAAATTGTTCTGCGAAAGACCAATTCAGAAGAATATATAGGTCTTGTCAAAACAATAGTAGACCGCAAAGAAGAATTGCCGGACTTAAAAGTAGTTTAAGGGTCTATCTACAAGAGATCTTTTCCGTCCCAGATGCAGGGTGAGTTGATAGAACACCAATGGCGATTATGGGTTCCCTCGTGTCTTACTGAGGAGCTTATTGCAAGTGCCCATAATCCTCCACAATCCTCCCCAAGCTGCACACGGAGGCATAGCAAAGATCTTGGAAAGAGTCAGACAGAACTTCTACTGGCCCAATATGTCTGTTCAAATCAAACAGTTTGTAAATCGGTGTAGTACATGTAAAGAGTCTAAGTCGAACAATCAAGTTATCCGTCCACCTATATGTACCTCGTATTGTTCAGATAGGCCTTTTCAGAAATTATATATTGGTTTTTTGGGTACCTACCCAAGATCAAAAACAGGTAACCCCTATGTATTCGTGGTATTAGATCACTTCTCAAAATTTGATTTTCTTAAGTCCATGAAGAGTGCCAACAGTGGCAACGTAATAAATTTTTTGTTAAAAGAAGTGTTCAACCTGTTTGGTGTGCCAGAGATCATCCATTCCGACAATGGCAAACAATTCACGGCAAAGGAATTCGGAGATCTACTATCCAAATTCGGGATTCGACACTTCAAAACGGCAAGCTATTCTCCAAAATCAAACGCGTCGGAGATGGTGAACAGAACACTGCTAGCTGCTATACGCTCTTATCTCAAAGATGACCAACGGGACTGGAATCTACATCTTAGTGATGTAGCGTGCGCTATGAGAAGCTCTGTTCATTCTTCCATAGGAGTGTCACCATATTTCGCTCTTTTTGGGATGAACATGATGACACATGGAAGCGGATATGACTTGGCTAAGAAACTCGACGCAGTAGCTGAAGGTAAACTGCGCACTCTTCCTAGACACCTACGGCTGCGGACCTTACGGGAAAAGATTCGTGATTCGTTTCGTTTTTACGAACTGTTAATTGCTCGAAGTTTTCGAAATTTGTAACCAACCCAAAATTTCTTGCAAAGATTTCCCATTCCTTAACGCAATTACTTCTCCTTGTAAGTATGTAGGAGAGTACGATTTTCGGTAGTCTTCTCTCATCCATTCCCATAACTTTGTTCACGTAGTCAAAATGCAATTTGAGCGTCTCCAAAAAGATTGGTGGCTTTCCTGTCTCCAAGTGAATCATGTAATTCGGTGTGCTGGTTGGAAGTTTGAAGGCTCTTTTGATACAATATCTATTAAAAATCTCAACAGTAGAAAATTAGCGATATCCCCATACTTGAGCTCCAGCATGATAGATGTTGCAGTTGCACGGTTGATTTTTTGTTTCGAAGAATGGTTTAAATATTTATTATCAATACATTTATTCCATATTGAGCCAATCGCACGTTTCGCTTCAGATAATTTGGTTTCAAAATGCTTTTTCATATTAAGGTTTGATGTGATCAAAACACCCAAATATTTATATTCTCTTACAACTTCTATTGGTTCTCCTTCATAATTCCATTGTTCGTTTCTTGAGTGTCTCCCGCCACCATTTCTGAATATCATCATTTTCGTTTTTGTTAAATTAACAAACAAGTTCCATTTTCGACAGTACAGTGCAGTCTGTTTAACTTAAGCTGCATGCTGGTGACGGTTTCAGCAAGGATGGCAATATCACCGGCAAACATTAATGCAGGTATATTTGTTGTACTTAATTTGATACCTTCTCCAATATTATCAGTTAAGTCATTGATAAATAGGACAAACAACAAAGAACTCAGTATGCACCCTTCTTTTATGCCCATCGTGGTGGAGAATTCATCTGAGACTTTTTTTCCATCCCATACCATAGCTGAGTTATCTTCATATAAGCCTTTTAATATGTTTATCATTTTGCTTGAGATTCCGATCGAGTATAGTTTATAGATAAGTGCTTCTCGTGGTATGGAATCAAAAGCTGCACGAAAGTCTACAAACAGAGTGTAGAGTGTTTATTCCTTTTCATGTATATCTCAGCAATATTCACAAGCGTAAGGATTTGGTCGAATGTGGAGTAACCTTCTCTAAACCCAGCTTGAAAATCATGCAGTACCCTCCTCTCATTTACCCAGCAGGTGAGGCGTTTATAAAGTATGGCACCAAATAATTTAGCGTTTGTATTGAGAAAGGATATTCCTCTGTAGTTCTGTGGATCATTATAGTCACCTTTTTTGTGTAGAGGAAATAATATAGCTTTTTTGAAACTCATGGGTATATTCCCTGTTTCGTATATTTTGTTGAACGCATTTGTGAGAGCTATCGCAAATTCTGAGGTACAGTTTTTGTAAAACTCATACTGGACTCGGTCTTCTCCTGGGGCTTTGTTATCTTTGTTATCTTTTGAACATTTAATAGCATTTTTGACTTCTTCTAATGTGAATGGTGCGTCTAAGACATCGTCATGAATTAGAGGAGCGGCGTATTGGTGAGTTAATGATACTTGTTCAGTATTAAGCAGGTTTCTGAAATGGTGTTTCAATTATTGGGCGTCTAAACTCGGAGCAATGACATGTTTCCTCCCATTCAATTGTTTTACAGCCTTCCAGAAGTCAGATGAGGAAGTGGCGCAGCTTATCGCATTTATTTTTTGTTGCTCGAATTCAGTCTTTTTTGTGAGGCAAAGCCTTTTATATTCTTTGTTTGATTTCGCATACATAATTTTAAATAATTCATAACTGTGTAACCTGAGTAGTTTGAGAAGTGCAAACGATTTCTGTCTCGCCCTTTTGCAGTCATTATCAAACCAATCTTGCTTGTTCCTTCCGGTAGTGCTTGCTGTGTTTGGTTTTGCAGGTGCAGCTTTTATTTAAATTTCTGTCAAAACTTCAGAGTCTACGGGGGAATTTGTTCTGGTTAAGATTTCCAGTTGTGAATTCAAATTAATTTGATACAAGTGACTGTTTCTTTCACTCCAAAACATTTTGGGTAACAGGCTCAGAATATTTTCATAATTTCGTATGTTATCTGTGTTTGGTACTTTAACCATGACTTCTAAGGGCATGTGATCGGATAATGTTTGTGATCCTATTTTAAAGTCTAGTATCAGTAAATTCCAGGTCCCAGCAATAAAGCAATAGTCAAACACAGAACACGCCGTTCCACGCAAAAAGGTAAACTCACCATTAGGGTTGCCATCGCAGCTTTCATTTAAGGCTCTGCAATCAAAAGCATTCATCAGTTCAATAATCTTGCCACCTTTTCTATCACATATTTCGTCTTTTGAGTTACGTTCTGCATGAAATGTTGCCTGAGAAAATCCGGTCGCAAAATTGTTCTGCGAAAGACCAATTCAGAAGAATATATAGGTCTTGTCGAAACAATAGTAGACCGCAAAGAAGAATTGCCGGACTTAAAAGTAGTTTAAGGGTCTATCTACAAGAGATCTTTTCCGTCCCAGATGCAGGGTGAGTTGATAGAACACCAATGGCGATTATGGGTTCCCTCGTGTCTTACTGAGGAGCTTATTGCAAGTGCCCATAATCCTCCACAATCCTCCCCAAGCTGCACACGGAGGCATAGCAAAGATCTTGGAAAGAGTCAGACAGAACTTCTACTGGCCCAATATGTCTGTTCAAATCAAACAGTTTGTAAATCGGTGTAGTACATGTAAAGAGTCTAAGTCGAACAATCAAGTTATCCGTCCACCTATATGTACCTCGTATTGTTCAGATAGGCCTTTTCAGAAATTATATATTGGTTTTTTGGGTCCCTACCCAAGATCAAAAACAGGTAACCCCTATGTATTCGTGGTATTAGATCACTTCTCAAAATTTGATTTTCTTAAGTCCATGAAGAGTGCCAACAGTGGCAACGTAATAAATTTTTTGTTAAAAGAAGTGTTCAACCTGTTTGGTGTGCCAGAGATCATCCATTCCAACAATGGCAAACAATTCACGGCAAAGGAATTCGGAGATCTACTATCCAAATTCGGGACTCGACACTTCAAAACGGCAAGCTATTCTCCAAAATCAAACGCGTCGGAGATGGTGAACAGAACACTGCTAGCTGCTATACGCTCTTATCTCAAAGATGACCAACGGGACTGGAATCTACATCTTAGTGATGTAGCGTGCGCTATGAGAAGCTCTGTTCATTCTTCCATAGGAGTGTCACCATATTTCGCTCTTTTTGGGATGAACATGATGACACATGGAAGCTGATATGACTTGGCTAAGAAACTCGACGCAGTAGCTGAAGGTAAACTGCGCACTCTTCCTAGACACCTACGGCTGCGGACCTTACGGGAAAAGATTCGTGATTCGTTTCGTTTTTACGAACTGTTAATTGCTCGAAGTTTTCGAAATTTGTAACCAACCCAAAATTTCTTGCAAAGATTTCCCATTCCTTAACGCAATTACTTCTCCTTGTAAGTATGTAGGAGAGTACGATTTTCGGTAGTCTTCTCTCATCCATTCCCATAACTTTGTTCACGTAGTCAAAATGCAATTTGAGCGTCTCCAAAAAGATTGGTGGCTTTCCTGTCTCCAAGTGAATCATGTAATTCGGTGTGCTGGTTGGAAGTTTGAAGGCTCTTTTGATACAATATCTATTAAAAATCTCAACAGTAGAAAATTAGCGATATCCCCATACTTGAGCTCCAGCATGATAGATGTTGCAGTTGCACGGTTGATTTTTTGTTTCGAAGAATGGTTTAAATATTTATTATCAATACATTTATTCCATATTGAGCCAATCGCACGTTTCGCTTCAGATAATTTGGTTTCAAAATGCTTTTTCATATTAAGGTTTGATGTGATCAAAACACCCAAATATTTATATTCTCTTACAACATCTATTGGTTCTCCTTCATAATTCCATTGTTCGTTTCTTGAGTGTCTCCCGCCACCATTTCTGAATATCATCATTTTCGTTTTTGTTAAATTAACAAACAAGTTCCATTTTCGACAGTACAGTGCAGTCTGTTTAACTTAAGCTGCATGCTGGTGACGGTTTCAGCAAGGATGGCAATATCACCGGCAAACATTAATGCAGGTATATTTGTTGTACTTAATTTGATACCTTCTCCAATATTATCAGTTAAGTCATTGATAAATAGGACAAACAACAAAGAACTCAGTATGCACCCTTCTTTTATGCCCATCGTGGTGGAGAATTCATCTGAGACTTTTTTTCCATCCCATACCATAGCTGAGTTATCTTCATATAAGCCTTTTAATATGTTTATCATTTTGCTTGAGATTCCGATCGAGTATAGTTTATAGATAAGTGCTTCTCGTGGTATGGAATCAAAAGCTGCACGAAAGTCTACAAACAGAGTGTACAACTTTTTATTCCTTTTCATGTATATCTCAGCAATATTCACAAGCGTAAGGATTTGGTCGAATGTGGAGTAACCTTCTCTAAACCCAGCTTGAAATTCATGCAGTGCCCTCCTCTCATTTACCCAGCAGGTGAGGCGTTTATAAAGTATGGCACCAAATAATTTAGCGTTTGTATTGAGAAAGGATATTCCTCTGTAGTTCTGTGGATCATTATAGTCACCTTTTTTGTGTAGAGGAAATAATATAGCTTTTTTGAGCTATCGCAAATTCTGAGGTACAGTTTTTGTAAAACTCATACTGGACTCGGTCTTCTCCTGGGGCTTTGTTATCTTTGTTATCTTTTGAACATTTAATAGCATTTTTGACTTCTTCTAATGTGAATGGTGCGTCTAAGACATCGTCATGAATTAGAGGAGCGGCGTATTGGTGAGTTAATGATACTTGTTCAGTATTAAGCAGGTTTCTGAAATGGTGTTTCAATTATTGGGCGTCTAAACTCGGAGCAATGACATGTTTCCTCCCATTCAATTGTTTTACAGCCTTCCAGAAGTCAGATGAGGAAGTGGCGCAGCTTATCGCATTTATTTTTTGTTGCTCGAATTCAGTCTTTTTTGTGAGGCAAAGCCTTTTATATTCTTTGTTTGATTTCGCAAACATAATTTTAAATAATTCAGAACTGTGTAACCAGAGTAGTTTGAGAAGTGCAAACGATTTCTGTCTCGCCCTTTTGCAGTCATTATCAAACCAATCTTGCTTGTTCCTTCCGGTAGTGCTTGCTGTGTTTGGTTTTGCAGGTGCAGCTTTTTTTTATATTTCTGTCAAAACTTCAGAGTCTACGGGGGAATTTGTTCTGGTTAAGATTTCCAGTTGTGAATTCAAATTAATTTGATACAAGTGACTGTTTCTTTCACTCCAAAACATTTTGGGTAACAGGCTCAGAATATTTTCATAATTTCGTATGTTATCTGTGTTTGGTACTTTAACCATGACTTCTAAGGGCATGTGATCGGATAATGTTTGTGATCCTATTTTAAAGTCTAGTATCAGTGAATTCCAGGTCCCAGCAATAAAGCAATAGTCAAACACAGAACACGCCGTTCCACGCAAAAAGGTAAACTCACCATTAGGGTCGCCATCGCAGCTTTCATTTAAGGCTCTGCAATCAAAAGCATCCATCAGTTCAATAATCTTGCCACCTTTTCTATCACATATTTCGTCTTTTGAGTTGCGTTCTGCATGAAATGTTGCCTGAGAAAATCCGGTCGCAAAATTGTTCTGCGAAAGACCAATTCAGAAGAATATATAGGTCTTATCAAAACAATAGTAGACCACAAAGAAGAATTGCCGGACTTAAAAGTAGTTTAAGGGTCTATCTACAAGAGATCTTTTCCGTCCCAGATGCAGGGTGAGTTGATAGAACACCAATGGCGATTATGGGTTCCCTCGTGTCTTACTGAGGAGCTTATTGCAAGTGCCCATAATCCTCCACAATCCTCCCCAAGCTGCACACGGAGGCATAGCAAAGACCTTGGAAAGAGTCAGACAGAACTTCTACTGGCCCAATATGTCTGTTCAAATCAAACAGTTTGTAAATCGGTGTAGTACATGTAAAGAGTCTAAGTCGAACAATCAAGTTATCCGTCCACCTATATGTACGTCGTATTGTTCAGATAGGCCTTTTCAGAAATTATATATTGGTTTTTTGGGTCCCTACCCAAGATCAAAAACAGGTAACCCCTATGTATTCGTGGTATTAGATCACTTCTCAAAATTTGTTTTTCTTAAGTCCATGAAGAGTGCCAACAGTGGCAACGTAATAAATTTTTTGTTAAACGATGTGTTCAACCTATTTGGTGTGCCAGAGATCATCCATTCCGACAATGGCAAACAATTCACGGCAAAAGAAATTCGGAGATCTACTATCCAAATTCGGGATTCGACATTTCAGAACGGCAAGCTATTCTCCACAATCAAACGCGTCGGAGAGGGTGAACAGAACACTGCTAGCTGCTATACGCTCTTATCTCAAAGATGACCAACGAGACTGGGATCTACATCTTAGCGATATAGCGTGCGCTATGAGAAGCTCTGTCAATTCTTCCATAGGAGTGTCACCATATTTCGCTCTTTTTGGGATGAACATGATTACACTTGGAAGCGGATATGACTTGGCTAAGAAACTCGACGCAGTAGCTGACGGTTAACTGCGCACTCTTCCTAGACACCTACGGTTGCGGACCTTACGGGAAAAGATTCGTGAGCGCACGTACCTATAACCTTCGTACGAAAAAGATTCGTTTCGCCGCTGGCCAAGAAGTGTTCCGAAAAACTTTGTATTAAGTGACTCGTCAAAGAATCTGTCTTCAAAACTATGTACCAAATATGTCAAGTGTCGTATAGTCAAACAAATGGGCAACCATATGTTTGAGGTAGAAAATCTGGCTGGAAAGAAAATAGGGGTTTTCCATGCTAAAGATTTGAAGCAGTGAATTCCAGATCCAATCCTACAATACCAAATTCCCTAACGATTTTTTTTGCATGTTAAATGTTATTCTCAAGTATGTATTTACATTGGTATTTTTGATATTCACGTTAATTTATTTTTTTGCTTTAGGCTAACTTGTTAAATTCTTCGGTGTATTAATAGTTTTTTTTTTGATAATTCGTTATCGTTACTGCATGTTAAAGTATTTCTATCATTCATGAATAGGTATATTATTACTAGTCAAATCGGTTCGCGGCAATATTTACACTCATTTTGATCTTAGTTAAAGTATTCGGTAGGTCTGTGATAGCTAGAGTTAAGGAGAAAGATTTATTTAATAGATATTTATTGATTTATTTATTTATTCATTTATTTATTTATTAAATTATTTATATAATTATTTATTTATTTATTTATTTAGTTATTTATTTATTCGAGTATTCAACATTCCATTTTTGTTTACTTTCGATTGGCTTTATAAACACTCCAGTCGTTTGTTTACGTTTTGTTTCTTTATGGTGCCCTTCTAACATTCCCTTATCTCTACTAACTGTCGCATCTATTTGTTTACATTTGTCTTGTATGATCGTCTATAGATACACATATAACTATAATAAGTATTATTATCCTAAGCCCTATTGAGATATGTATGTACATCCCTAATCCACTATTGTCAACTTCCACCTCCTATCCAATGATAGTCCCCATGTCCTATTGAGTCCGTTCGTGAATTGAAGATGGAATTGCCCGGCTACAAATCGTCGGTTCTTCCCCACTGTTCCCAACCTAGTAAGAATACGAAGTCGTACCATGATCGCAAACAGCCATCTCCGTCCATGTCTTTATATATAAAGGTCCAAGACCGGAGTTTTGTTACGGCTGTTGCATAGCACCACGTTACCCCAAATGAAAATTTTAAAAGTAGAGACACAGAGAGACAAGTAGAGAGGTGGTGATCTGAAAAAAAAAACCTTCAAGAAAAACAGTAGCTACTGATCATTTATTTGACAGATGAATAACCAGGTGGTTGGTAAAGTAGGTTTTTGAAATATGGGAAAGGGGTGCTAGGCCATTAAGGGGTAAGGTAGAGGAGGGGGAAATGCCAAGTGAAGCGGTCGGGGAACAGGAAGAGGGATAGCCAATGGAAAGAGAGAAAATAAGGAAAAACGGATAAGGAGGAATACGGCAAAATTGCGTGATCTGGTGGATTGAACTCCAACGGGGATCAAGTGGGCTCATCGATTAGCGGGAAAAATAGATTACACGGAGGTGATGAGTACCAGCTGATCGAGGGGGATCGTCAAATAATCCTCAGCATCGGACATAGGAAAAAAAAATCGAACTTAAGTAACGTCGCGATAAAGACGTATAGAAAAGAAAAAAAATCGGAAGTGCATCGCGCCGAGCATTATTTTAAATATTCTAACGTTTTTGTTTAAATCGCAGCGCGAATTATATCACTTAAAGTGCGGTAAACGTCGTGTAAATTATGTCAAAAAAAAAGATAAAAGGAAAAACAAAGAAAAAAAAAAGACAAGAAAAAAAGAAAAACCCTCAAGAAGGAAAAAAACAAAGGTTAAAAGTTTAAGTTTGCAAAAAGAAAAGTGTAGGTTTTCATAATAGAAATGAAAAAAATAAAGGTGATAAAGACTGTAAATTTCAGTGTTAGTGAGGCGCTACTTTTTTGAGGAAGTTACTTGGTAGCCGATAAGTTTCTGGAGGATAAATGAGAAGGTGGTGAGTGGTAATCGACACCCCATGAAACCTCACATAATTTATGTAAGTCATTCTTTTTTTTATTACGTACATATTTAGCGCCACTTATAAAAACTAAAGAGGAGCCGGAAGCGAAGGCCAAACAAGGAGGCGGTTACAGGCCAGACCAGAGGTCTGAACCTCCGAGTTTTTTTGGGAGCTGACCACAAAGGCCGTTCAGCCATTAATTGCTTGAACCAGGCGTGATACCTCTTTTTGTTTTTTTTTTTTTGTAATTCAAATTACCATTTTTTTGTATATCCATTATTCAGTTTTCGTAGTATAAGTTTGGTAGGGCGTAAGTTCACTTGGATCTTAATAATTTTTTTGTAAAACTGGTAGTTCGGGATAGTTGAGCCATCTATTGTGTTTTTTTTTTTTTTGTCTTTGTGTTGGTGCGTGAGGAGGTTTATACCACGCCATACGCTACGTACCCTTACAAAGAGCTCTTTTTAGGTAGATTAATTTTGCGCTAGCTGTTAAGCCTAGAAAGGGGCATTGTCAGAAGGCAGTAAAGGGAGTGGGCCGAAGGGAGGTAAGGCCTCAAAATCACCCCCATTTTTTTACATAAATAGAAAAAAAAATAATAAAAAAAAGGGAAAACTCAAGCTAGCTATACGCCTTGTCAAATTCAAGGGTTGCCGCTATAAATGTAAGGTATAAATTAAGTGAATTAACGATCAAAGCGAATTATTCTTCAGAATAACATCATATTTTTTTGATTATTTTCAATAGTTTCTAGTTATTTGTTGAACCTTAATAATTAAAGTAAGGATTAACAAGTTTAATTGTTTAAGTGTAGGTTATTTTCTATTTTTGTCGTAGTATAGGCTCGGCAGCCCATTGTTTTTTTTCGTATACCTATATATATAGATTTTCGAAATATGCCCAAATGAAATAAAAAGCATTGTGAATCACCTCCTGTGAAGGAAAACAAGCGTTGACTTTCTTTGTGAACCCCGAAAGAAGGATTCATGGATTGCTAAGGAGATTTTGAGGGGGTGGAAGATGGTGCACTGACGATGCTCTTCAGTGAAGGGGGTTGAAGTTCCTTTTTTTTCAGGATCCAACGGCAAGGGGGAGTTCTAAACACTCTCCACAGAATTCCTAGGTAGGGAGGGCGAATAGGGCCATGCTGCGCCACATCTGCAGCCCAAGCGTGTGGTGAGTTGAACTCAGGTGGTGGGAAAGAATTTGTATGTTTTGTCTTGGCACGATATATGTAATTTGTTGAAGGCGTCTTCTGCATGGAGAGGAAAGATCCGCCCCATCCAGCGAGCTTAGCTGAGCTTCGCGAGCGTGCCATTTTCTCTCGATGCAGATCTTCCTATTTCTCACAGCTTCCAATTCCATTCCGTCGTTTCCGTTCCTGTGGGTTTCCTTTTCCTTTTTCTCGTTTCCTTTTCCTTTTACTGGTGTTTCCTAGTCCTGACCTGCAACAAATTTGGCGCCAAACGTTTTTTTTGTAGTCGTTCAGTGTTTTGTCTTGTGGGTAAACTCTGTTTTTTTTGGTAGTTTATCATAAATGCAAAACTTTTCCAGCAAACAGAGTTTATATATGTGAGAGCAATCAAATGGAAATATTTGTCGAAAGACAAATTTTTTTTTTCTCGTTTGCAATCAAATATTCCCACAGGACTTTGTTTGCTTTTTCGTATCCTGCGCTTTCTAGCCTTTGTCCAAAGGCGGTTACAACGCCAGCCAAATCCCTAACGGATTGATCGTGCACAGGTTCGGAGGCGAAGTCCTTATATTTATAATAATTCGTTTTCTTTTCATTTATTTTGTTAACGAATAACTGATGTTGACGTCCAGATCCCAAGTCCGTATGTCTTTGCCTGGAAGGCCAGAGGTGTACCAGGTCAAACTGCGACGGATATCTGAATGGTGACGACGACAAAGTTAATCGTCTGATATTTTTATTTTTTTTATTTATTTATTTATTTATATGCCTTTGAGAGTAATCTCATATAGTCTGTTTACATGTTTACAATTTTTGATTTTGAAAATATGTCAATTGAAAGTTAACAATAAAAAAAAGATGTGACAAGTGCAAATAAAAGTAAATTAGCGATGAATTAAATGCAAAATAATATGAAAAAAATGACAAATGAATTTGAAAATTGAAAAAGAAATAAAAAGAATATTTGATATAAACTTGCAATATTGAACTCTTTGACATAGTATAAAAGTAACATTACAGGTATCTACCAAGAAGCATTTTTTTAACATGTAATTTAAATTTATTGACATTGAAATCTTTAATTTGACTGGGAAGTTTATTGTAGAGTTCGATAGATTTGTAGAGTGTTGAATTTGTGCCATAACGGGTTGTAGCTGGTTTAACCGTAGACCTACATTTGGGTCGTTTTCTACCCATTCGCTTTGGTATATCGAAAATAATATGATAACTGGTTTGTGGATTTTGCTGGTTTTTTATGACTTTGTTCCATGCACCTTTTTGCATTGAATTCAAACTGTTTTACGATTTAAAACATAGTTGGGTATGATTTTTTCGATTTTGAGTTTTTTCTGTCAGATTGGGTCGATTTCAACCCATTATATGAAAAATCATTTTGTATTGATAATTCGTTTGAGAATCGTTGTGTTTTCTTATTTCAATAAATAAAAACACATTGTTTTGATAAAATGTCAAGTTTTTCATAAAGTAACAATGCTTTTTCCGCGGGAAGTGATGAAAATTATAACCCTGAAGTTGGTAGCACTGACGAGTTTGATTCGGCTGAATCCGAGAACGAAGGTGAAGAATCACCCGTCGTTTCGGCGGGTTGTGATTCTCAGTTTGTCTCTAGGACGCAAAACAAACCGTTGGCCAATGTGCGTCTTTGCCAATATGATAGACATTTCAGCATTGAACGGCTTTATTATTTATTTTATGAGACTTGGAAAAGTTGTAACCCAAAGTCAAATCAGCTGTTTTTTGGTCTAGTTCAAGCCCTCTGCCACACACTTTCAAAGCCTTTTAGTTGTTGTACTCGTATATCAAAACACAAACAATGGTACTCCACGGATACATCATGAACGCCACCATTTAGTATTTCATTCAAAGTTGATAGTTTGAGGGGTTGTTTAGACAACTGTTGGAATGCATTTATAAATACGAAGTTGGCTAAGGCTTGTCCAACTCTTTAGAAACCGTCTAGCTGGACAGCTGTCTAAGGATGTTCTAAGAAAATTTTATAAATACGACTGTATAAGTCTAACCGATCAAGAGCACCTAGAGCATCATCCTCACTTACCCGTCATGCGACACTAGTTGGCTCATCATCCCCCACACTAACTTGTAATCAAAGAGATTTCAGTCCTGCAGCTAAGCGGCTCAAGATCAATTTACGACAGCCAAAAGATGTGGCTTTATACACAGAAGAAAAAACAAAATCCAAAGACAACAAAACAGAGTTGGTCTGCGTCTTCTGCGATAAAATTTTTTGCAAGAACATACATAACCGGAATATATGTGTAAAAGCTTTGAACACATTTAAATGTTTATACATGTGTTTTTTTCTCTGTTGTTTCCAGGGCAATTGAATTAATAAATATAAACTATCTGTTTTTGTTTTAAATATTCAGTTTTGTTAATATTTTCCTAAGAAAAATGTGAGGGTAGAAAACGACCCACCAACGTAAGATTAGTCGTTTTTTTTAAACGTAGGTCTACGGTTGGTGTAACTGACGTCCACTTCTTATGTTGTATGGATTGTGGTTGTTTCTTTCTGTGATTGTAGTATTTGTGTAAACGGATGATTTTGTAATTTTGTGGATATGGGTAACCATGTTCATCTCGATTTCGTCTCTCACCGTCAAGATTTGCATTTGATTGTATAGCGTAGCTGTGTTTGTAAGCCTTTCAAGACCGGACAAGTTTTTAAGCGCTTTATTTTGAATAACTTGTAAATTTTGTTTGAGGTATTGAAAGGTTGATCCCCAGACATTAATACCATAAGTAAGGTGGCTGTGAAAAAGAGCAAAGTACATCTGTTTCTTTAAGCAGCTTGGAATGTTGTTGCAGATTCTTCCAAAAACGCCTGCTATGCCAGAAAGTTTTTTTGATGATTTAAAGATGAATCAACCCATAATCCCAAGTACCTGAAATGCTCGACACGCTCAACTAAATTGGTCTCAAACATAATGTTAATAGGGTCATCTGTTCTGCTATTCATTATATACTTAGTTTTCTTGACGTTTAAAGATAGTTTGTGCATATTCATCCAATTAGAGATAACAGATAAGTCACTATTCATATGAGTTTCAAGTTCGAACGCAGATTTTTCGGAGTACATAAGACAGATGTCGTCTGCAAACAGGATCGGATGTCCTCTGAGGCTTGTTTTTGTTAGATCGTTGATATATATGCAGAAAAGCGTTGGGCCCAGTATGCTCCCTTGTGGCACACCAAAATGAATATTCTGCTCGTCACTTCTATAACCATTAGAATTAACATATTGTTTTGGTTGCTTTTTCGATCACTTTAGACAGAACTGGCAGTATTGAAATCGGGCGGTAGTTGTTAAGGTCAGATGTGTCTATAGATTTGAAGATCGGTATAATTTTGCAAACTTTCATCTCGTCTGGTACTTTTCCTTCCATAAATGACTTGTTGATTAGCATTGAAATGGGAATGCAAAGTTCGTTTGAACATTCTTTTAAGAGGCTCTTACATATGTTGTCTTTATCCCTAGCTTTCGACGAGTTTAACGATGAAATTATTCGCTTTACTGATGACGGTGTTGTTGGATTTAATTTAAATAGAGTATTTGAGTTAATAGGAGCAACAATGTCAGCAGAATTACATTTGGAGGCTAATAATCTACCGATGTTTACAAAAAATGTATTCAACTCGTTTAATTTGGTTTTTTTGGCATCACTTGACGAAGTCCTTAGCAATGGACATTCCACGTTCTTCTTTGTTGTATTGAAAACCAAACTGTTGATGTTTTCCCATGTTTTTCTACTATCATGGAGATCTTTTTCGAAAATCTTACCAAAGTACTCAGATTTAATTTTTCGTTTTTTGGAAGTTAGCTGGTTTCTAAGATCTTTATACTTTCTCTCAAGAAGAATGTCTGAAGGATTCTTACACAATTTTCCATACCATTTATTTTTTTCTTTTATTAAGCTCATGATGTCATCATTTATCCACTTGTTCTTAGGATTATCTTTAGAAACTTTTATTTTTTTTGAAGATTTTTGTACCGAAAAATTTATTTTTTCAATAAGTTTCTGGTACATTTCTTCAGAAGTCATGAACCTGGACAATTTTATTGGATTTATTTGGAGTTCAGTTCGTAACTTTTCATAGTCAGGCACATAAGCATAGGTTGTGTTGTTCGTCTGAGATGTTTTGCTCAAAGGGATACTAGAAATTTCAACTGCGATTAAATTGTGGTCGAAAAGATCATGTTTTGTATGGTGAGCATATACAGTTTGATTTGGATCATTCACAAAAAAATGGTCGATGATTGCTTTTTTATGTGTTGGTTTATATTTGTTTATATTAAAAAAAACCATTCATTCTTAATAAATTCAAGTATTTTGTCTCGAAATCTCCTTTGAGTAAAATGTCGACATTGAAATCACCAGCTATAAACGAGTTTTTTTTAGATAGCTTGGAAAGGCATTTTTCTAAGGTTGAAAGAAATTTTTCTTTTTGGAGAACTATACTATATGGTTGTCGATAAACACACATGACTTCAATAATATACCCATTCATATTGATTTTCGCTGCACATATACTGTCTAAATCATCGCTTTGTGAGAAAAGGTGCGTGAAAGAATGCCTATTTGAAATAAATATAGCTGCCCCACCCCCTTCTTTATTTGGCCTACAACCTGTTATTTTAGAAAAATTTTTGATGTTAAAAAATCTTTCGTTAAAATCATACAGCCAACTTTCCGAAGCGCAAATCACATCGATCTCATCTTCAAAATATTTTAAAATTGCTTCCAAGTCATCGATTTTATTTTTTAGTAATCTGGCATTGATGTACAAGATCTTAGCAGTACTTTGCGTAGATAATTGTATGTTGTTTATACTGTCAAAGAGAGCATTATGTGGTGAGAATGAAACACAATGCTCCTCACAGTTCATTAAAGAAATCAGTGTTACGAATTTCCTTGATTGGACCGGTGTCTGTGAGGCGCGCTAATATTCTTCCATTCTGTACCCATGTAAATGCAAGTTTTTTTTGCCGTTTTAGGTCTCTCGCTTTCTTAAACAAGTAACTGTTGTATTTTGTTAATATTTCATCTATGTATATTGGTTGAGACGTGTTGTTATTGAAAACGAGACCAATGGTCAAATATTTTTTTTCTCTGTTATTTCTTTTGTATGCGTTCAATATGTTGTCACGCGTACTTTTTTCAAAGAATTCTATCATTATTTTCGGTGTTGTTATGTTAGAATTATTTTCATCCGCGGCTGGTCGATTACGAGAAATTTCTTTTATATTATTTGGTGTTATATCGATATTAAGTGATTTTGAAATTTCTATTGCAACAGATATTAAATTCTCATTCGGTTGTTTAGGAATTCCAGAAAAACATAAACTATAGTTGAGAGAATTCTGTTTGTGTTTATCAACGTTTTGCTTGTATGTGTGAAATTTTTACTTTAGTATTTGTAATTCATTTTGGATATTGGTGTTTTCTTCGATTAAATTATTTGTGATATTTTTATAGTCTTCAACTATTTTTTTTGGTGAATTTATCTCAGCTTCCAAATTAACTTGAAGTTTAAGAAGTTTATCAAGTTTCTCGGAAAGCTGGTTATTTGTTATATTGTCAGTGTTGGATATGGATAGATCTGTGTTAATACTATTGTTACCTGTTGCAAAAATCGATTCTCGCCGTTGTTGTTGTTGTGGCATAATGCTGCTGCGCCGACGATCCCTTGAAGCTTTGCAATTGCTACAAAACCAAACTGATTTGTGCCTTAGGATGTCTGCAAGCTTCTGCTTTGTCAATCCAGAGCAGGAAGAACCAGTATGGTAAGCCTTTTTACAGTCTCCGTCGCAAATAATAACATTTTTACCAGTTAAATTAATACTTTTTTTGCACTTGTTACATGAGTCGACTGCACTTGACGCCATTTTCCTTCTTTTTTCTCATATGCGAGATATTTGCAATCTGGGTTCGTGGACTGTTTCTGTAAGCATCACCAAATCCGTATGTCTTTATTTGGAAGGCCACTGGCGTACCATAATGAATCGCGACGGATGCGGAGATGAATACAGCAGGAGCAGTCAATTCCCCACTTTTTTCCTTTCCTTTTGTCGACTATAGTATTGTGAAGCAGTGGCCCGTAAGATAAGTGTTGTCTACGCGTAGCATTGTTTCATGATACAGTGGTTGAGCTAGTTAGTTTGTGTTAGTTTTGTTTTATATGTGCTTACGTAAGTTCAAAGTCACCACACGCTCGGAATCAATTGAATCCTGAAGGAGAGGCGAGAGCACCTCGATGGTTAAAAGCACCACTGAAGATAGCCACCATATACACCCACGTATTATACGAACGTCTAATTCGTGTAAGGATTTTTTTTATCGCTTTTTCATGAACGAAGGTTGTTCATTTAACCTTTTTTTATTTAATACATTTTGCTGCGAATCTTAAGATTTAAATAAAAAGTTCGAATCATGGTGGATGAGGAACACGATCCGCTAAAGAAAATGAGAGGCGCGGTTATAGAGGGGGCATCGGGCATGCAAACTAGGTCATCCAGTCAGGTTCAGGCAAGACGCAGTGGGCTAATTCACACCCCCATTCGAAAACCAGAATCTGGAAACATCGCACCGATGAGTGGGTTGTCGGTCAGTACCTACATCCCATGGTCAGATGCGACAGTGACCCGGTCTAACGAGTCTCTCACAACAATGTCTAAAGAGCAGGAATTCGAAGCCCAGTCGGTTGAGGTTAGTGGGTCAAGACACTCATTGAACGGTGATCCATATGAGCAGCCACCACCGCACATTAATATGTCTCCGTCACAAAGAGTGTTGTCCAAGTATTGGTTACCCAGCCACCTTACCGGTGCGCAAGGACAGGGTGGGCCAGGGATTGAGCGAACAGAGGAGAATCAGCTACCTTCATATGGTAGCTTGAAAGATCAGCAAACCGTGGAGAAAACATCGTCCAACTCTCTGAACGCACAACCCGCAATAGGAGGTAAGGATACAGAGCCAACAACAAGAGATACTTCCAGGGGGGCTAGGTTAGGAGAAGAAGTGGTGAAAGTACCAGATGACCTGAAAGCCTACGTAAACCTGGCATTGGTTAATGCTTTTTCTTCCTACAAAAACTTATTGAGGGAAGAGATTTCCGAAGACTTAGGAAAGAAGGTACGGGATAGCCTAATCGAGTTCATGGGTGAAATAAACGCGGTAACGCTACCCTCACCTCCAGTTGAAGAATCCAATCAGCCAGCGGTCGTCGAAAGCTCAAGGAGCCATCCCCAAACCACACTTTGCGCAATCAGGCGGTCCTAGCCTTGCGCAGACGCAGCAGAACAGAGATAGGGGCTTAGGTGATGAGGGTTTAAGACAGTACCAGTGGCATCACCAAAATAGGTCAGGGAAGGGAGTTAACCAAAAAGTAGGTTTGCAATATTCGGCTTATGCTCATCGGGAGAGATATCAACCGAATGACTACATAAGTCCGCCTCAAGGTCAACCACAGAGAAGTCCACCTGGGGGAGTTAGAGGTCAAATTCGCATTGACAAATGGGGCATTAACTTTAATGGGAAGCCCGAGAATCTGACGGTAGAAGACTTTATCTTCCGTTTAGAGACGCTTCAAGGCCAGTATGAGTTCCCTTGGGAAGAAATAATGAGGGATTTCCACGTGTTGCTCTCAGGCAACGTGTATAATTGGTTCTGGAAGTATCAACGTGCGAACTTTAGACCAGACTGGCCGACCTTGCGCGATGCATTTATGCGACAGTTCCAAAACTCTAGATCGTACTTTGAGATAGTCAGAGATCTGATGGATAGAAAGCAGGCGGCCTGGGAGACAAGTGACGAGTACTTCGAGGCGATCGCAACTCTTCGGTCACAGCTTCGGGTTAGGTTAGGTTAGGTTTAAATGGCTGTCAGGAAAACAAACTGACACACTTAGACCAATATTAGGTCCATTGTGATACCATAAGTATTATGCGAGGGAATACCTCACTTAACAAAACCATTTGGAGCTTTTAATAAAGCGAAGGATATGCAGGGGATCTGTGTGTGCCAGATCGCTTGGATCATCAAGAAAATATTTTCCTAGATGCCGCTTTCTTTTAAAAGAGAATGCAGGACATGAGCAGAGGAGGTGTGGGATTGTCTCCTCCTCCTCCTCATCTAAGCAACTTCTGCAGAAGTCATTTGAGGGAACGCCAAGTCTTATGGCGTGTCTTCCTATCAGACAATGTCCGGTGATGACATTGATTACGGAGCTAACTTGCAATCTGGCAATTGATAACAAATGTCTTGTGCGTTTTGGATCTAGAGCAGGCCATATCCGTTTTGTTGCCACGCACGTGGTGATATTGTACCACCTATGATTTGTTCTATCCATTGCCTCTTGCTTTAGCATAAGTTTACATGTAGCGATTGGTATACCAATATTCAACCTGCTGGTTGAGATCGGTAGAACGGTTCCTTCTCTGGCGAGTTCATCGGCTTTGCAGTTACCCACGATATCTCTGTGCCCCGGCACCCAAATAAGGTGAATATATAACTGTTCAGCCATCTCCTTAAGAGATAAGCGACAGTTGAGGGCGGTTACTGAGTTTGTAGAAACAGTGCCGAGTGATTTGAGGGCTGCTTGACTATCTGAGAAAATCCGGATATTCGTTGAGGATATCACGTTTTCTCTTAGCCATGATAAGACCTCTTTGATCTCCAGAATTTCCGCTTGGAACACGCTACAATGGTTTGGAAGGCGGAACGAGAGACTTACGTTAAGTCGGTTTGAGTACACCGCACAGCCTGCCCCTTTTTCGGTTTTTGAACCATCTGTATAGAAATGAATTGAATCATCTCTCAAAAATTGTTCGTCTTCCCAGGTCGTTCTCGGTGGGATTGAGACTTGGAACTTATTATCAAAAACCAATTGGGGGATGGTGTAGTCGGAGTGACAGGGAATTGATCCGAATAAATTCAGGATTGCAGCATGACCGATGTTGTTATCGGTCCATTGGGAGATAGCTCTCATACGAGTGGCTGCACTGGCGGCCATTTGTTTGCTGAAGATATCTAGTGGTGTGAGGTTTAGGAGTGTATTTAGTGCAGCTGAGGGTGTTGATCTCAGTGCTCCGCTTATACACAGACAGGCTGTTCGTTGGACCTTGCTTAAATTGTCGCAGTAGGTCCTTTTATCAAGAGCGGTCCACCATAACACAGCTTCGGGTTAAGATACCTGAAATGGAGCTCGTGAACATCCATCCTAAAGAGGAACCTGTGTGAGCATATTGGCAGACTGGTCTATCCAATGTCCCTCTTCACGTTAGATCAGCTCCTATATGCGTGTAAGGACGCGGAAAATGCCTTCCCGAAGCGCGAGACCTCCAGTTTTTTAAAACCAACGCCACCAAGGGTTGCAAAGGTAACAGAACTGGAGTACGAGGACACGGGACCTTCGTAACATGACTCGATTGCAGCTTTCCAGCAAGGTGGCAGCCGGCCTAGAATTCCCAAACCACCAGACGACGTCAGAAGTCTGAAATGCTGGAATTGTAGGGTAGAAGGGCATTCGTTTATGGATTGTCCAGTGCCACAGCGTAGCAATTTCTGCTATAGATGTGGGCTGGAGGGAGTGGTAACACCTAAATGCCAGCGTTGCCAAACGGAAAACGTGCGTCGGAACGTGAACTCTCGGGGCGAGTCTCGTTCGACGCAAACAGCCCTATGAGGGTGAACGAAGAGAGTTCGCAGACAAAAAAGGTAGATGGTAGGATAAAAATATTAGTAGGGAATGAAAGTATAAATCGTGGATGGGCGTTGTACTATTCGGGTAGACTCTGACTGGTGCCAACTTGGCGGCGCGCGCCCAGATGTTGCAACTTATAGTACACGTCAATTGTGCTTACTATACCTCCAAGCGGTATCCACTGGGACCTGGGATGCTCCGTCCAGAGCTGACCTGCTAAACTAGTAAGTGCGAGTGTTGGCAAAGGAATCTGGAACAAAAGAATTGTGATCGATCAACACTATAATTGCTCTGCGAACTATGACTGACTGCACGAATCTCAGTGGTCTAGAAGAGCTTTCGCGTATATGTCCCAGCGGATGAATTCGAATGACAGAACCAACGGTGGACTTCAGCAGTCAAAAAGCAGATACCCCTGAAGGAGCTACCCCAACATATTTGGTTTAAAGGTCTTTCAGGGTATTTCAATACTAGGACATTGTATTGAAGTAGAGATGGTGGCGGATGAGCTCCTGGTGAGCCAACGGAAGCACTCACACCCCTGCAGCAGGGTAATGACACTGGATATTCCAGCCCTTTGTGTCCGAAGGGATCCAAAAGGACCTGGCTTTCCAGGTTGGGGGTTGTGCGTAGGGTTAACTACCCAAACAACCAAAAGCCTCGGATAACGATAATGATTTCAAAGTTGACAACCAAACGCAAAAAGGACAACGACCTCCGGATCTGCACGTGGAACGTAAGATATCTTAACGGACTACGTGCAGCTGGAGAATTAGCGGAAGCCCTGGACTGCTGCAAAGCAGACATAACCGCCATCCAAGAAGTGCGATGGAGTGGACCGGGCATAAAGAAGATGAAAAACTGTGACATCTACTATGGCGACTGCTACAGACAACAGAAACAACGCTTATTTGGGTGCGGATTTGTCGTTAGAGGAAGACTCAGGGATAAGGTGATTCGCCAAAATCCAGTTAAAGAGCGTATAATGACCATCCGCATCAGGGCTAAATTCGCCAACATTAGCCTAATATGCGCCCATGCCCCCACAGAAGAGAAAGACGACAATTCCAAATACTGTTTCTACGAGCTCTTCGAAGAAACATATGAGCAGTGCCCTAGACACGACGTAAAACTCGTTCTTGGCGATTTTAACGCACAACTTGGGAATACAATCGGTAAGCATAGCCTCCACGGCAAAACCTCCGAAAACGGACTGAGGCTGATCGATTTTGCTGCGGGGCTAGGTCTTGTTGTAAGTAGTACACGCTTCCCGCATCTCAAAATTCATAATGGTACATGGCGATCCATAGATCAATTAACCGTCAACCAAATTGACCATGTTGCGATCGACGCAAGGCACTCTTCCAGTGTGTTAGATGTCCGAACTATCCGATGGGCCAACTTTGACTCGGACCACAACCTTGTTGTAGCCAAGGTACGAATGATGATATCATTTTCATTTCATTTCATTTATTTAAGTTTATATCTACTGTACAGTAAGAACATAGTCTTTAAGAAGCACAGGCTATGTACATAATTTACTTAATTTAAAAGAATTTAAAGGAGAATTTAAGTACAAAAAAAAAAAAAAAAAAATAATAAAAAATTACAAGAGTGGAAAAAAAAAACACTAAAAAGAGAGAAAAAAGAATATATTTATACGTATACAACAATTTAGAGATATTAATGAACGAGACATATCAGTTTTCATTCTGCAAATGTTTAAACAATATTAAATTAAAATCTTTCTGTTCTGACTTACGTCTTATTGCGAGTGGAAGGTCATTCCATAAACTAATAGCATGTACGAAGAATTGTCTACGAGAAGTGAGGCAAGAATACATAGGAGGCCTTATAGTTCAGTTACGAGTTGATTGAGAAAAGTGAAGTTTGTCATATAGATACACTGGTTTCTTGGATCGTACTATTTTAATTAGAAGAACGAGCGTTCTGTAATTCAAGAAAGTTTTGAGACTGCATCCCAAAACTTTCTTGGAGTGTTCGGATACATGATCGAATCTCCGCAAATTAAAGATATATCGAGTGGCTGAGTTAAAAGCAGCATTTAGCCTTCGGAAAGAGTCACATTCAGAATTGGCAAAGATTTCACAGCCATACATTATTAAGGGTAGGATAAGAGCCTTCACTAGCCTTAGCTTAACCTCTGTAGGCAAGTGGTTTCTGGTTAAGGATAGGCCCCTTAACGACCCGTAAATCTTGGAAACAATTTGGTTTATGTGCAAGTTCCATTTTAGACTACTGTCAAACGAAACTCCTAAGTTTTTAATGCTTTCTACCATTCCTATCCTAGAGCCATTTAGGATAATGGGTGGAAAAATGGTAGGGTCAAGGACACGTTTATATATGGCAATCGCCTTTGACTTGTCTGGGTTGATCTGAATTTGATTAAGTCTAGACCAGTTGGAAAGAGCGGATAAGTCTCGATTTATATTTTCAAATGCATCATTAACTAGGCCACTGGGAAAATTAAGGTATAGCTGTACATCGTCTGCATATAAGTGAAATTGACAATAAGATAAACAAAGAGGAAGATCATTAATAAACATTGAGAACAAAAGCGGACCAAGTATAGAGCCTTGAGGTACGCCCCGGCGGATAGGAAGAAACGAGGATAGTCGATTTTTACATGAAACTGCTTTGACACGGTCACAGAGATACGAGAAGATAAGTTTAATTGAAGAGTTACTAAAGTTGAAATTGTTTCATAGTTTATTGCAAAGAATAATAGGGTCAATGGAGTCACATGCTTTCGAGAAGTCCAGTAGAGCCAATAGTGTGATCTTATCATCATCGATTGCTGTTCTGATATCGTCTGAAACTTTTAGAAGAGCTGTTATGCAACTATGTTCTGATCTAAAACCTGATTGAAAGGGTGTTATAAGGTTAGCATTTTCAACATAGTGCCTTATTTGAGCTGAGACAATAGTTTCGAAAGCTTTAGAAAGAAAGGGCAGAATAGCGATTGGTCTAAAGTCTGAGCTTCCGCCTTTTTTGGGAATTGGTATCACACGCACGTACTTCCAGAGGTTTGGGTAAACAGAGGTCGTTAAAATCGTATTGAACAAATGGGTAACATAAGAACATAAATAGGGAAGAAGTATTTTCACGAAAACAGGGTGAATATTGTCTACACCTATACACTTAGATTTAACAGAGAAAATTGCCGAACGTGTTCTATAAACATCAATATTGGACAGAGAGAAAGCATCTTCGCGAATAGACTGTAATTCTAGTTGCGAAGAGCTATTGGTTCTCACAGGAACCGAATTTATAAATTTTTCGTTAATCTCCTCAATATTTGCAGTTTCGCAAGAAGAGGGAGACGATTTTCCCAGATATCTTGTTCACGACCAGCACGAACTAACGCTGTGAAGAGATATGACGTCGGAAAGCTACAGTCGCAAGAGATTGACAAATGCCTTTTCCAATCGAGTATCCCTTCAAATATTCTTTTATCCCATGCCGTCAGTATTAAGCAGTGAAGACCAGTGGGATTAATGCCAAGAAGCCTTCAGAACCGCTGCTTCTGAGGTTCTGGGTTTCACTCACCACCAAAACGAAACCCATGGTTCGATGAAGAATGCAGGCAGGCAAACGCAGCCAAACAAAAAGCAAGAAAAATGCTGATAAAACAACGAACAATTGCTGCTTACGATCAGTATAACGAGATCTACAAGGAGAAAAAAAAGGGAAGAACACCGGAAATAGAGAGGTGCCATGACAGGAACGAGATTCGGAAGTTTTACGAAAAGGTAAAAAGATCCTGCCAGGGTGGCAAACCCCGAACTCAAGCCTGTAAAGACCAGCAGGGAAACATAGTTATAGAGTCACAGTCGCTACAGAGGATCTGGAAAGATCATTTCTGCAGACTGCTTAACGGCGATGAGAACACAAATTCCGCTGTCAGGCAGATTGCCCCATTCAGCTTGGACGAGTATCAAGAATGCCGTCCTCCCGACCTAGAGGAAGTTAAGCTTGCCATATGCAAACTTAAATCAATAAGACTAAGGTGCAGATGGCCTTGATGCCGAACTCTTCAAGGCAGCTGGAGACCAGTTGGAAAGGAGCATGCACCAGCTGATCTGCATGATATGGTCGGAAGAAAGCATGCCCGATGAATGGAACCTCAGTATCGAATGCCTGATCCTAAAGAAGGGAGACCCTCACAATTGTGCCAATTACAGAGGGATAAGCCTCCTTAACGTCGCTTATAAGATCTTGTCTGCTGTAATATGTGAACGTCTGAAACCCCACGTCAACAACTTGATAGGTCTTTATCAATGTGGTTTTACACCAGAGAAGTCCACAATAGACCAAATTTTCACATTACGGCAGGTCTTGGAAAAAACCCGAGAACGTAGTATCGATATTCACCATCTTCTAATCGATTTCAAGGCCGCGTATGACAACATTTACAGAAACGAGCTGTACAGAGCCATGTCTTGTTTCGGCATCCCTGCAAAACTCGTACGACTATGCAGGATGACTTTGGAGAATTCACGCTGCTCCGTCAAGGTCGGTAAAGAACTCACCGAGACCTTTGATGTCGAAAAAGGCTTTAGGCAAGGCGACAAGCTGTCATGCGATTTCTTCCACATCATACTTGAACAGATTGTAAGAAACTCAAACGTCAACACCAGAGGAACAATCTTTTAAAAGTCTGTACAATTACTCGCCTACGCAGACGATATTGACGTAATGGGAAGAAAAAAACGTGATGTCATAGGTGCTTTTGCGAGTATTGAAACAGAAGCGGCAAAAATGGGTTTGATGGTTAATGAGGGCAAAACGAGGTATATGTTGTCATCAAACAAGGACACAGAACATCGACGAATTGGACAAAACGTCACAATAGACAGACATAACTTCGAGGTAGTACAGGACTTCGTCTACCTAGGATCCGCTGTAGACACGGACAACAACATCAGTGCGGAGATCAAACGGAGAATAACTCTTGCCAACCGTTGCTTCTTTGGGCTAAGAAGGCAATTGAGAAACAAAACCCTCTCTAGAAAACCAAGGTGACCTTGTATAAGACCTTGATCATCCCAGTCCTGCTGTTCAGCGCGGAAGCATGGACTTTATCGAAAGCTATTGAGGAAACCCTTGGTCGTTTCGAAAGAAAAATTCTCCGAATGATCTTTGGTCCCGTATGCGAAGACAATGTGTGGAGAAGAAGATACAACAACGAGTTGTATGAGCTGTACCGCGACATGGGCATAGCCAGAAGAGTACGCATCTCGAGGCTACGATGGTTGAGCCATGTAGAGCGGATGGACCCAAACGCTCCGGCTCATCGGGTGATCGTCTTAGGTGGCGCAATCAAGTGGATGAAGACCTCAACCGACTTGGAGTGTGAAACTGGAGAGAGCTCGCCCGAAATCGAATTCGTTATAGAAGGATGTTGGTTGAGGCCCAGGTTCACCCCGAACTGTAATGCCAACCTAAGTAAGTTCGATAATCTTGCCTCCTTTTCTATCACATATTTCGTCTTTTGATTTACGTTCTGCATGAAATGTTGCCTGAGAAAATCCGGTCACAAAGTTGTTCTGCGAAAGACCAATTCAGAAGAATATATAGGTCTTATCAAAACAATAGTAGACCACAAAGAAGAATTGCCGGACTTAAAAGTAGTTTAAGGGTCTATCTACAAGAGATCTTTTCCGTCCCAGATGCAGGGTGAGTTGATAGAACACCAATGGCGATTATGGGTTCCCTCGTGTCTTACTGAGGAGCTTATTGCAAGTGCCCATAATCCTCCACAATCCTCCCCAAGCTGCACACGGAGGCATAGCAAAGATCTTGGAAAGAGTCAGACAGAACTTCTACTGGCCCAATATGTCTGTTCAAATCAAACAGTTTGTAAATCGGTGTAGTACATGTAAAGAGTCTAAGTCGAACAATCAAGTTATCCGTCCACCTATATGTACGTCGTATTGTTCAGATAGGCCTTTTCAGAAATTATATATTGGTTTATTGGGTCCCTACCCAAGATCAAAAACAGGTAACCCCTATGTATTCGTGGTATTAGATCACTTCTCAAAATTTGTTTTTCTTAAGTCCATGAAGAGTGCCAACAGTGGCAACGTAATAAATTTTTTGTTAAACGATGTGTTCAACCTATTTGGTGTGCCAGAGATCATCCATTCCGACAATGTCAAACAATTCACGGCAAAAGAAATTCGGAGATCTACTATCCAAATTCGGGATTCGACATTTCAGAACGGCAAGCTATTCTCCACAATCAAACGCGTCGGAGAGGGTGAACAGAACACTGCTAGCTGCTATACGCTCTTATCTCAAAGATGACCAACGAGACTGGGATCTACATCTTAGCGATATAGCGTGCGCTATGAGAAGCTCTGTCAATTCTTCCATAGGAGTGTCACCATATTTCGCTCTTTTTGGGATGAACATGATTACACTTGGAAGCGGATATGACTTGGCTAAGAAACTCGACGCAGTAGCTGACGGTTAACTGCGCACTCTTCCTAGACACCTACGGTTGCGGACCTTACGGGAAAAGATTCGTGAGAACATCTTGAAAGCCAACCAGATAAGCGCACGTACCTATAACCTTCGTACGAAAAAGATTCGTTTCGCCGCTGGCCAAGAAGTGTTCCGAAAAACTTTGTATTAAGTGACTCGTCAAAGAATCTGTCTTCAAAACTATGTACCAAATATGTCAAGTGTCGTATAGTCAAACAAATGGGCAACCATATGTTTGAGGTAGAAAATCTGGCTGGAAAGAAAATAGGGGTTTTCCATGCTAAAGATTTGAAGCAGTGAATTCCATATCCAATCCTACAATTCCAAATTCTCTAACGATTTTTTTTGCATGTTAAATGTTATTCTAAAGTATGTATTTATATTGGTATTTTTGATATTCACGTTAATCTATTTTTTTGCTTTAGGCTAACTTGTTAAACTCTTCGGTGTATTAATCGTTTTTTTTTATCATTCGTTATCGTTACTGCATGTTAAAGTATTTCTATCATTTATGAATAGGTATATTATTACTAGTCAAATCGGTTCGCGGCAATATTTACACTCATTTTGATCTAAGTTAAAGTATTCGGTAGGTCTGTGATAGCTAGAGTTAAGGAGAAAGATTTATTTAATAGGCATTTATTGATTTATTTATTTACTTATTTATTTATTAAATTATTTATATAATTATTTATTTATTTAGTTATTTATATATTTTTTTATTTAGTTATTTTGTTATTTATTTATTCGAGTATTCAACATTCCATTTTTGGTTACTTTCGATTGGCTTTATAAACACTCCAGTCGTTTGTTTACGTTTTGTTTCTTTATGGTGCCCTTCTAACATTCCCTTATCTCTACTAACTGTCGCATCTATTTGTTTACATTTGTCAATCATCTAATCATATGATCGTCTATAGATACACATATAACTATAATAAGTGTTATTATCTTAAGCCCTATTAAGATATGCATGTACATCCCTAATCCACTGTTGTCAACTTCCACCTCCTATCCAATGATAGTCCCCATGTCCTATTAAATCCGTTCGTGAATTGAAGATGGAATTGCCCGGCTACAAATCGTCGGTTCTTCCCCACTGTTCCCAACCTAGTAAGAATACGAAGTCGTACCATGATCGCAAACAGCCATCTCCGTCCATGTCTTTATATATAAAGGTCCAAGACCGGAGTTTTGTTACGGCTGTTGCATAGCACCACGTTACCCCAAATGAAAATTTTAAAAGTAGAGACACAAACCGGTGGTGATCTGAAAAAAAAACCTTCAAGAAAAACAGTAGCTACTGATCATTTATTTGACAGATGAATAACCAGGTGGTTGGTAAAGTAGGTTTTTGAAATATGGGAAAGGGGTGCTAGGCTGTTAAGGGGTAAGGTAGAGGCGGTGGAAATGCCAAGTGAAGCGGTCGGGGAACAGGAAGAGGGATAGCCAATGGGAAGAGAGAACATAAGGAAAGACGGATAAGGAGGAATACGGCAAAATTGCGTGATTTGGTGGATTGAACTCCAACGGGGATCGAGTGGGCTCATCGATTAGCGGGAAAAATAGTTAAGACGGAAATGATGAGTACCAGCTGATCGAGGGGGATCGTCAAATAAACCTCAGCATCGGTGACGAAGAGTCAACCTCGGACATAGGAAAAAAGAAATCGAACTTAAGTAACGTCGTGATAAAGACGTATAGAAAAAAAAAAAAATCGGAAGTGCATCGCACCGAGCACTATTTTAAATATTCTAACGTTTTTGATTAAATCGCAGCGCGAATTACATCACTTAAAGTGCGGTAAACGTCGAGTAAATTATGTGAAAAAACAAAGATAAAAGGAAAAACAAAGAAAAAAAAAAGACAAGAAAATAAGAAAAACCCTCAAGAAGGAAAAAAAAAAGGTTAAAAGTTTAAGTTTGAAAAAAGAAAAGTGTAGGTTTTCATAATAGAAAATCCTACTAATATTATAAACGTGAAAGTTTGTATGTGTGGATGTATGTTTGTTACTCTTTCACGCAAAAACTACTGAATGGATTTTACTTAAACTTTACAATAATATAGCTTATAAATCAGAATAACACATAGGCTACAATTTATCCCTAAATTCCCACGGGAACGGGAACGTATACGGGAACTTAGAAACTACAACACCGATTTCAAATATTTTACCACTGTTAGAATGCTTCATTATCCCCGAGTAACATAAAAACTAATTCATCCCCATATTCCTACGGTTCCCAACATTCCCACGGGAGCAGGAACGTATACAGGAACTTTGACACTACAGCACCGATTTCAAAAATTCTTTCACCGTTAGAATGCTACACTATACCCGAGTAACATAAAAATTCATTCATCCCAATATTCCTACGGTTCCCTATATTCCCACGGGAGCAGGAACGTATACGGGAACTTTGACACTGCAGCACCGATTCCAAAAATTCTTTCACCGTTAGAATACTACACTATCCCCGAGTAACATAAAAACTAATTCATACCCATATTCCTACGGGAGCAGGAACGTATACGGGAACTTTGACACTACAGCACCGATTTCAAAAATTCTTTCACCGTTAGAATGCTACACTATCCCCGAGTAACATAAAAACTAACTCATCCCCATATTCCTACGGTAGCAGGAACGTATACGGGAACTTTGACACTACAGCACCGATTTCAAAAATTCTTTCACCGTTAGAATGCTACACTATCCCCGAGTAACAGAAAAACTAATTCATCCCCATATTCCTACGGGAGCAGGAACGTATACGGGAACTTTGACACTGCAGCACCGATTTCAAAAATTTTTTCACCGTTAGAATGCTACACTATCCCCGAGTTACATAAAAACCAATTCATCCCCATATTCCTACGGGAGCAGGAACGTATACGGGAACTTTGACACTACAGCACAGATTTCAAAAATTCTTCCACCGTTGGAATGCTCCATAATCCCGGAGCAACATTAACTTTAACTTATCCACATATTCCCACGAAAACGGTCACCATATTCCCACGGGAACGGGAGTCTTTACTAATATTGAAAATGCGAATGTAGAGATGGTCTAGAACATGCGGAAGGATAAAGACTATATATCTATCCTTAAATTCCCACGGGAACGGAAATGGGAATTCAAAAACTACGGTCTCAAAAGTATTTTTAACAGGGCTACAAGGTGTTGAAATAGGGGTTGAATGTTTTCTTTGGAAATACCGCCATTTTTAAGGCTAGAAGTTTTATTTCCTAAAAAGTTTAAAATGCTGCTGAAAGTCACTATTCCACGCGGACGAAGTCGGGGACACAGCTAGTAAATAATAAAGGTGATAAAGACTGTAAATTTCAGTGTTAGTGAGGCGCTACTTTTTGGCGGAAGTTACTTGGTAGCCGATAAGTTTCTGGAGGATAAATGAGAAGGTGGTGAGTGGTAATCGACACCCCATGAAACCTCACATAATGTATGTAAGTCATTCTTTTTTTTATTACGTACATATTTAGCGCCACTAATAAAAACTAAAGTGGAGCCGGAAGCGAAGGCCAAACAAGGAGGCGGTTACAGGCCAGACCAGGGGCCGAATCACAGCTCACGATATCGAGTGAGTGAGTGGCATTAGAGATCGAGTGAGTTAGTAACCATTTTGGAATTACAGCATACGTTACCTCTCGTATCGTATTGCTCTTTAAAATTGTACTAGTATCATAGAATATTCACTAGTAAATTTCGAGTTTCTATTAATTCATAGATGTCGCTGGTGTCTCTTCATACTAATTTCATTATTTTTTGGTAGGTAAAATTTATGTCGTTGTAAAAAAAAGACAATATTTAGTAAGAATTTCGGAAAATTTAAACATAAAATACACTCGGATGGTGTTATTTAATGAAATATTGATAATAGATGGTTTCGATAGTCTTTCATGTATGAATTAGAGAGCACTTTATGCATCGAATGAAATTCCGATCGATTACTGATGAGAGAATGCTGAATTGTGGTACTAGATGACTCGATATCGTGAGCGGTAATATCAAATTCCCATAATTCCGATACGACTTATTCGATAGCGTGTGCCGTAATTCGGCCCCAGAGGTCTGAACCGCCGAGTTTTTTTGGGAGCTGACCACAAAATCCGTTCAGCCATTAATTGCTTGAACCAGGCGTGATACCTTTTTTTGTTTTTTTTTTTTTTGTAATTCAAATTACCTTTTTTTGTATATCCATCATTCAGTTTTCGTAGTATAAGTTTGGTAGGGCGTAAGTTCACTTGGATCTTAATATTTTTTTTTTTGAAAAATTGGTAGTTCGATAATGGAGCTTAAAGAAGGATTATCGACCGTAGAACCGGTTCCCTTAGTGCCATCTATTGTGTTTTTTTTTGTCTTTGTGTTGGTGCGTGAGGAGGTTTATACCACGCCATACGCCACGCTACGAACCCCTACAAAGAGCTCTTTTTAGGTAGATTAATTTTGTGCTAGCTGTTAAGCCCAGAAAGGGGCAGTTTCAGAAGGCAGTAAAGGGAGTGGGCCGAAGGGAGGTAAGGCTTCATAACCACCCCCATTTTTTTACATAACTAGAATAAAAAAATTAAAAAAAGGGAGAACTCAAGCTAGCTATACGCCTTGTCAAATTCAAGGGTTGCCGCTATAAATGTAAGGTATAAATTAAGTGAATTAACGATCAAAGCGAATTATTCTTCAGAATAACATCATATTTTTTTAATTATTTTCATTAGTTTCTAGTTATTTGTTGAACCTTAATAATTAAAGTAAGGATTAACAAGTTTAATTGTTTAAGTGTAGGTTATTTTCTATTTTTGCCGTAGTATAGGCTCGGCAGCCCATTGTTTTTTTCTCGTATATAGCCCAAATTAAATAAAAAGCATTGTGAATCACGTCCTGTGAAGGAAAACAAGCGTTGACTTTCTTTGTGAAGCCCGAAAGAAGGATTCATGGATTGCTAAGGAGATTTTGAGGGGGTGGAAGATGGTGCACTGACGATGCTCTTCAGTGAAGGGGGTTGAAGTTCCTTTTTTTTCAGGATCCAACGGCAAAGGGGGAGTTCTAAACACTGGTCACAGAATTCCAAGGTAGGGAGGGCGAATAAGGCCATGCTGCGCTACATCTGCAGCCCAAGCGTGTGCTGAGTTGAACTCAGGTGGTGGGAAAAAATTTGTATGTTTTGTCTTGGCACGATATATGTAATTTGTTGAAGGCGTCTTCTGCATGGAGAGGAAAGATCCCCTCCATCCGGCGAGCTTAGCCGAGCTTCGCGAGCGTGCCATTTCCTCTCGATGCAGATCTTCCTGTTTCTCACAGCTTCCAATTCCATTCCGTCGTTTCCGTTCCTGTGGGCTTCCTTTTCTATTTTCTCGTTTCCTTTTCCTATTACTGGTGTTTCCTAGTCCTGACCTGCAACAGTATATAATTCAAATGAACAATTTTGCCTCTCATTCTGAAGATATTACTTATTTTTTCGGTTGAGTAGCTATCGAGGAAATATGTTTTAGTATTTAGAAAGTTATTTAGTTTGGGATAATAGTTCCTAAATAGTGATGATTTGGCTTCTTCTATATATTGGTCATACATATGTCTGCCAAGGTTCTCCAATATTGTGTTGAATTTTTCCTTTAAAAGATAAGGTTGTTCGTTAACATTTACTGTCAGATTCATAAAACATTCGGAAGCTAATTTCTGCCATTCTTCGCAAATACTTTTACTTGATTTCTTTAGTACTACTTTTGGTAATCTGGATTCATTCATCTCTATTACTTTTAAGATATAATTGAAGTGCATTTTAAGAGTGTATAAGCGCATTGGGGGAGTTCCAGTTTCAATATATAGCATATAGTTAGGAGTATCTTTTGGTAGTCAAAATGTTCTCTTCAAGAAGTAGCGCAGAAATTTTTCCACTTCATCGTAACTTTTGTAGCCACATACATACCTGGGCTCCGAAGAGTATTATTGTAGCTGCAGTCGAATGGAACAGAGTTTGTTTTGCACTCGTTGATATGTAATTGTTTTTGAAACAACGTTCCAAGATTGCGGAGATAGCTCTCTTACCATCAGATAACTTTCCAACAAAGTGCGGCTTTAAACTTAAAGACGATGATATTAGAATGCCAAGATATTTGTATCCGGGTACAACTTCAATTTCTTCATCGTCCAGTTTCCATTTTTCCAATCGTGAATGCCGACCTCCTGCATTTCTAAATATCATCATTTAGGATTTTTGCAGGTTAACAGTAAGGTTCCAACGTTTACAGTATGCGCTAAGTCGGTTTATCATTAACTGCATACCTTGGATAGTATCACACAAAAAGACAATATAATCTGCATACATCAGTGCAGGAATTGTTACATCATAAAACTTAATTCCACCTTTAACATCCTCGGTTATATCATTAATGTATATAATGAAAAGCAGTGCTCTTTGGATACAGCCTTGTTTAACACCCATTGACGTTTTGAATTTCTCAGAGATTAGATCTCCGTCCCAAACATACGCAACATTGTTTTCATACTGAGCCCGCAGGATTTGTATAGCTTTGCTTGATACACCGATTTTGTAGAGCTAGTAAAAGAGTGCTTCACGTTGTACTGTATCAAAAGCTGCACGAAAATCTACAAAAAATGCGTATAGCTTTTTCTTCTTCCTCATGTATGATTCAGCAATATTAGTAAGGCAGAAAATCTGGTCAGTTGTAGAATATCCTTTTCGAAATCCGGCTTGAAATTCCTTAAGAATGTTTTTTGCTTCAACCCATTCATATAACCTATTGTATATCATTGTGGCAAAGAGTTTAGCTGAAGTGTTTAAAAATGAGATTACTCTGTCGCTTTTCCTTTCTTGTGTATTGGGAAAATGATTGCTTTCTTGAATAAACCAGAGACATTTTTTGTAGAATTAAATATTCGATTAAATTCTGCTGTGAGCGCTAGTATAAAATCGTTTGTGCAATTTTTATAGAATTCGAACGGGATGCGATCAGTACCGGGAGCTTTGTTTGGCTTCGAGTTGTTTATAACTTCTTTGACTTCTTCAATTGAAAACGCAGAGTCTATTTTCGTATCTGCAAACAAGGGGGGTGCATATTGAAATAATGGTGAGGTAAGTGGAGCGTTGAGTAGCTTATCGAAGTGAGTTTTAAGTTTTGGTGATTTAAGGGACGATGAAATGTTTGTCGTATAACCATTTACGTACTTAACAGCTTTCCAAAACTGAGCAGAAGATTTTGAGTTGTTTATGAGCGCGATATTTTGCTGTTGAAGAGCTACTCTCTTTATGTGACAAATTTGTTTGTATTCCTTATTGGCTTCTTGATAAAGTGTTTTAAAGATATTGCAGTTATTTCTTCTCAGTAGCTTCAAAAACTTGAAAGATTTGTCTCTTACTCTCAGACAGTCAGAATCAAACCACTTTTGTTTATAAGTTTTAAAGTTTTCTGGGCCATTGTGCTTTGGAATGGATTCTTTTATAACTTCTGTTAAGGTTTCTAGATCAGTTGGATAATGATACTCATTCAGTTTCATAAGGTTTAGATTCATGTTTAGCTGGTATGTTGTGAGCATTCGGTTGTTCCAAACATATTTTGGAAGAAGACTTAGTGGTTTCGTCCTATCATAATTATCTGTAGTAGATATATTGAGAACTACTTCCAAGGGCATATGGTCCGAAAATATCTCAGTTCCGACTTGAAAACTTTCCAAAATTGAATACCAGTTACTCGATACAAAACAGTAGTCTATAATTGAGCATGATGTTCCTCTGATAAAGGTTAGTTCACCTTCCAAGTCCCCTTACCATTCAACAATCGTAAGTCATATTCGTCAGCAAGTTCAAGAATTTTTGTTCCTTTGCTTTCACAAATTGGGTCCTTAGATTTCCGGTAAGGTTTCAAAAAGTTACTGTTGTATCCGGAAGTAAAATTGTTTTGTGGTAATCCTACCCGACCATTGAAATCTCCGTTTAACATTACATCTCTACAATCTAAGGACTGTAGTGAGTCACAAAGTTTGTCGAAATCACATTGCCAATGATTGCAGTTTAAATAAATAGGTATCAAGAAGACATCAAATGTGTTACCTTTTAAGTTAATAACAGTTATTTCAACAGCTTTTTTAAAGCTACCACAGATCCCTTCAGTATTATCTCGAATTCCATATAGTGTTCCACAGCTTCCTCTTTCAAATAGCGAAGTTTTTACAGCAGGAGACCAGATAAGTTAAAATTTGAAAAAATATTCTGAAATCTAATTCCTTCATTTTCTAATAAATGGGTTTCAAATAATACAAGGATATCAAAGCTTTTGACATAATTAAAAAATGTTAAAAAATTAATTTTGTTTTTTAAACCTGATGCATTGTAGCTTAAAATTCTTATTTTCTTAAACACCAATATTTTTTCGGCATTCTGGTAGACTGTTTCACATCATACGTCATGTGCATTTGCTTTAGAACTTGTGGTTAGACCCAAACCATTTTGGTCTTTTGACAATCGATTAAGTTTGGTACCACTGCCGTGATTGACATTGCCACCTGTCAGATTTGAAGCTTGGTGAAATGTGATTTGTTTTGTACTGTTTTGTTTGTGATTAGCCCAGTTCACACTGTACAATTAGTTGGACAGACTTCGTTTGATGGAAGTTGGATGGTCTGATGTAGTTTTCGTTCACACCTATCAAGCTTGTCGTCCAACTTTATGTCACATACCCTTTCACTCCGTCCAACTTCTAGATTTTCAAAAATTTTTGAAAACCATCCAACAAATTGGACAAGCGGTTGTATGAAGAGTTCACACTATCAAGCATTGGTTTGTCAAACCTAAGTTTGTCCAACTAATTGTACAGTGTGAACTGGGCTATTCTTGATTGATTAATAAATAAGTTTTGGTTTAACAGAATGTTTCCATAAATATTTTTAATAACATCAAGTCATTCTTTTTCACCACACCCCAATCCAAGCTCAGAATCCCAAGTAAAGACTTTCTTGGCAATGTGCAGTTGATCGTCTCGTAAAGAGATTTTGACCGATGCATTCCTTTTTCGAAGCTCCTTCATAATGGGAATCATTTTAGCCCGACGTTGTCTAACGTTATAAGGTAAGTCTTTTTGTATGCTTATTTTGCTACCTTTCAATTTGTGAGCATTCTTCAACACGTTCCAGGCAGACTCTCTGGATCTCATTTTAATCATTGATTTCTGTTGATATCTTTACATCTCGGTTGTGTATTCCATACGCAGACTCAAAGATTTGATTCGGTGGTAAACCAGCCAAGCCAGCGCAAATGGCTTTTGCTTTTTCGTTCATATCAGTTTGTTCTTCAGTGGGTAGATGTATTACAAGATTTGCTTCAGTATTTTTCTGTAGCAATTTGTCAAGCTGGCTTTCGAGACGTTTGTTATGTTGCTGTAGATGCATAACTTTTTGTTCGAGTTCTTCTTGTCGCATTGTTAAGGCTGATATTTGATTGCAAAACACTTGCAGGTCTGCCTTTGAAGCCAACTGCTCAACAAGCTTTTGGTTATTTTCAAGAAGAATTTCCTGCATTCTTTCAACACTCAGACCTGAAGAAGACCCCATTGCTTTCTTATTTTCAGTTTTACTAAGGTTTTGGTGGCGTTTTTCGTTTGCTGGGTGTTCTGGTGAGGTGTGAGATATTCCTCTTTTGACCATTTATAGGTTAGCTTTTTAATTGAGCTTAATTTTACTTAAAGATTGCTTACTTTAAAAGAACTTACTCAAGCTTTAATTTGTTGTGAATAAGGTTTTCTTAATTTATGCAATGAGTGTATTTTCTAAATTTATTTGCACTTTGAAACTTTATTTTAATATTTATTTATAGAGATATGAATTTTTGCTTTCGATTTGAAGTTCAGATTTTGACAACGCTACCATGAGTATTTACAGAGAAATCGAATTTAACACAGGTCAAGGTACACCAAAGTTAGCATTTTTCAAATTGTCAAAAAGTGATGTAAAAGTTGAGAAATGGACTTTATTGTAAAACAATTTTTTCTAAGAATATGACCAAGAATCACATCCCACGGTATGTAACACGAACTACATGACATCCTGTATATGAGCAGTATGCTAGTCATCAAAGCTCTGAATTTTAGAATTTGTGTTCTTATCTGAAATTGAAAAGAAAATATTTACAGTCTTTACTCCATGAAGATAGTTACGAATACTTTTTTATGACCACACTATGTCCAAGAGCTTTCTTTCGTTGGTTGCAGATTCCAACTCTTTACCTCAGGGTGTTTTTTGACATCATACTTGTTGTCCTCCTATTTTGAGATAAGATTGCTCCAAGATCATGTGAAGATGAATCCGTCGTTAGATTGAATGGCATCTTGAAGTCTATATAATAAATGCCTCAAATTCTATATCACTTAATTTTATTCCAGTTCTTGACTGGTTAGCACTTATTTTGCTATTGTCACTCCTTAATCTATCTGTCTAGGGTCTAGCTACTGATGCGAAATCTTGTATAAAGCATCTGCAATCACTTGCTGGACCTAAAAAAGACTGAGTATACTTGCTTTGGTTGTTTTCCGACTCAGACATGCCTATTCCACGCATTTGTTTGAATGGAAATGTGCTTCTCAAGTGATCTGGTATCTTATCAGATACTTACCAGGAGCTACTTGTGATGACGACCCCGTATACTACGGTTGTATGTCCAGCTTTTATATTTTTTTCCGTATTTGGTTGCCCTCAGACATGGAACAAATCAAATCCGTAACGCAGCGTACCTAACTTGCGGACACTAGTACAAACAGCAAACATTTGACTGGAAGAGTTGTTATCTCTTCTAGATCGCGAAGCTGGTAATTAAAAATCAACGAAGAATTTCCCAAAATTCCCAGTCCTTGAACTCAGAGACTGATATAAAAACTTCAAGACCACATTTTTCTTATGAGAAGTAATAAAATACCTTTTTCATCTGCTTGCTGATTGTGGCAAATAGTTACATAAAAAATCAAAAATTAAAATGCATAATAAACAGAAAACAGAAAAATGCCTAAGATCATAAGACGAAATTATCAATCAAATCATTATCAAATTATTATCATTTTTATTGATACTTAACAAATTATGTTGGTAGCTTAGCTTTTTCAGGTTACTTACACGCCTGTATGCACTGTCAATATCGCCAAACTTTATGGCTTCTTCTGGTAGTTGCGGCCGAACATCTAGTTCAAAAAAGATTCGCCCTTGATAAAGCCATTTTCGTTGAACATTAGTCCATTCTTCGATTGTATCGTGTATTAGTGCCAATGTTCGTTCCCATTCATTAACACTTTTCATAAACGGACCAATAAATCTGCAAAGTTTTCAAGAAATAGGTTATTATAAGAAATTTAAAGTCAGGAAGAGAGAGGGGAAGAGGTCTTTTATTTTAGAAAGGAGAGGGAACTGTCTCAATTGTAAAAATTTTCACATAACAGAAACACTTCTCGAGAAAGCGTTATACTGATTCTTATACAGCGTGTTTTACGTAGGGTGTGACGAAAGCTCAGGACTCATAGGCTAGTTCAAGACAAGAAGAAGCTGTTTTATAAAAAAATTACTTACTTAAAAAAAAAGGTTTGAAGATTAATTGAACCACCTTCTTTCACATACAACAGTGTTTTCAAAAGCAGATACCGTGATACGAAGAATTTTTTTTTTGGAATACAGGGTGGTTTGCATAAAATGTAACAGAATCTCAGAACAGATAGGTGTGGTAAAGAACTAGAAAAAAATCGTATCGTATAGGTACAATATTGAAAATTGGCTTAAGATCCCAAAAGCAATTATTTTTAAATAACTATTTTCAGTAAAGCTGATAAAAGCAATAATATTGTAATACTAGACAAACAAGAATATATTGAAATAACTGAACAATTTATAAGAACTGGACCTTATGAAGAAGTAATTTTTAATCCTTTACCGGGAATGATAAGGAGAACTAAAGAAGCTATCAAACAAGCAGTTAAAGTTTTTAATGATCCTAATTTATCAAGGAAATTAAATGTTTCAAATCCAATTTTACCAAGATTATATTCTCAGTTAAAATTACATAAACCAGGAAAACAAATAAGACCAATTACATCAACAACTGGATCAATATTATCAAAACTTGAATGTTGGTTATTAGAAAAACTAAATAATCTCCCAATCAAATTTGAAACAGCAGCTATAAAAAATGGAATTGAATTTGCAGAAAAAGTAAAGAACTTAAAAATAGCTAGCAATGAGATTCAAGTTTCATTCGATGTTGTTTCATTATATCCAAATGTTCCAATTGATGAAACTTTAGTTTTTCTGAGAAAATGGCTAGAAAGAAATACACTTAAACCAGAAGAAATAAATGAATTTGTAAAACTTACTAAACTGTACATGGATGAAAATTGGTTCCAGTTTAATGAAAAGTTTTACAGACAAAAATTTGGTTGCAGTATGGGATCACATATGAGCCCGTTTTTAGCAAATTTATTTATGTCGCATATAGAAACTGAAATGAAAAATCAAGTAAATTTCCCAAGAATTTGGTTAAGATATGTAGATGATATATGGGCGATAATCAAAAAACATGAACTCCGTCAGCTCATTAACAAATTAAATAGAACTAAATACCCATCAATAAAATTTACATATGAAGAAGAAATTGAAGGGAAACTAAATTTTCTGGATTTAAGTATAACTCGGAATGGAGACAATTTCGAATTGGATATATACAGAAAACCAACGAATACTCTGAGATACATTACATCAGACTCGTTCCATTCCTTTGAACATAAGATGTCAGCTTTTCACTCAATGATTTTTAGAGCTCTAAATATTCCAATGACTATAGAAACAAAAATAAAAGAATTCCAAAAAATTAAAGACATAGCCAAAATTAATGGATATACTGAAGAATTGATTGAAGATTTAACAATTGCACATAGAAGAAAACAAGAATTGAGAAATTATACAACTTTAGATCTAATAAGGAATGAAGGAAATGACGAAAAGAAATATTCAAAATTTTATTTCTATCCAGAAATAACATCCAAGATAAAACCAATCTTTAATAAATATAATATCCGTATGAGTGAGTGCAGCGAAATAAAAATAAAAAATCTGATTGGAGGATCTAAGGATAAAATTGAACAACTTCAAAAGTCAGGAATTTATTCTATCGGATGTAATGATTGTGCAAAAGAATATATAGGACAGACAAGAAGACCTATTCTAAAAAGATTTAAAGAACATTTTGCACATCTTAAATATAATGAAAAAGAAAAGTCAAGTGTTGCAGAACATATGCTAGAAAATAGTCATAGCTTTAGTTTGCAAAATTTAAGACTAATAAGGAATGTAAATAGCAATTATGAATTAGATGCTTTTGAATCATTTTACATATTTAAAAACAAAAATAATCTAATGAATAGTGATGATGGACCAATCAAAGATTCAATATTCAAAAAAAATTTTTAATGGATTCAACTCAACTCAACTGTAATTTTATTTAGAAACATTTTTGGTTATTATTAGTTTTTTGACAAATAATTTAATTTAATTTAATTTTATAAATCTCACTGACGATGGAAGCATTGCTTCTGAAATGTACATCTGAGGAAATAAAATAAGTGTTTTAACTGTTAAAAACTTTACTAATCTTTTCATTTATTAAATAACTATACTATGTACTTACAATCATATGCTAAAGCGTTTTGAAAGCTAATACAATATCAATAAATTAAACTTTTAGTGTAAGTTGTTCCAACAACTAATTTTTGAATTTGAATTTTTGATCTAGTCTCAAAAAATAATTTCGCAAAAAAAATTAAAATTTTCTTTTTAATGAAAATTTTACAAAATTTTGCACTACTTTAGGTAATTTTTTTAATAATCCATGCTCTAATTATTTCGGAAAATCTTTATTAGTAGTCTAGTGTTCAGTTTTCTGTGTTTGACTGAGAATTCATATGAACATAGATTATAAGAAAAATTGGTGACCGTTAATAAAGTTCAATTTAATGTAAACTTCGTCATAAACTGTTTTTACGTAAGAGAAACATTGCTGAAGAAAACGTTACGCTGATTTTTATACAAATGCTCAGCACAAATAGGTTAAGCTTATAGTGTTTGTTCACGCCATCTACGGCTCAATAATATGTATCACTCCTCCTTGCACACTCTGGTGCTGGGGTGAGTGATACATACTCAACCGCTTCCAACTTCACGATGGTGTGGAAACTGCCGCTGCCGGCCTCCCGGAAATGTCATCCATGATGACATACTTTTTTCTTCCTTCTGTCTACAGCATTCTAAGTGAATAGACGTGCTTTTATTGGCGGCTTCCCCGCAGTAGCTCAATACTTGTTCTCGATTTTTTAAATGCTTAAATTTGTACTAGCCAGACTTTGAAAATAAATTATCTAAAGTGAAACCTCCTGTGTGTAAAGAAAATTCATTTTTATAAAGGGTTCTATCTCCAACGATGGGTTCCATCCCCAACTAAAGGGTTCTATCCCCAACGATGGGTTCCATCCCCAACGATGAGTTCCATCCCCAACTTGAGGGTTCTATTCTCAACGAGCTGGTAAATCGAGTAAACATTTGGTCCATCAAACCGGATCATGGCTACCGACCACATCGAGCCAAACCATATCCATCGTCCTCATCGTCGTCGTCGACAATTTCTTTGTCGGCCAGCTCGCCGTCTTGGACAGTTTCATCGACGTTATCATTGTAAACCACCTCATCTTCAATACCCGTCGTCCCATTGACGACTGCCGTTGTTTGTGCCACAAACAAGTCCAATCAGCGCCAGCGGACTAAATTGCTTTGCCCAATGTTTTTTTGGCTGCCCATACCTACTTTCGTCACACGAAAGTGAATCATTTGCCATTTTCGCCTCTCATGTTCGTCGTTCTGTAGGAGTACCACCACGAGCACCACGGCAATTCTACGATTGCGAAGTAAAAAATCTCCACGACAGGTAGATCTATGTACCTTGAGGTACGTTGTACGTACCGCCCAGTAGAAAATTTGTTCACCAGTGAAAAAAATTGATGAATTCCTCGAGGAATTCATTTGGTGCTTTCATTAGGGAAAATGTCATCAATGAATTCACTAGTAAAAAGTCATGCAATTTGTAGGCAGTCTGCAGTTCAAGTTGAATCTTTTGCGTTGTTTTCAAAAGAAAGAAAAGAAAACACGTTGCATTGCATAGCCATATCCTCTTTGACATCATAAACGCTAATAGCGGGGTTCAGACTATCCAATTTGTTTGTCAAACATCGAGTTTGTCAAGCAAATTTTAAAATTTGGCCTCTCATCAAGCGGCTTGTCAAATTTGTTGGATGGTTTTCAAAATTTTTTGATATTTTTTTTTTTGTGAACGCTAGCTGTCAAACTTGGAAGAAATCTCATTTCAAAAATGTTTTCAACTTTCAAGTATTGCACATCGCACTTTGTTCGGTAGATACATTGAAAAGGATTTATGATAGTGTCACCTCGCAAGGAAAAAATGTTTTTCCTTTGTTGGGCATATTGAAAATGGAATTTATATTTATTTTCGGGTAGTAGGCGTCGCAAGGAAAAATATTTTTTCCTTGATGGGCACATAGTCTACAAAATGCAAATTACGATAAATTGATAAATAGTTTGGTGGCACCTAAATGTAATTATCATTAAGATACTATAAAATAAAGGGTTGCTTTTGCTTATAGCTTATAATTTAAGTTGAAGTCGAGCTGACTCCAAGTAGAGAAGTGGTAAAAGTTAAATCTAAAGTGTTCCTATCAGTGAATTAAATGGCTGTAACCGGAAATTGCGAGTTTTAGATTGAGTTTTTTGAAGTCTACAGAAGTTTTTCAGAGATATGGCATTTAAAAAGCGAAGAATACAAAGATAAAACTAAAAAGTATAAGGCCTATGAAACTCGGCTGGAAAAATGTAGCGCACATCATACGGAAAGAATATTTTGTTTTCTTTTTTTTTCTTTCTTTTGTTTTTCTTGCTTTTTTAAAATTTCATCCCTAAATTACGCTGCTACTGCTATATCCTTCATGGTTGAAATTCAGACCTGAATGAAGTTTGACGACTTGTCTGATGAGTGTGAACGCAATGGGTTTTTTCCGTCCAACTTTTCATCCAACAAATTTGACAAACAAATTTGATAGTCTGAACCCCGCTAATGAGGTAGAGATAGAGACAAAGAATGAGAAAACAACCCTTTAGTGATTGTTTTAAACAGATTTTTTATGAGTGTTAGATACTGCTTTTTCAGCCTCTTTTGTATAGAAATTAACCTGCAATAGAAAATCCTTTGTTTTCTGTGGGTTTTTCCATCGTTTGGTCGCCGACGCTAATTAGCGTCTTTTTCGCTTTTTTTTTTTTGTTCTAGAACGATTTCGATTTGCATTTTGGAATTTAAAGTCAAAGATTACAGTCGTTCGTATTTTTCAAGTGTTTTGTAATTTTTTTGGAGTGTGTTAATATAATCTTATATATAAAAATGAATCGCAAAATGTGTTGGTAAGCGCATAACTCAACAACGCCTGGACCAATTTGGCCAATTCTTTTTTTGTTGTGTTTGTTATTGTCAGGAGAAGGGTTTTATGACATACAAAATTTAAAAATTGATATTCCCACAGGAACGGGTTTGGGAACGGAAACCTAGAAACTACTAGACAGGTTTCTAAGACGATTCCAGCATTAGGGGTGCTACATTATCCCCCTCCATCAGTAATTTAGATTATATTTCATCCCTATTATCCAACGGGAACAGAAACGGGAACGAGAACCGAAACCTTAAAGTTGCTTGAAAGATCTTAAAAAATCTTTCAACTCTTGGATGTAACATTCATCCCTTGAGCGGTCCCTAGACTATCAATATTATTGAACAATATATTGCACAATATTATTGACTGGTACCTCACACTATACAATATTTCGCACAATAAATCATTTGACAGTCTTTATTCGTGCTTCAACATCACGCTCGATGATATGGACTATTGTTGTGTCGCAATTGCTCTTGCTATTGCATTAAAAAAAAAAAGAAAAAAAGAAACGCAGATGGATGAAGGACTGGTACAAAAAACGAAACGTGTTTACTCATCAAAATTTATTAAATGAGCTGGCTTTAAGCGAACCCAATGATTTTAGAAATTTCCTGAGATTGGGCGATGGATTTTATAATGAACTGCTTGAAATGATTACGCCTATAATTATAAAGAAAAATACCAAATTGCGAGATGCTATTCCCCCTTCCCAGCGTTTGTCAATTACACTACGATTCCTTGCTACCGGAAATACTTTCGAAGACTTACAGCCGTATTTATAATCGCATAGTAAACTCCGAACAACTTTAAAACACGCTTATTCATTGAATAAAACAAAAATCGTATTTATAATCATTTTTCGTCAGTGAATAAGGGCTGAATAGCTTAAACGCCAATATGCGTGTTTTAAGCGTGTTTTAGCGCATAAATGTCATTTGATTTTGAGTATTGAGTTGTCATTCAGTGGTTTATTTACAACTTTGAGAATTTTAAAAATAACTAAAATGGAAATATACATAATTTGGATGTAGTAAATGTGTTTTCAATTGAAAGAAATATGCTGTGTTTTCCTTTTTTGTAAATTGGTTTCTTACAAGTTTTCCAGCTGGGAAGCGTTTTTGATTTTCCCTTTTTGTGCAAAACAACAAGAAATTAAAGCCAAAATTGTATTTATGTAAAGCTAAAGAAATAAAAGGAACAAATGTTCTTCCGGTGTTTGGTTTCGAGCAAATTGGCAAAGCAGGTTCTGCACATTGGTGAATTGAAGCCAGTTATTGATTCTTCGATTCGGATTTATTATACGAACTGTACCTACTTCAGTATCGCATTGTATAGTTCAATTTCAAGTCCCACGACGTATATTGTGTGACCTACATTTCATCTTGTCTATGAAAGTACAATACCCTTAAATTACGCACCTACTGTAACTAACTTTGCGTCGTGTATCGATATTATAAACTATACAGCCCTGTAGAACTCAAATCTCAAACTACGCTGCGTCGGTTGGGTCGAAGATAACATTCATCAAATACATTTCGGTGTCCTATGTTATTTGTCAAAAAAAAAAAACTTAACACTAAAAAGTTTTAAATTGTTTAAATTTTTTTACTTTTTTATTCCTGAAAAGGCAGTAGACATCGAATGATCGAATGTTCCATAGCTAGGAAAATATAAACAAAAACAAATTTCTGTTGTCAGTTCAACCATTGAGAACCAAAAATAGAGAGTTTCTTTATGATTTTGACATAAGGGATGGGTGATGAAAAAGATTATAAATAAGGATTTTTTATTCACTGAATAAAGTCTTAATAGGTTCTTATTCACTGCATAACTATTATGCGTTTTGAGCGTGTAATAGCAAAATCTAATAAATACGGCTGTTAAAATTTACTAGCGCAATATCCCCGCAATCAATTGGCTCAATCGTCACTGAAACTTGTACAGCTTTAATACACGTCCTGAAGGATTACATCAAGGTTAGTTAAATAAAATACAGGATTACACATCTATGTTAAGTTTATACATATATAAATACATACATATGTATTTATTTTTATTTATTTATTGAAAATTAGAAAAAATTCAGAAACATTTTGCGAGTTCTTATCCTCTTCCGAATACACATGTTGAGAATTTTGTTCGACATAATGGCAATCAGCTGGATCTGGCGTTGAGAGTACAAAGCTGTACGGAGTGGAACACGACGCACTGTTGTAACCATCTATATTTATTTTGACCGAATTTCGGTTTAAAGTTCCCATACGGCCTTCGAACAATATTTCATTTATGGCTTTTTTTGCAAAAAGTTGTTGCTCTTTTTCCATCCCCTGCAAATCGACTGCCCAAGCTGCGGAGATTTGTTCAAATTCGTTCTTTGGTTCCTGAAGCCGTTTCCGAACCAAAGAAATCAACTCTTGAGATCCGTCATTTTTGGTTTTAGCTTTTTTCGGTGGTTGTTGTTGTTTATCTGTTTTTTGTAAAGAAACATATGATATAATTAACGTAAACGAATAAAACAAATACAACTTTTCTTTAATTTTCAATTATATTTTTCTACCTGTATATGGGTCTAGGTCTTTTGAAGACCTTTATTCAGATCCAGATACAAACATTCAAAACAACTCATATTATATTTTCAAATTTTTAAATGCCACAAACAGAAGATGAGTGGATAGAAGTTGCCAATGGATATAGTGACCGATGGAATTTCCCAAATTGTTTGGGGTCCATTGACGGGAAACATGAGGCAATCAAAAAGCCACCCAATTCAGGCTCTTACTATTACAATTACAAAAAATACCATATTATTGTTCTGATGGCTGTTGTAAATTCAGACTATGAATTTATGATGGTAGAATCTGGCATAAACGGACGAATATCGGATGGAGGAGTTTTAAGTCACACGGAATTTGGAAAAGTGTTTAAAAATAAATCAAACAGTGATATTTTTTATTTATTTTATTTATTTCAAAACTTTATTTCATAACTTACACAGTAAGATACATATCTCATTTGATAGTGCAAGCTTCAATGACAATTCTATTTGTAATATTTAAGTGTTTGTGTTACAATTTCAGATATAAGTAAATATTATTAAAAACTATTATTTTGACTTACAAAGAACTGTTATTATTCAATTAAATAGCAAGGATGCTTTTCTTTTAGAAAATAAAAAAAAAGAAAATTTTATAGATAAAGAAGAAAAGAAATGATAGTAAGAGAAAAGGAGAAACTAAAAGAAGAAAATAAGAGATAAGAAATAAATAAATATCCAATCATCATCTAGGTGCTTCCAGATATTGTCTGAGCTTAATCCTGAACAAGGTTATACTACTCATTAGCCTAATGGCTCGGGGAAGGGAATTCCATAGACGTATCGCATGAATAAAGAATTGTCGTTCTGAAATCAAACAACTATATCGGAATGGTATAAGATCAAGAGTTCTCATTGATTGGGTGAAACGGATCCTTTTATATAGATACCCTGGTTGATGTGTTTGGATTACGTTGTGAAGTAGGGATAAAGTTTTAAATTTAAACAGATCATCAAGGCTGATACCAAATATTGATCTTGAATAAGCTGAAATGTGATCATATCTTTTTAGTCCATAAACATAACGTGCGATGCTATTGTAGGCCACATTGAGTTTCCGCTTGTGTTCAAAGTCACAGTTGTTAAATAGCTCACACCCAAACATGATTATGGGTATAATTAGTGTTTTAGCTAAAAGTAATCTGGTTTTTAAAGGTGTAACCTTCTGTGTTGCCCACAGTGTGCGGAGACCTGCATAAACCTTACCCAATGTTATCCTGATATGGTTATTCCATGAAAGAGTTTTATTGAACGTTATTCCGAGATTTCTTGCGGAGTCAACAAAATCGATAGGACTGTTATTTAGACAAATATTTGGAAAATCTGATGTATCTAACAGTTTTCTGCAAATAACTAAGCATTTTGATTTAGATGGGTTTAAAAGGAGACCGTTCGATCGTGACCATTGCAAAATCTTGTCGAGATCTTCATTTACTTCACAGGCAGCATTTTCTACAAGACCCAAAGGAAAACTTTTCCGCATCTGCACATCATCTGCGTACATATCAATTGAAGAGCTTAATAACAACTTAGGCAAGTCATTGATGTACATAGTGAAAAATATTGGGCCAAGAATCGAGCCTTGGGGAACGCCTGAGCAAATTGGAAGAAAATCTGACACGGAATTATTTGAAACAACTGCCTGAGATCTAAAACTTAAGTAAGAAGATATTAGATTAGTGGATGACGAAGAGAAATTAAATTGGTTTTGAAGTTTCCTGCAAAGAATATTGTGGTCTACCAAATCAAATGCCTTAGAGAAGTCAAGTAAGATAAGAAAAGTTACTTGATCATTGTCAGCGGCGTTCCTTATATCTTCAATCACATTTATTAAAGCAGTTGTGCAACTGTGTTTTGGACGAAAGCCAGATTGACTGTCGCATAATAGTTTATTATTTTGCAGAAATCTTTGTATCTGAGAACTCATAATTCTTTCCAGGACTTTAGATAGATACGGTAGGATGGCAATTGGCCTGAACTCATTTATGTTTTTGTGTACTGGTATTATTTTATCTCGTTTCCAAGCCGAAGGAAAAACTCCCGTCATAAATATAGAATTGAAAATATGTGTTATATATTTTAAGATAAAGGGTAGAATGATTTTAACGAAAACTGGACTAATTTCATCAAACCCGGTTGAATTAGACTTAATAGATAAAATACTTTGTAAAACATCCGCATCATCGACTGCTGAAAAGCTAAAACTTTCGTTCCTGACCTGGTCTGCACTGTATAGATTATTTATGCCACTCAAAGTTTCATCGCTATTAAGAAATGGGACAGATACGAAGGACCTATTCAACTCATTACAGTCAATATTTTCAATATTTCTTTTAATTTTCTTTCCTAACCCAATATCATTTAAATTTTTCCATAAATTATGCTTAGCCTGAGCAGGATCAAGGCGTGGAGCAAAAAAAAGTCTTTTAGCCTCACGTATTTCACAAGTTACTCTATTTCTCAGAGTACGGTACGCACTGTAAAGTGTCTGTAACCGAAATCTTTTCCATCGATTGTATGCCTTGTCACGTTGGCATATTAGATTTTTAATACCTGTTGTAAACCAAGGACATGTTTTTGTTATTGGCCTTTTGGTTATCAGAGGAACATGGGTATTAAAGAGATTGGTAATATTGTCTTGAAGGAAATCTACTTGGTTATCAACATACGGCATTCCATAGATCCTATACCATTCTACTGCAGAAATATCTTCTTTAAGTTGATCTATATTGATATTCTTGAAATCACGGAACGTAATTTTGGGTTCAATATTAACAACATCACATTGGTATGTTAAGTGAATCATGTCATGACGGGAAAAACAAGGAACAGAAAGTTGATTAAAGTGTAGGACTTTGTATGGATGACTCACATAAAACAGATCAAGAAGAGTACTACTGTCCTTAGTAAAATGGGTGGGAAGGGATGTATTAACAGGTGTGAGATTAAATGCTCTCATACTATTTACAAATGATGTATCTTCAAGAACGTTGCTGTTGAAATCTCCACACAGAATAACAAAAGGTGATACGTGGGTAAGCTCATCTAAAATAGCAGTCAGCGGTGAAACTTCAATAGAAGAATGCGGTCGATAAACAGAACCCAGTAATATTTTGTTGGACTGACAAGTAATTTTCAGAAAAACATATTGCATTTCACTACATTTCGGGGCCTTTTTAACAAGTTGACAATCAAAACTTGCACGAACATAAACGGCTACACCTCCACCAACACGATTAACTCTATCAGATCTGTAAAGTTTATAGCCACTCAAATTATAAATGCTATCATCAACATCACTTAAGAACCAAGATTCGGAAACGCATATCACATCAACTTTAGAATTGGCAAACAGGAATCTGAATTCATCCAGTTTTTTTCTTGATCTTAAACTTTGTGTATTAAGATGGCAAACTTGCAAACCAGTATGTTGATTGCATAAAACATTTATCATTATCCGCGTATTATCCCTATTGATAACGTCTACGGACTCCATATAATTATGCTCATTAGGGCCACCCATTTTGGTCAACGATAATAGGTGCCCAATAAGCAGCACCGAACATAGCAATAACCTGTTCCAGAAAAAAGCAGACTAGGACCCAGAAAGAAGACAATTGAATATTTGAAGATAAGAGAAAAGATAAAGAGAAAAGAGAGAGAGAGAAAAGAAAGAAAAGTTTACATTTAGTTTTATGTTTTGATTTAATATAATTCAAAAGGATAAATGGCAAAAAAATATGAAAAAAAGAAAAAAATAATTGATAAAAGCTTTCAAGGAAACAAAAAAATAAAAATTTACATGTTGCAAAAGGTGTTCTATACATCTGTAGCAGTTGTTTTTGTTGTTGTTTGTGTCGACATGGCAGTTTTGGCTAAGTCATCTGTGGTTTCAATTAATTGTGCATCTTCTTCTTTATTCCTCTTCACATAAACAAGGCCACGAATAGTAAACACTGAGTATAGTTGTTTGTTGTGTTTCATTTTCAAAGCGTTCTGTAGAATAGAGCGATTTTTGGGTGTTAACCTCTCGTGAATGTACACATTATTTTTTCTCGTTGCGTTATCGTTTTCAGTGCAAAAGCCAAGATCATGAAGGTGGAGCGGTTTTTTTGTTGTTTTTCTATATTCTGCAACTGATCGCAAGACAAACAGCTTATCGTGTGGAGTAAAGAATTTAATAATAACTGGTGGGGATAGTGACTCGGTGTATGATTTCGATCTAAGACGGAAAATGCTTTTAATTGTAGGTGATTTAAAATTAAGGTTTGTGCAGAGCTGATTAAATATCAAGCGAAGATTTTCGTCTGGCAAAAGTGGAACTCCGTGTAAAAGTACATCACTCATCGTGTCTTTAAACAATTGTTTTTCTTCATTTTCCTCCATGTGCAAGGAAATGTTTTTAATTTTTTCTTCCTGCTCAAGTATTTGGTGTTTCAGTTCGCGGATTTCCTCTTTTAAGGTTTCAATCTCTGCTTGCTTTCCTTCAATCGTTGACAACCGTGAATTTATATTTTCGATAGACAGTTTCAAATTGTTTACATCGGTGCTTATTTTGTCTGTGATTTTTTTTTCGGATTCAGCGATTTGTGACGTGATCTGTGACGTTATAACCTCCGTTTGTGCGAGCATAGATTTCTCAATTTTACTTATCAATTCCATTATGGAAGAGTTTTCTTCGCAAGTTTTTTTGTTGCCTGACATTGCTCTTGTCGCTGGTGATTGTGTTGGAGGTAGTACTTTCGATAATGACGTTATATTACGTTACGTTACGTACGTTAAGAAATTACCATTTGTTTTTATTGGAGATGAAGCCTTCGCACTGACTGAAAACTTCATGAAACCGTATGGACAAATTGGATTAAATAAGGAGAAACGAATCTTTAATTATCGTCTCAGCCGCGCGCGCCGAATTGTTGAAAATGCTTTTGGCATTCTCGTGTCAAGATTCGGCGTTTTTCAGCGGCCAATTAATTTATCTCCTGCAAAAGCTCAAACAATCGTCTTAACATGTTGCTATGTGCATAATTATTTAAGACGAAATCAGCGAAACAAATATATTTCGATAAACATCATAGATGTAGAAAACCTAGACTCAGGACAAATTATCGATGGCGATTGGAGGACGAGTAGTCAATTGACTACATTACAAAATTCGCACAGCAGAAACTCAGTTGCCAGTGCAAAATCTATCAGAGAAAGCTTTTGTCATTATTTTAATAATGAAGGTCAAGTTTCATGGCAAAATAAATTTATATAAATTGTATTTCGTAAATAAAAAATAAAAAAAAAATTACCTCAGACATTTCCGGATTTGTATTATTCGCGTTGTTGGTCATGCTGCTCTTCGAAGAGCATGGTTGCTCCAGTGTTCTTAAAAAATGCATTGCATCAAAGTACCACAAACTTGGCTCTATAACTTCGTCGGCTCCAGCACCACTTTTTTCCGAATCAGAAATTTTTTTAGTTCTTTTCTATAATTTGTTCGTAAAGAGTTTAGTTTTTTGATCACTTGAGTCTTATCAGCATCGGGATATCGTTCGCGGTATTTTTCAAGAATTGTTTCGTATTGGACACTTTTAATATTTCTGTTGGAATACTCCTTGCACTTCACATTCCACAAAGCAGGCAATGTTTCATATAGTTCTATCATTTCCACAATGAATTTGCGTTCTTTTTTTTGTTATTGTTTGACATTTTTAAATTTAATTCCGGGAGATGTTATCACTTCGAAAATTCAAAAGAAATGAGAAAATACTGCGCAAACGCATCCACAGACTACACAACAAATTTAGTTGCACAATAAATATCAAAAGGATTTTGATTTTGTACAATGTGCAATGTATTATATACCCTTCAATATGAGCCCTAGACTCTCAATAATATTGTGCAATATCAAATATTGCACAATAATATTGATAGTCTAGGGACCGCTTTAGTGACATAGACTTATGAATTATTCCTGTCAAGGTTTGATCCCTATATTCCCACAGAAACGGGTTTGGGAACGGAGACTTAGAAACTACTGGACAGATTTCTAAAACTCTTTCGGCATTAGGAGTGCTACATTATCGCCCTCCATCAGTAACCTAGACTATATTTTATCCCTATAATCCGACGGGAACAGAAACGGGAACGAGAACCGAAACCTTAAAGTTACTTGACCGATATCAAAAATTCTTTCAACTCTAGGATGTTACGTTATCCCTCAGTGACAATGACTTATAAATGGTTCCTATCAAGGTTTGTTCCCCATATTCCCACAGGAACGGAAATAAAAAAAAGCGCGGATATTCCGAGAGGAACGGGTTTGGCAAAGGAAACTTAGAAACTACTGGACAGATTTCTAAAATTCTTTCGCCATTAGGATTGCTACGTTATCCCCCTCCATTAGTAACCTAGACTATATTTTATCCCTATAATCCCACGGGAACGAGAACCGAAAGCTTAACGTTACTTGAACGATTTCAAAAATTCTTTCAACTCCAGAATGTTACATTATCCCTCAGTGGCTATGACTTAAAAATGGTTCCTGTCAAGGTTTGTTCCCCACATTCCCACAGGAACGGAAATAAAAAAAAGTGCGGATATTCCGACAGGAACGGGTTTGGCAAAGGAAACTTAGAAACTACTGGACAGATTTCTATAACACTTCCTGCATTAGGATTGCTTCATAATCCCCTTCAATTAGTAATTTAGATTATATTTCATCCCCGAGAACCGAAATCTTAAAGTTACTTGACCGATTTCAAAAATTCTTTCAACTATAGGATGTTACATTGTCCCTCAGTGACGTAGACTTATATTTCAAGTTCTTTCGTCATTGGGATGCCACATAATCCCAAAGTAAAAACGATTATTTTTCTTCCCCAAGTTCCCACATAAGCGGAAAAACGAGAACGGGAACCTTAAAGCTACAGACCCGAGCAACGCCGGGTGGCTCAGCTAGTAAGCTTATAAAATTAACATTTACTTATAGTTTAGCCATTTATACTGAAGATCAAATTGAAATTGTTTAGCGAAAGTATACGGTATGCAAACATAATTTGATCAGGGTTTAACAATTGAATTGAATATAGTTCATTTGAATATAGTTCGATATTGAGAACAAAAAGATTAAGTGATTCGTTAAATAAAGAAACCATATGGCCAATGAAAGTACAAACACTTCAATCTTCTTTATTTTTTTAAGTTTTTGAAGCACTCTTTATTAGTCAGTTTAAGTACAGGTGCTCAAAAAACACGCTGCTAAATGCTTAGGCTTCTTTAGACGATGTAGGAAGTTTTTCACCCCTTCTGATCTTGCTACTATTTATAAGGCCTTCGTCCGCACAAAACTGGTGTATAACTCCCATATCTTGTCAGGTGCTCCACAAACATCTTTGCGCCTATATTTATAGGGTACAACATATAGCGTTAAAATTGAAAGGTGATAGTTCAATCGTAGAGTCGATTGATTCACGTGAACTTCGTCGAAACGTTACCTGTCTCATTTTCTTTTATCGCTTTTTTCACAAACAGTGCTCTAGTGCAATAGCCAGCTGCATTCTTCCCCTGAAACAACTTAGCCGCAACACCCGCTTCGCTAGGAATACTCATCAGTTTTACCTTGAGCCCAACTTCGGGCGTACAGTCAAGTATAGAGATTCTTATTTTAGTCGCACCATCCGTATGTGGAATGCTTTATTTGGCTCGGTATTTCTTCTGCATCACGATTCACTAAAGTTCAAAAGCAATGTGCATCGGTGTCTCCTATTAAATCCTCTCCTATTTTCCTAAATGCTCACACTGTGTTCTACAACATTAAAAGGGTAGCCATAACCCCTTGATGTGCGCGATAGTTTAAAAAAGAAATTACTTGAAGCACAACGAAACGAACTAAAGAACCTGAATGAAAAACAACAAAACGTACAAAAGAAGGGACAACAGAATATTCTCGAAAGACTTAAGGCGCAACAGTGCATTGGCATTTGTCGATAGAGCTGCACGCGTTATTAAGTGACAAGTAAAAATTAACAACTTAAAGCGATTACGAAGTTTAATGGAGGATGATACTCTCATCCTCCACGAAAGTCAAGTTCCGTCTAAAACACTTAAATATTCTAAAATGGATCATTCCATTAATAATCAAAATTATTATCAACCACTCCAAACATTATGCGATGACCGCATGGAAAGTGAAAATAATGAACAAGGTGAAATAGTGAAACTAAAAGTATCCGTTCCCCCGATCATTGTCTTAAAAACAAAAAGTGAAGTTCTGAGAAATCTCATCGATAAACTAAAAATATCTGATTACACTCTGAAAAACATTTCATTGGGACAAAAGGTAATGTGTTCAAGCATTGAATCCTATAATTTCATTGCTGAAGCACTTAAAAATGAGTCATGTGAATTTTACTCCCATGAAAAAAAAGGTAGTAGGCCATTTAAGGTGGTCCTCTCGGGCTTAGACCTCTATGACCACACAACATTAAAAAACGAACTAGTTTCACTCGGAATTAAATGTCTCGAAGTCAAACCCATCACAATTAAAACTAATTCAAATTTTGTACTCTACAAATACATAATTATCATTGAACGTGGCTCAATTAAAATGAAAGATCTTCGCTCAAACTATAAAATTGTGCTTAAAACTCTTGTGAGGTGGGATTATAAAAAACACCAGCCTAATAAAATAACACAGTGCTACAACTGTCAAATGTATGGTCATGGCGCCATGCATTGTCATGTAAGGAGCTTCTGTTCTTCTTGTTCAGGTCCTCACAAAACTTCTGAGTGTACTGAATTACCAACAGCAACTAAATGTGCAAACTGCAATGGTGCACACAAGTCTACCGACCCGTCCTGCGTTAGTCGAAAACAATACATTGAAATCCGACAAAAAATCTCTTCTAGAATGCATTTTAATAAAAGCAACAATAATAATAATCTCTCAAAACCGGTTTTAATAAATCAACCGAGAGCGAAGACCAATCACGTAAGATTTACCATGGAAGAATTTCTCCAACTGCCCCAAATATCTAACATGAGCCGAACTCACCACCAACAAGCTGCGTCGTCGGCGTCGCCGAGTCAGCGTTGCCGCTGTGCCACTTTAGTGTCAGATTGCCACTTTTTTTAAGGCTGTGCCACCGAGCCACCACCTTTCAGTCTGTGCCACTTTTTTAGCATTCCCCACAAGTAAAACTAAAGTTAGCACTTCACCATGCCATTTTACCATACCTTTTCATATCTTTCATGCGTACAAAAGTTACTCAAAGTACTCAAAATTTTCAAGTTCAACATAACACACACATTGAACAAAAATCATTTAAAAAAACGGATCCCGAATATATGGCACATAGGCTGTGTAAGTCACTCCTTAGCTTAAGTCAACGAATCAGCGGCCGAGGTTTTGCCGCGAAAGAAAAGTTTCGTCGAATTGTTTCTGAAGGTTTTAGGCAAGGTGACAAACTGTTATGCGATTTATTCAACATCATACTTGAAAAAATTGTAAGAAACTCAAACGTCAACACCAGAGGAACAATCTTTCAAAAGTCTGTACAATTACTCACCTACGCAGACGATATTGACGTAATGTGAAAAGAAGCGTGATGTCATAGATGCTTTTGCGAGTATTGAAACAGAAGTGGCAAAAATGGGTTTGATGATCAATGAGGGCAAAACGAAGTTTATGTTGTCATCAAACAAGGACACTGAACATCGACGAATCGGACAGAACTTCACAACAGACAGGACTTCGTCTACCTAGGATCCGCTATAGACACGGAAAACAATACCAGTGCGGAGATCAAATAACTCTTGCCAACCGTTGCTTCTTTAGGTTAAGAAGGCAATTGAGAAACAAAACTATCTTTAGAAAAATCAAGGTAACACTGTATAAGACCTTAATCATTCCAGTCCTGCTTTACTGCGCGCGGAGGCATGGACCTTATCGAAAGCGGAAAAGTCCATGCTTCCGCGCCGTAAAGCCGTAAGCCCTTGGTCGTTTCGAAAGAAAAATTCTGCGAATGATCTTTGGTCCCGTATGCGAAGACAATGTGTGGAGAAGAAGAAACAACAACGAGCTGTATGAGCTGTACCGCGACATGGGCATAGCCAGAAAAGTACGCATCGTGAGGCTACGATGGTTGGCCCATGTATAGCGGATGGACCCAAACGCTCCGGCTCGACGCGTTTTCGAAAGATTATTGCAGGGAAATCGCGGAAGGGGAAGACCTCGTATATATACTTTGGTTCTGAAGCCGAAAATTGTGTTGTAAGTCAAAGATTAACGGAAAGTGAACTTGTTGAAATTAAGAAAAATATTCTAAGCTATTATAAAATACTTTGGGTTGAAATATTTAATCGATTTGACATCAAAAATGAAAAACTTTCTATTTGGAGGCATTAAGACCCCAAAGTAATCAAGTCGAAATAATGGCACTTTCCATTGGACGAAAAGAACCATCCAGGAGCGTCCAGAAGCATTCTCAAACCGTTCCATTGGTGCAAAAAGATCGCTTCTCATGATTCTGAGGAGTGACAGCCGCTTCTCGATTTGAAATGAGAATCGACTCAAGAAGCACTAGCACATGTTACTCAAATGTCAAAAAAAAAAAAAATTTTCTTCAAGGAATATTTTTTAAGAGCCATAGGTGTTTCACTCACACAAAAGGCAATTACGTTAAACTGAACAGAAATTATTTTGGGTGTTCCATTGGTTTTTAAATGAGTGCTTCCCCGAGTGAGACCAATGGAAAGTGCCATAAGAGTTCACTTATTTTAGACTAGTTTCCGTTCTTAGTAATTCTACCATAAGTCCCGAAAAGGTAATCGAACAATATAAATTTTTTGGTTTGAAATGGGTAACATTAAAAATAGTTTGAATGAATACCTATTTTTCGACTTATATGAATTTGTTGCAAAAATATGAACCTTGCCTCATAGCAGTGCCTGCGCTGAGAAGGTTTTTTCCAAGATAACTTTGATGAAAAGTAGACTCACCAACAGATTAAAAACTGAAACTTGCGAAAATATGTTGGATTCCTTAAATTAAGTAAGCAAATGTGACACAGCTGAATAAAGTCCTGATGTGCTTCTTATAAAAAAATATAGGGAAACAACCATCACAAGAGAGTTAAGTGTAATACGAATTCTTTTAAATAAATTATTATTTATCTCTTTTTTATTATTTATTCAATATCAATAAAAAATGAGCTGTTAAATTTTTAGTTTTTATCTTACGTTGCAATAAACCTTAAAATGTTTGTTAAGGTTATGTTTTTTCTTCAACTCCTATGAATTCGTTGGGATGTGTGAAATTTTTTCATACATTATTATGGTGTTGTTTCGTTTTTCATTTCAAGTGCCACCCTTTTTTCTCGAGTGCCACTTTTTTTGCTACTTTTCCAAAATATCCAACGGTAACGCTGCGCCGAGTGCAAGTTTACCCCACATAGTCAACACTCGCTCAGAGAAGCCGAAAGCAAATCACTTAAACTTATTTGATCAAAATAAAAATAGCTCTTTATTCTCTTTAGATGAAATTTCATGTCTTCTAAATGATGTTATGTCTAAGTTAAGCTCATGTCGTACTAAGGCTGAACAATTTAATGTGATCACCACTCTTGCAGTGAAGTACGTTTATTCAGTATGTTGAACACAAACCCAAAAGTTATTACTTGGAATGCTACAAGCTAAAAAATGAAAACAATTTTTCTAATCCTAATTATGTATGCTATAGGCTAGATAGACAACACTCAAAAGGAGGAGGAGTTGCAGTAGTGATTAACAAGGCTATTAGACATACAGTCATTCCAGCTGTTCGTCTTGAGGTAGCTGAAGCTATAGGTGTCGAGATTGATTTGCAGGACTCATCTAAAATAAGTATTTTCTCTTTTTATTTTCCAGGTGGAAATAGTAATAATGAGAAAAAGATTAAATTTAAAAGAGACGTATTGAAATTGATTAGGACAAACTCAAGTTATTTGATAGGAGGTGACTTTAATTCAAGACATCAATTATGGGGATGTCTGAGAGCTAACTGTTGGGGTAATATACTTCACGATGTTGTCACCGTGAATAGATCGCTCTCATTATTATATCCTCTTGAACCAACATACATTCCAAGTACTTCCTCGAGTAATCCTTCGACTCTTGATATATTTCTAACGAATAATGCTGTACACTTCTCTCAACCTGTAACTATTAACGCTCTGAGTTCAAATCACCTGCCCGTTTGTACTGACCTACAGACTAATTTTTCTAGAAACAATTCACATACCCATTTTAACTTTTCCGCTGCAAATTGGGGGAGGTATCGAACCTACATATCTGAAAATTTGTATGAAGGTAATTTCATTAGATACGGTACAGTCATTCGAACAGATAGACGTGATTACCGATACATTTGAAAAAACAATCAAGCGTGCCGCTGAGCTATCTATTCCAAAGACCCAATATGCCTTTCAAAACTCAAATCTCACTCCGCTGCCGGATAACATCTTGCACCTTATTCGTCTGAGAAATTCAGAGAGGAGAAAATGGATTCGGTATAGGTTGGACACATTTAAAACCAACCTTAAAATCCTAAACTTTCAAATCAAAAATGAAATCCTCATGTTTCGAAATCAAAAATGGAACAACCTGTTATCTGGTTTTGACAAAGGATCCAAACCGTTTTGGAAAGTAACAAAAATAATTAAAAAAAAAGGCTCAAATATTCCTCCCCTTAAAGTGCAAAATAATGTATTTGTTACTCAGGAGGAAAAAGCAAATATTTTAGCTGAAACTTTCAGTCAAAACCATACAGTTTCTGCACACTTAAGCGACATTCAAACTGAAAGCCTAGTTAAGGAAAAGCTTGAAACATGGAGTCCTTCTATTAACCAAACAGGCATTTTAATAAACAACAACCGTTTAGTGAAAGATTTAATCAAAGAATTGAAAATAACAAAATCTCCTGGCATGGATGGTATCAGTAACCGACTGTTAAAAGCTTTACCTACAAAAGCTATAACTTATCTAACTTTTCTGTTCAACGTGTGTATTAGACTCTGTTATTTTCCCGAAAAATGGAAAATAGCCAAAGTGGTTCCAATTGGTAAACCTGGCAAGCCAAGAGAGAACCCAAGTAGCTATAGACCTATTAGCTTACTAAGCATATTAAGTAGAATGTTCGAAAAAGTCATAAAGGATCGCTTATTAATCCATGTCGAGGAAGCTAATATTTACCCTATTGAGCAATTCGGTTTTAGAGCAGGTCACTCCACTAATCATCAAATACTTAGAATAAAGCAGTATGTTAATAACAGCCTTAATGCAAGACAATCGACTGGCTTAGTTTTGCTAGACATAGAAAAAGCCTTTGATACAGTGTGGCACGACGGACTTGTTTACAAACTAATTCTGTTTAATTTTCCTGACTACCTTATCAAAATTGTTTGGAACTTCTTGAAAAACAGAAAATTTTTTGTTAACACTGGAACTGCGAAATCTTCCATGCATGATGTTTGTTACGGAGTTCCACAAGGTTCTGTGCTTGGACCCATCCTTTTCAATATTTTTATGTCAGACCTACCTCATTTTGAAAACAATACAGAACTGGCCATTTTTGCAGATGATACTGCTCTCTTTACCTCAAGTGTTCTTCCTCAGGAAGCGCTAAACAGTTTACAGTGTTCACTTGACACTCTTTTAAATTTCTTTACAAGGTGGAAAATAAATGTAAATGCTAACAAATGTCAAGCTATATGGTTTACTCGACGCAGAAAACAAAGTTTCCTTCCCCAAACCACACTTAAAATAAACTCCATTGACATCCAATGGTCTGAACATTGCAAATACCTTGGTGTCACATTCGATAAGAAACTTACTTTTGAAAAACATATATCCATCACAGTGCACAAAATAAATCTTTTAGTTAAAATACTATATCCGTTTATCAATAGAAGATCTAGACTAAGCATACATAATAAAATCTTAATTTTTAAAACTGTATTTCAACCGGTTCTAACGTATGGTGCTCCAGTATGGTTTGACTGTGCGGAGACACACATAAAAAAGCTTCAAGTAAGCCAAAACAAAATCCTTAAATTAATGCTTAATTTGCCATGGTTTTATTCAACTGCTAGGCTCCACGATAGAGCAAATATCAATCCAATTAAATTTGTTCTTTACAAGCTACAAGAAAAGTTTTTTGAAAGATGTTCTTATTCAGATAATGAACTTATACTTAACCTTTAACTTATGCGGTTTTCGTATACTTGGGTTTTTGTGCAATTTTAGTTTTTAAGTGTTACATAAGGGTTTTTTCTTTGTAGTGTTTTTCCTTGAATATAATATTCTCTATTGCTTTGTTTGAAATCTTGTCATAAATTTACTAAAGGTATTATAGATGTAAAGAATAAGGTTCTATAACTCTAAGGCTGTGTTTCTAATTAAAATTAAAGATGTAAACTTTAAACTGCAAATAAATGAAACTTGAACTTGAACTTAAGGCGCAACAGAATGTTGGGCAACATTGAGAAAAATGTATGTGCCCTAGACAAATGCGTTGAAGGTGTGGAGAAACAGCTTTATGTTGTAGAGGATCGTTTTGAAATCGTAGAAAGCCTTAGCGAAAAACAGTTCAAAGAAGTCTTCCGAGTCCATCTCAATAACAGAGTCCAGAAGAGGGGTGAAAGTCTACAGCAACTCCAGGTAGACGTCGAAAGACATTAGGTCGTGCTATTTCCGATATACATCTTCAGAGGTCTGTGCGAGCTGCTAGAACACGAACTCTTTCTGAAACTTTACCTTTTTCACTGACAATTGAAGCAGCAGAACAGGCTTCTTACGGAGTACATTGACTAAGAGAAGCCATAGCCGAAGAATGCTCGTTCCAAAGATATAAAATACAAAAGAACCAGCGGAGCGGAATTGCAAAATGTTGGAACTGCAACAAGACCGGGCACTTACTTCGTCAATGACGACTACCACCAAATAAAGCTGCTTGTCAACATTGTGGAAGCAAGAGATCCAACCTAGAGCTAGGTAGCGAGTAAACGAGTAAGAACCAACTTCGAGGGGCAGAGGCTGTTTTCTTGTATCGATGGCCTCAGAACTACCATCCAGCTCTCTCAGACCAAACGAGACAGCAAAAGTGTGACTTTAGAGACAACTATTAACGGCAACAAGCATGTGAAAGAAACGAGTTTATATTGTGGTTGAATGTTGATATTTTTGGCTTTTTGTTTAAATTCACATTCATCACTCAACAACAACAGTGAACTTAGCAGTTGCCCGAAGATGGAGTGATTTCCGAAACGCGTCGCAATTTGAATTTAAAAATTTAAAAAAAAAGGTAATTGTTGTCAACAAAACAGAAAATAAAAACACTATAAAATCATTGTTCATTTTTAATTTTTCTTCGATAGTTTTCGCTTTTAACAGTATTACATTAAAAAAAAGTAACATGGAGACAAATACACAGTATTATAACCAATCAACCGAAAAGTTACAAATTGTCTTAAAACATTAAATCTTATCTAATTAAAGCAAATAAAAATATAAAGTTCAATAAAAAATGTTGAACACTACAAATGACATCTAAATATGCACAAATTCACATCAAATAAGAATTCAACAGCCGCCATTAGAACAAAAAATCTTGCTCAACAATAAGAATTAAAGAAGAAATCAAATACCTATACACCAAAAAAACTAAACTAAACCAAAAATTATACAAACGACACCTCCAAATATATAACAATTTTGACTACATAATCATAGAATCCTATGTTATATATAAAAATGAATCGCAAAATGTGTTGGTAAGCGCATAACTCAACAACGCCTGGACCGATTTGGCCAATTCTTTTTTTGTTGTGATTGTTATTGTCAGGAGAAGGTTCTTATGACATAAAAAATTTAAAAATTGATATTCCCACAGGAACGGGTTTGGGAACGGAAACTTAGAAACTATTAGACAGGTTTCTATAACCATTTCAGCATTAGGGGTGCTATATTATCCCCCTCCTTCAGTAATTCAGGTTATATTTCATCCCATTAATCCCGCGGGAACAGAAACGGGAACGAGAACCGAAACCTAAAGTTACTTGACCGATTTCAAAAATTCTTTTAACTCAAAGATGTTACATTATCCCTTAGCCACAATTACTTATAAGTGGGTAGTGTCAAGGTTTGTTCCCCATATTCATACAGGAACGGAATTTAAAAAATTGCCCGGATATTCCGACGGGAACGGGTTTGGGAAAGGAAGCTTAGAAACTACTGAACAGATTCCTGTAGCCCTTCCCCTTCCTGCATTAAGATTGCTACCCCTCAATTAGTAGTTTAGATTATATTCCATCCGTAAAGCTATTTCACCGATTTCAAAAATTCTTTCAACTCTACGATGTTACCTTATCCCTCAGTGACATAGAATTATTTTTCACATATTTCCACGGTAATTGAAGATTCCCACAGGAACGGGGGCTGGGAACGGAAACCTAGAAACTACTGGACAGATTTCAAAAATTCTTTCGTCATTGTGATGCTACATAATCCCAAAGTAAAAACGATTATTTTTCATCCCCAAGTTCCCACTTAAGCGAAAAAACGAGAACGGGAACTTTAAAACTACAGACCCGAGCAACGCCGGGTGGCTCAGCTAGTAAAAAATAGAATCTAACTTGGTGAGTTACAATGAGTGGTTTTAGCAAAAGAAATATGAAGCGCTTGATAAAAAAAGAGATAGATTTACGTCAAAATAAAATAAGTGATGGAATAAAAAGAATTGATGAAGAAAGCATTGAAAGCGCAGTGACACAAACTGTGGATAGTGAATTTTTAGAAGAGACAACAATTGAAAAATTTTCTCAGGTGATTTTAGATACTGTTTATGAGGAAAGTGACAATAATGAAAATACTGTTTGTAGTTTGAGCAGTGAGCCTCAAAAGTGGTATAGAAAGTATCATCCTTCACGGAAATGGGCTGAAGATTTACTTCAGGTTCTTAAAAATCAAAATCTTAACGTTCCGCTGAGCTTAAAAAAGTTACTTGATAGTGAAAAACAAAATAATATGACAATAAGAACTGTTGCACCAGGAAAGTATTTTCATTTTGGAGTTAAAAAAAATGTTGAAAAAGTAGTTGCAATCATTTCTTAATTTAAAGAAATTGATTTAATTATAGGTTAAGATGGGTTACCGTTTTAGTAGTTCAATGGAGCTTTGGCCTATATTGGCTTATACATCAAATATACCTAATATCAACATGTTTATGATAGGAGTATACTTAGGGAATGGTAAACCCCGTTGTATAAACAGTTTTTTGCACGATTTTTGCGTAGAACTAAAGGATCTTTAAATAAATGGTTTAACAATCAATCAAAATACTTTGAAAATTAATATCAAATATTTTGTTTGCGATGCTCCTGCAAGATCTTTCGTTTGTGGCACAATGTCCCACAAGTCTTTTAGTGGATGCTCAAAATGAGATCAAGTTGGTCGCACTGTTGATAGAGTAACTACTTATAGTATTGTTGCAGGAAAAAGTAGGTCAGATATTAGTTTCGAAGAAAGGACTCACATTAGTCATCACAAACCCTTTTTTGTATCGAGAGAAAACTTACTAGAATCTATTGCCATTGGTATCACAGTTTCCGCTTGATCCAATGCATTTCATAGACTTAGGAATCACAAAAAAAATTTTAACGGCTATTTTTAAAAATAAAACAACAAAGGCAAAACTAAACTCAGATGCAAAAATTACTTTGGATCTTAAAATTACTTCACTCACATCCTTCATTCCAAGGGAATTTTCTCGAAAGGCAAGATCTTTTTAGAACCCTCCCGTTGGAAACACCCCTACGAGTTGACCTTGTCGTAGTGGGGGTGCTTAAGGACATCTTCTCCAGCAATCCAGCTGCAGAACCTGACCAACCAACATAACTCAAAACAAAATCTCAATATTGGAAAACTTGGAAACTGAAAATAATGGAAAAAAGTAAATAAAGGAATAAAAAATGAAAGGTTATATACCAACGTTCAAAAGTCGGCAGGTGTTGCAACTGCCGGCGATGACTTGGCCTCGAAAGACGATAAGTCGCCAGTGACAAACTTATTTACGAAGAAGGAAGAAAAAGCGATTTGCGGAAGGGCTGGGGAGCCGACTGCAGTTCGAGGAAGGCCTCACAAGCTAACCAAGAAATGTGGAGAGCCCTCTGGTTCTAACGTCCCTCCTAAGGAGGATGCCCACACAAGTGGAAGGGTTGCAGTGACTCTCTGTAACACTTCCACTCATACTGCCCGTATTGAAGGGACCCCGGAGAAGACTATTGCAGCAAGTAGAGGGGCCGAGACTTTCGTTTCTAACGCGGACTGTGATATGTTGACAAAGGGTTGACATCAAAAACACTGCTCCAACCTCCCACCTCATCCCGTCTAATGTCAAAGAACTCAAGGTCGACCAACCCGGACGGTACGGGTGCTAATACTATCAGCTCCGTGGCTAAAAAGGGAAAACCTCCTTCAGGATCCGGAAACACTCCTTCCATCCACCAAGTTGTAGGTAAAACTGTGACTAACAGTGGAACTGAAAACGAAGGGGATTCCAATCCCCTTATCTGATCCCCCTAACCCCAAAGTTGGAGGTGAAACTGTGACTTACAGTGGAACTGAAAACGAAGGGGATTCCAATCCCCTTTCCCCCCAAGTTGAAGGTGAAACTGTGTCTAACAGTGGAACGGACAACGAAGGGGAATCCGACCTCCCTACCTTCCCAAACCACAAAGTGAGGCGGAACGCGGAGAAAACTGCGAAAGTGTTAGGTGCGGTACCTAAACCTAAACTTGATTCAACGTAATCTGCCAAGCTTGAATAAATGAAAAAAATTGTCTTAGCGCCAACGTTCGTTCGAGCAGTCAACCCCGAACGCCAAAAGGCCTAAGGTACAAAAACCAAGCACCCTCAGCTCCAAAAAGGACATGTCGTACAGTGACGCACTGAAGGAAAAACCAATTTTCGCTGTCATTGACGGGAGTTACTCGGATGGTGCGATCACTTTCGATCAATAGGCGATTATCATGAACGAGCTCCAGGCCTCCTACTGGACTCTTATGGGAGACGTTGTTCGTTCTTCCCTGTTGTAATTACTTCAATTGTAATTCGTATTGAAGGTGTGAAGAAGCATGGTGCCGGCATGCGTTCTTTGATAATTTATTCGTGGCTTTTATTTTAAATTGTGTGTTTAGTTTATAAATAAATTAATAGTGTTGAAATTGGTGAGTTGAAGTTGCTGCGACCTGTTGCTGGAATATTTTGAATAAGTTGCGTAGATTTTCCCGCAATCTTCATCGTGGATTATGGATTAGGACTGTAATGGACGACATGTGTGTGCCAACCCACATCCTATTGAGGATGAGTGTTCTCCTTCTTTAATATTTTGATTTACAACATATTTTATTGAAATTTATTCATTTTATATGTGATTTTGTTGTTGATGATGTTTCATTTCGTGCATATTCAATTATATTTTAATTTTAATTTCGATTTTTGTTTAGCGTAGATGTATGTGTATGTGTGTAATTGTAAAAATTTTACGATTTAATTCGCGGATTTCAGGTTCGCGCGTAGATTATTGTATATATGTGTGTGTGTGTGTGTACTTGTTCAATAGCAAAGGTATATTTGTCGTGAACAAATGCTATCTTGTTATAGTTGGAAGAGTTCGACTCTCAACTGGAATTGTTGTTTACATTTCGTTTGTAAACACCGATTATATTTCAGAAAATTTTCGCGAATTTTACAAATTTTATTAAGTTTTAGGTGTGATTAAGTGATTGAAAATTATTAAGTGCTTTATTAATTTTAATTCAGTGGACTGTATAATTTGGTGATCTTTAAATATTGATCAGCTCTGTATTGCAAAATTACCAAATGCATTTGCCGACGGCATTTGACATCTCGCGTTTTTTCATTTTCTGTGTGATGTGGATCGTGTTCTATATTTTTTTTTTTTTTTTTTTTTGTTAAAGAAATGGCAAGTGCATTTTGTGTTTGCCGATAGTAAATTGTAAATTTAATAAATGTGTGCATTGTTTCAGCCATATCATTATTAGTTAATGTTAATATTGCGTATGCGGTGTTGCAGTGCACAAATTTATTTTATGAAAATGTGTCTTGTCGACGACGATTTTTCTTTGTTTTGTTTTGTTTTGCCGACGGGAATTCGACTTCGACATGCGTTGTTCCTCGGTCTTCGATGTTCTCTTTGCAGAGGTTTTAAAATTGCTGTGTTTTTTAAAATTAATTTTATATCGTAGCTTAGAGTTTTTAAGAATAAGTTGTTTTAGTTCCCTTTAGATTTTAAGTTTGAGTTTGTGTGTGCGTTGTAGCAGCACAGCATTAAAATGAAGTGCATTGATTGCCTTTCATGCAACTTTTGTGAATTATTATATCTTTGAATAAAGATGATTTTATTATATCTTTGAATAAAGATGATTTTATTATATCTTTGAATAAAGATGATTTAAAAAAAAAGTTCTTGTTTGTTTTTTCTTTTTTGAACAGCTTTCAGATGTCTTAAACGATGTGTTTTGAAGTGTTTTGAACAGCTTTATAGATTTTTACAGCTTCCAGTTGTTAAAGATGTGTTGATTGATGAGTTGTGTGATGATGATTAGGTTTATATGGTACAGATGTGTTGATTGCTGGGTTTTGCGAAATTTTACAGGTGCTTTAAAGATGGGTTGATTGTTGTGTTGAATTAAGAATTGAATGAAAATGTGTTGATTTATTTCGTATTTAAAGTTCCGCGTTTTGAAACAGCATACTTTTCAGGAATTCATATTTCATACTAGCGCCGATTGTTCATGGTGTTTGTTTGACGGCAACGATTAAATTTTCGCGATAGGCCGTTTTAGGTTTCCGTTTTATGTCTTGACCGTGACAACGCGTACAAGTCCATCCGTTCCCGCGTGAGTGTTCTCGATTCGGGCAAGACTCCAATAAGTCGGTGCAAGTCGCTCATCCTTCAGCAAGACTAGGTCTCCTATCTTGGGAGCTTCTTGTATTTCAGTCCATTTCGGACGTTGCTGCAACCGTGCAAGGTATTCGGAACTCCACCTTTTCCAAAATCCTTCCGCCAGCGCTTGTACTTTTCTCCATCGGTCGATGTACGTGATGTCGTTGTTGAGTTCGCCTTGTGGCATTGCGTGCAAAGATTCGCCTACCAGAAAATGCGCAGGAGTTAGCGCATCCAAATCATCTAAGCTGTCGGAGAGCGGGCATAAGGGTCTCGAATTCAAGCACGCTTCTACCTGAGTAAGAAGCGTTGTGAGCTCCTCAAAAGAAAGCCTTTCGGTTCCAACAACTCGTTTTAAATGGTATTTCACCGATTTCACTCCCGCTTCCCATAATCCACCGAAGTGTGGAGAAGCTAGGGGAATAAAGTGCCAATTCGTTCCATGATTTTCAATGTTTTCGGCAATTTCTTTCCATTCGTGCTTCGCGTCCTTCAATATTTTGGCTAATTCGTTATTAGCTCCGACGAAATTTGTTCCACAATCGGTGTAGATTTGCTTGCAGCTACCTCTCCTGGCCGTAAACCGTCGAAATGCTGCTAAAAATGCTTGGGTGGTCATGTCCGAAACGACTTCCAAGTGAATGGCCTTTGTTGCCAAACAGATAAATACTGCAAAATACCCCTTTAGTATTTTAGCACCTCGAGCTTTCCAGATTTTTATTTCGATGGGTCCTGCGTAGTCAACTCCAGTATGACTGAACGGTCGTGACATCTGGACTCTAGGTGCAGGTAGACTTCCCATCAACTGCTGCATTTCCGATGCCTTTTGCCGGTAGCAAGAAGTGCATCTATGAAGCTGATATTTCACGCTTCTTCGTATCTGGCCAATCCAATATTTTTGACGGATGTAATTGATCATCTGTTGGATGCCCCCATGCAAGGTGTTCTTATGGGCATCTCTGACAACCAGGTTGGTAAAATGGTGACTGTTTCGAAGTAATATCGGATGTTGCGCGTCGTAGGGGAGGAGAGAGTTCTCCAAGCGTCCTCCAACTCTCAAAAGTCCTTAAGCATCAACGAATGCGTTCAACGTCTTGAGTGACTTGGGTATCTTCGAAGTTTCCAAAATTTGTTGAAACTCTGCTTTGAACATCTCGTTCTGTGCGGCCTTCACTACGATGAAACGCGCTGCTTCTAATTCGCTTGGGCTAAGCGGGCCATCAAAAACTGCTTTTCGTCGACATTTTGTTGCGAAACGACAACATGTGGCGACAACTCGAATCACCTTCAACATACTGGAACAGTCGCAGATGGTTTGAAGTATGCGATCATAATGACTGACTTGAGCACTTAGTGCCTTAACCGTACGTCGTTCCTCGTCAGTTTCGATGTCAACAGGTTGATGCGGAACATCGAAGGCCCATTGACTGCGTAAAAATTCAGGACCAATCCACCAAATTTGAAGTGACGTCAGTCCTGCTGGATACACACCTCTAGACGCCAGACCGGCTGGGTTATGAAGCGTTGCAACATGTCCCCAGCAATCGATCCCCACTAACCGCTGAATCTCGGATACTCTGTTGGCAACGAACGTAGTCCATTTAGCGGGAGTGGCTCGTATCCACGCGAGCGCGATGGTTGAGTCGGTCCTAGTAAACATCTTGATGTCGGGAACAGCCAAAACGTCCTTCGTATACTGCATCAACTGCGCTAACACTACTGCTCCGCAAAGTTCCAAACGTAGAAGCGTGATCGTACGCTGACTTGGAGCTACTTTCGTCTTCGCCAGAAGCAAGTTGACATGAATATTGCCATAACTGTCAAGTACACGAACGTATACTACGGCACCGTATGCCTTCATAGACGCATCGCAGAACCCATGTAATTCGATGTCCTTGTTGGTTTTGCTTGTCTGAGTCCAGCGTGGTATTCGAAGCGTCTCGATCATCGGAAGTTCTCCATGAAAAGCATCCCAATCTTTTTTCAGTGTAGCTGAAACCGGATCATCCCAATCACAACTAAGTTCCCAAAGCCGCTGCATCATTAATTTTGCCGTGATGACGCATGGTGATATCCAGCCAAGTGGGTCGAACAGTTTGGCTATTGTGGACAACCTTGACCGTTTTGTTGTTGCTTCTGATGACTGCTGCACATTCTGATATGAAAAGTAGTCGTCTACCGGGAACCATTTGATGCCAAGGGTTTTGACGTGATTTGACATGTTAAACGGCACCTCAAAATCTAACTCTCGATCTGCTGCAGGTATATCTTCGACGAGTTCCTTCACGTTACTTGTCCATTTTCGTAAATTGAAGCCCGCTGACGCCAGAAGTTGATTCGCTTGGTCGCGTTTTGTTCTTGCTTCTTCCACAGTATCGGCACCACTGATAAGATCGTCCACATACATGTCCTCTCGGACAACCTTCGCGCCCTCCGGCAGGTTCGATTCTTCATCTTCGGCTACACGCTTCAAAATTTTGATGGCAAGATACGGTGCACTTGCTGTGCCAAACGTTACCGTTTTAAGCCGATACATTTTGATTGGAGATGAACGATCGTTTCTCCACAGGATCAATTGATAGTAAGTATCAGGTGTATCCACTAACACCTGCCTATACATCTTCTCGATGTCAGCCGTCAACGTGGTTCTGTGGGTTCGCCATCGAAGAACCAGATCAATAATGCTCAACTGTAATTTTGGGCCCACCAAAAGTCGATCATTGAGCGAACTTCCATCCAAAGTCTTCGCTGTTGCGTCGAACACGACCCTCAGTTTCGTGGTGGAACTCGATTCCTTGAAAACTGCATGGTGAGGCAAAAAATAGTGGCATGGGGTTGCCAACACCGAGTCGCCGACGTGAATTTCTTCCATATGCCCTAGGGTTGCATATTCCTGTATGCATTTGGCATAATCTGCCCGAAGAGTTGGGTTTGCCTCCAGCCTCTTCTCCAAGTGCAGGAATCGTCGGACCGCGCTCTGCTTACTGGATCCCATCGCTGGAAGACATCCACCTTTAAACGGCAGCTTCACTTCATAACGCCCGTCAGGAAGGCGTCTCGTGGGTTCGTCGAAATGCGCGTCGCATGCGATATTCTCCTCAGTTTCATCTGCCTGGAACGCCAATTCTTCCATCTCCCAGAATCTCTGCAGCTGAGAATTCAGGTCAGCAGTCTGCACAAAACTGCGTATTTGCCGGGGATGTTCCGCTTGAACTCTCCCTAACACAATCCACCCTAACTGCGTCTTCTGAGCGGTTGGTCCGACTCCATCTGCAGGTCTTCTCACTTCTGGAAGGAGTATATCGGCATATACGTCGCTACCAAGAAGTATGTTAATTGGTCCAGGAACGTGGAGATTTGGATCTGCCAACGTTAACCCTTTAAGATGTTGCCATTTGTCAGGTATCATTTGTTGGGCCGGGAGATGGCCAGTCAGCGACTTGAAGACCAGTGCCCGCACCGCACCTCCATACGTTGAGTTGCATGACGCAAGCTCAATATCCACGCATGTTTGCGTTGTGCCACAGCTGACCAACCCTAACCCTGACACCTCGACAAAGGTACGTCGCTTTTTTAACTTCAACTGTTGTGCTGCATCTTCCGTGATGAAACATGCTTCTGATCCTGGGTCGATCAAGGCTCGGAGATGGTGTTGACGACCGTCGGCTGCTCGCACCTTCACAATAGCTGTAGCTAAAAGCACCTGGTGCGTTCTGCTACCATGCGACGTGTGGTCATTCAAAACTTGACCACTTGTAGAAGCTTGTTGCACTTCTCGTGGTTCAAACTCCAGCGCATTAGCGTAAAAAGACGTAGAAACTGCATTCTGACCTCTTGAAGTTGTTGTTGACCTCGACGGTGTCATGCTATTTGCGCGCACAGCTGCGTGTTGGGCCCCGTTTGTATGTAAAAGCGTGTGATGACGCTGTTGGCAAAAGTAACAGCAGCCAGGTGAGGGGCAATCCGGCGCAAAATGCCCAGAAGAAAGGCAGTTGTCGCAAACTCTCAGGCGTCGAGCAGTCTGCTTCCTTTCCGCTGTGTCCATGTTTAGGAACCGCTGACACTTCCTTATTGAATGCTGTTGCAGATTGCATAAACTGCACATTCCCGACTCCCTGTTAAGAGTTGGCCGAACTGCTGGCCTACCCACTTGCCTACTGGATGGCTTGCCTGTTGGCTTAGATGCTGGCTTCGCAAACATCACCTTCGTGCTCTGAATGCGAGAACAGTTGTTGGCGTTTGTCTCAGCTTTCATTTTTGACGCGGAGCACATCTCTTGTTGGTCAACAACCTCTAAAGTGCGGAAACGAGTGTCCAAGAAGTTCGCAAACTCGACGAATTTTGGCAAATCCTTCCTGTTTCCCATCTTCTCTTCCCACAGCTTCTGCGTTGATGACGGCAACTTCTGGTGCAGGAACCAAATGAGCACCGTATCCCACTGATCCACCGGAACGTCCATGTTCTCCAGCGCTGAAATACACTCCCGTGTAGTGAACAACAACTCCTTCAAACCTGTTGCAGTTTCCCGGGCCATAGGAGACTGCCCAAACAAAGCCTGCATCTGTAAATGCACCAGAATGCGTTTATGATCGTAGCCCTCCTTCAACAACTCCCACGCCTTTTCATAATTGGCCGCCTCGACCGACAAGTTTTGCAAGAAACGCTCGGCGTCACCAACCAAACACGAATGCAGAAAGTGCAGCTTGTCTATATCGGCCAGACTGCTGTTGTTGTGCACCAACGCACCAAAACGGTCGTGAAATCCTCGCCAGCTGGTGTAAGCACCATCAAACTTGGGCAAGTCGATGCGTGGGAGCCGTATCTCCGACCGAGATGACGACTGTTGCGACGTTGCGTCCAAACATGCTGCATTGACGTCCCCTGTGGGCGCAGGTTTGTGCCTTTCTAACGCCTCCATCAGCTCTACACGGTAATCAAATGTAATGTCCAAAATTTGGTTGTACACCTCTACCATATCTTCTTTTTTCATCGTAGATTCAAGATGTTTTCCACCGATGATAGCCTCGTTATAGACTTTTGACGTGGCGATGTCTTCCTCCAACTTTGTCAGCCTTGCTGCCACATACGCGCGGGTTAAGCGCTCTTTCGGAAACTTTTTGAAGTTGGTAAGGTCTTTCTTTATTGTTATTAGCAAACCATTTTGCAATTCTCCATATTTATACGAGATTTTTATAATTATATTTATTTTTCAGAATAGAGAATTAAATAAAAACTGTGCAAAACTCACGTACTAAATCAGCTGCAGCTTCCGTCAGTTCCTGTTTTCTTCTTGCTGGTGATAATTTTTTTTTTTTGCGCGACGCGACGTAACTTCGGTTTATGTAACGCGAAATTAGAATTAACTTGCAAGTTATTATTTTTTTTAAATCACTAAAATGATTTTTGCGAAATGCACTTGTGTATATATATGTATATATATGTCTAACTAACTTTAAGTCCGCACTTTATTGTCTAAAGTCGTAGTTCTTTTCACACACACACTGTTTAATTAATGTCAATTAATCGTTTTTGAAAGACGGCTCTAAAAAGGACCAAATGATCTGACTAGGTTTATTTAATTTTAAAAAACTAGGAAAAAAAAAGGAGTCTAAAAACTTTCCAAGAAAAGAATTAAAACACGTCCACTTTGCAATCGTTATAATTCGGTTGTATTTGTACATTATTAACTTGATCCAAAGGTCAAAAGAACAAATTCTACGTTTTTGTTTACATTAGTTTGACATATAAATATTTTGTGGATTCTATTTTAAATATAAGCATTGTTCGATTTACGAATCAATATTTACTAATATTTCATTCATTCTTTAGTTTAACATTAAATAATCAAAAAGAACATTGTACTTTCGTACACAGCTGCAGAACCTGACCAACCAACATAACTCAAAACAAAATCTCAATATTGGAAAACTTGGAAACTGAAAATAATGGAAAAAAGTAAATAAAGGAATAAAAAATGAAAGCTTATATACCCACGTTCAAAAGTCGGCAGGTGTTGCAACTGCCGGCGATGACTTGGCCTCGAAAGAGGATAAGTCGCCAGTGACAAACTTATTTACGAAGAAGGAAGAAAAAGCGATTTGCGAAAGGGCTGGGGAGCCGACTGCAGTTCGAGGAAGGCCTCACAAGCTAACCAAGAAATGTGGAGAGCCCTCTGGTTCTAACGTCCCTCCTAAGGAGGATGCCCACACAAGTGGAAGGGTTGCAGTGACTCTCTGTAACACTTCCACTCATACTGCCCGTATTGAAGGGACCCCGGAGAAGACTATTGCAGCAAGTAGAGGGGCCGAGACTTTCGTTTCTAACGCGGACTGTGATATGTTGACAAAGGGTTGACATCAAAAACACTGCTCCAACCTCCCACCTCATCCCGTCTAATGTCAAAGGACTCAAGGTCGACCAACCCGGACGGTACGGGTGCTAATACTATCAGCTCCGTGGCTAAAAAGGAAAAACCTCCTTCAGGATCCGGAAACACTCCTTCCATCCACCAAGTTGTAGGTAAAACTGTGACTAACAGTGAGACAACCAACGAAAGGGTATCTGATCCCCCTAACCCCAAAGTTGGAGGTGAAACTGTGACTTACAGTGGAACTGAAAACGAAGGGGATTCCAATCCCCCTTCCCCCCAAGTTGAAGGTGAAACTGTGTCTAACAGTGGAACGGACAACGAAGGGGAATCCGATCTCCCTACCTTCCCAAACCACAAAGTGAGGCGGAACGCGGAGAAAATTGCGAAAGTGTTAGGTGCGGTACCTAAACCTAAACTTGATTCAACGCAATCTGCCAAGCTTGAATAAATGAAAAAAACTGTCTTAGCGCCAACGTTCGTTCGAGCAGTCAACCCCGAACGCCAAAAGGCCTAAGGTACAAAAACCAAGCACCCTCAGCTCCAAAAAGGACATGTCGTACAGTGACGCACTGAAGGAAAAACCAATTTTCGCTGTCATTGACGGGAGTAACTCGGATGGTGCGATCACTTTCGATCAATAGGCGATTATCATGAACGAGCTCCAGGCCTCCTACTGGACTCTTATGATGGAAAACCCAGGGGAGCCTGGCATCTTTGAGGACGCAGGATGGTATCAGGGACGCGTCAGGTTAATCGCCTTTGATGGAAAGAGATGGCGCGATCTGTATAAGCTCGCAATTAGCAGGTTGGAGGGACTCTGGCTTGAAGTCGTGTTAAGGGAGGATATCCCTTGCAGGCCTAGGGCTCGCGCTAGACTACCAGCAGAACTCCCCTGCAAAGAAACTATCATGAAAATGATACAATTGGACAATCCAACCCTGCCTACTCATGACTGGAAAGTCACGAAGCTGGAACAGATGGAGGGTCACTATAGATCGGCTATAATAGTCATCAATAAGGACTCCCTTGCTCCCCTGGCTGCGACAAAAGGCGTGATTCGATTCGGCTGGTCAAAAATTGCCTTAAAAATATACAAAAAAGATGAAGAACAGAACATCATTCCATCTCCCGAGACAAAAAGTGCGTCTTCAGTTAAAGAACCCGCAGGGCAAATCGACCCTCCATCCATGGAGATAGAAGAGCTCGGCACATCCTCTGCTGAAACGCATGAAAATAAACCCTCCACATCCCACTTGGATGCCCAAAACGTCATCAAATTCTCCGACTTGGAGACTGATGACTCCACTAGCGAGGATGACCTTCTTAGGTCAAACTCTGAGAGCGAAACAGACGACGACCTCAACCAGACTGTGGTTGGGGTTAGTCTACTTAGTTGCCGCCAAGATGGTGCAGCTAAATCAGATTAACCTCCAACACTCCAAGCAGGCTTCGGCCTCCCTTCTTCTCCGCCTAAACAAGAGAGGGTAAGATATTGTCCTTATTCAAGAGCCCTGGATCATCAAGTCCATCGTTCGAGGATTAAGGACTCCTGGATATACTCTACTGTATATGAAGGACAAAGGTGAACCCAGATCCTGCATATTGGTAAAAAGTAGCACTAATGTATTTTGAATTCCTAATTACAGCAATCGAGATGTAACCACAGTAAGATACCAGACCAGTGACAACACCTACTGGCTGGTATCAGCTTACCTCGGCCACGACCATCCTGGCCCTGCTCCAGGCGACTTTTTAAAAAGGATTGTCGCTGAAGCAGATTGGCGGAAGATCTGCCTCATCATTGGATGTGATGCCAATGCGCATCACACAGTATGGGGAAGTACTGACATAAACGAAAGGGGTGAGTCACTTTTTGATTTTATTTTAAGTCCTAACCTTATAGTAAGTAATACTGGCAATGAACCAACATTCATTGCCAGAAACAGACAAGAAGTTTTAGATATCACTCTTGTCTCCGATTCGGTTCATCATAGGATTATTAATTGGAAAGTATCTATTGAACACTCCCTTTCTGATCATAGATACATTCAATTTGATCTTAATGAGGAACCTCTTAAGCAACCTATCTTCCGAAATTATCAAAAAACTGACTGGGAAAAACATCGGGTAACCTCGGAAAATTTTATTAAACCTGAACTTTTACAAAACCCTACAAAAAAACATGATATAGACAAAAAAGTCAATGATCTTAATACTGCCCTTAACCATTCACTGCAGATATCCTGTCCTCTTATAAAAATAAATAATAATAATTATAAAAATAAGAGGAAAACAGAAACCACTGTGCTGGAGCTCAGGGCTAGAACCGCTCAGGAAGGAATGTAAAAAACTTTTCAACCGAGCTAGATAATCTAAAATTCTAATAGACTGGGAATCCTACAAGGAATCCCTCAAAACTTATAAATATCAACTGAGGAAAAATAAAAGAACTTCCTGGAGAAACTTCTGTGGAAAAATAGAAGACATTTTAGAAGCTTCTAGATTAAGAAAAATCCTCTCAGAAAGTCTGACCATGCCTAGCAGTCTGAAAACAGCTGACGGCTGGACAGAATCCTGCGAAGAAACGCTCAATCTGCTTCTGGACACTCACTTTCCAGGCAGCTCTAAGAACTTATGTAACTATGATTCCATAGAATCAGGTAGCATAATAAGTAACAACCCCGATCTGATTACAAGGGAAAAACTAGTTTGGGTCATTAACAGCTTTGACCCATACAAATCCGTTAGACCTGATGGTATAACTCCAACCGAACTTCAAAAGGCCGCGGATATTATTATCCCTGTCCTTGAAGTAATTCTCATCGGCTGTAGCACCTTAAACTATATCCCCACTCAGTGGAGAGAGGTCAAGGTTGTATTTATACCTAAGGCAGGGAAATCAATGCTTCGAAAACTCAATGCTGTCTCTTGTCGTTGAAGCTTAACATTCTCCCATTGCCATTATCCATGAATGGTACCTGCATCGAAGAAACCGAAAAGCTGTCAGTACTTGGTATGTGTGTAAACGATGATCTTCGTTGGAACAACCACATATTTGAAGTTGCAAAAACGCTGCTAAATGCTTAGGTTTTTTGAGACGATGCAGGAAGTTCTTCACCCCTTCTGATCTGGCTACAATTTATAGGGCCTTCAGGGTACAAAATAGAGCGTTAAAATTGATAGGTGATAGTTCAATCGTAGAATCGATTGATTCTCTTGAACATCGTCGAAACGTCACCTGTCTCTCTCTTTTTTATCGCTTTTTTCACAAAAAGTGCTCTAGTGAAGTAGCCAGTTGCATTCCTCCCCTGAAACAATTTGGCCGCAATACCCGCCTCGCTAGGAATGCTCATCAGTTTTACCTTGAGCCCAACTTCGGACGTACAATCAAGTATAGAGATTCGTACTTCAGTCGCACCACCCGAATGAGGAAAGCCTTACCTGGCTCTGTATTTCCGCTGCATTACGATTCACAAAAGTTCAAAAGCAACGTGCATCGGTGTCTTCTTTCAAATCCTCTCCAATTTTACTAAATGCTCGCACTGTGTTCTATAACATTATAAGGGTAGTCATAACCCCTTGATGTGCGCGTAAATTATATAAAAAAAAAAATCATCCCACGTAAACCCAAAAGATCTCCAACCAATAAGTCTATCATCTTTCCTTCTTAAAACTTTAGAACGACTGATTGACATCCACCTGCGTATAGCTATAGATCCAAAATTATTATCTACAGCAAAACACTCCTACTGCTCAAAGTAGATGGGTCCATAGTAGAGTTGATAAATCTTATGCTAAAAAGCAGGAGATTCAACTACTCTAGGAGACTTCTCTGCAAAGAGATTCGTCAGTAGAGGAACACCGCAAGGCGGAGTCCTATCCCCTCTTCTATGGAATCTAGTCGTCAATGAACTTCTAGTTGACTTAGAAGCTGAGGGATTCAAAGTGATTGCATATGCAGATGACGTCTCCATTGCGGTGTCTGGCAAACATGCTCACGTCCTTTCGGATCTGATGCAAATCGCTCTAAATAAAATAGTAAAATGGGCGGGAAAATGTGATCTAGGGGTCAACCCTCAGAAAACTGAACTCGTTCTCTTCACCAGGAAATACAAAATTCCTCAACTAATAACTCCATCAATTAATGGAATTCCACTTGAACTTTCAAACGAAGCTAAATATCTAGGTATAATCCTAGACAAAAAGCTAAATTGGAAAGCCAATATAGAGGAAAGAATCAGGAAATCCACCGTAGCCTTATTTCCCCGTAAAAAAGCCATTGGTAACAAACCAAATCACTCACTGGCTCTACACCGCGGTCATCAGACCAATACTCACATACGGAGTAGTGGCATGGTGGACCGCTCTTGATAAAAGGACCTACTGCGATAATTTAAGCAAGGTCCAGCGAACAGCCTGTTTGTGTATATGCGGAGCACTGAGATCAACACCCTCAGCAGCCCTAAATACACTTCTTAGCCTCACACCACTAGATATCTTCAGCAAACAAGACTAGATATCTTTACTCAAACCAACTTAACGTAAGTCTCTCGTTCCGCCTTCCAAACCATTGTAGCGTGTTCCAAGCGGAAATTGTGGCGATCAAAGAGGTCCTATATCATGGCTGAAAGAAAACGTGATATCCTCAACGAATATCCGGATTTTCTCAGATAGTCAAGCAGCCCTCAAATCACTCGGCGCTGTTTCTACGAACTCAGTAACCGCCCTTAATTGTCGCTTATCTCTTAAGGAGATGACTGAACAGTTCAATATTCACCTTATTTGGGTGCCGGGGCACTGAGATATCGAACTCGCCAGAGAAGGAACCGTTCTACCGATGTCAACCAGCAGGATGAATATTGGTATACCACTCGCTACATGTAAACTTATGCTAAAGCAAGAGGCAATGGATAGAACAAGTTATAGGTGGAACAATATCACCACGTGTGTGGCAACAAAACGGATATGGCCAGGACTAGATCCAAAACGCACAAGACATTTGCTATCCAAAACCAGATTGCAAGTTTGCTCCGTAATCAATGTCATCACCGAACATTGTCAAGACACGTCATAAGACTTGGCGTTTCCTCTAATGACTTCTGCAGAAGTTGTTTAGATGAAGAGGAGGAGGAGACAATCCCACACCTCCTCTGCTCATGTCCTGCACTCTCTTTTAAAAGAAAACGGCACCTAGAAAAATATTTTCATGATCCAAGCGATCTGGCGAACACAGATCCCCTGCATCTCCTTCGCTTTATTAAAAGCTCCAAATGGTTTTGTTAAGTGAGGCACTCCCTCGCAAAATTTCTATGATATCACAATGGACCTAATATTGGTCTATGTGTGTCAGTTTGTTTTCCTGACAGCCGCATTACAGACGCATTAAAAATCTGCATTTCAAGAAGACATTCTTGAAATGCAGATTTTTAATGCGTTTGAAAGAAAACAAAGCACAAGATTCAACTTGAACTGCAGACTACCTACCAACTGCATGACTTTTCATTAGTGAATTCATTGATTACCTTTTCCCCTATGAAAGCACCATCCTTTTTTTTCACTGATGAGCAAATTTCCTACTCGGCTGTTGCAGTCGTGGAACTGCTTTGTAGTAAGTTACATACCGCTGTTCTACGACTGCAACTACTACCATCAAAAGTTACCACTGTCATCGTCGTCGTCGCCACCGTCGCGTCGTCGAAAAACAAAGTTAAAGTTTTCAGTTGTTTTTTAAAGGTTGCAATACTTAAATGCATTGGTGCCTCCCAGTTGGAAATTTCCAAAAATTCACTACCGAAAATGCTGCCTTTTCCTCAGGGAAAAGTAGCTGCACTAGTGAATTTCCTCCTGAATCCTTTGCTGAATTTTCTAAGAAAGGTAAAACGGGGACGTTTGATTTTAGGAGGGAAGAGTTAACACTGCAAATGATTAAAACAACATAAAGACCACAAAATGCTGACAACGCAACGACACACGAGCATCCAACAGCCAGACGGAAGATGACACCGCATGCACAAAAGCGCATTCCTTCGCATTCCTTCACGTACCCAAATTCCGTTCCCACAATCCACTTAGATAAATAAGGTAGAATTAGTTTTCATTGTTAAAATTAAGTTAGTCTTTAATTTGATTTCAAGAAATTAAGAGGCTTCTCCTCCAACAAAAGGAAATAGTTTTTTTTTTATTGAAAATATAATAAGTTAAATTAATATGTATATGTAAGTATGTTTGTGCAACATAGGCATTAATGCATTTATGTAAGTATTGCACCCTTTAAAAAAAAACAACTGAAAACTTTAACTTTGTTTTTTCCCAACCCATTTAACGCATACACAACTGTACAATAGAATATAAGATATGTAGAGAGCTACTAAATACTCTCGCAATTTAGTCCGCTGATTGAACTTGTTTGTGGCACAAATAATTGCAGTCGTCAATGGGACGACGGTGGTAAAGATGAGGTGTGGCAATGATGACGACGATGACGACGAAGAATGTCCACGACGACGACGATGAGGACGATAGATTTGGCTTGCTGTGGTCGGTAGCCATGATCCGGTTTGATGGACCAAGTGTCTAATTGAATGGCGAGATTTACTTTAATGAATATCTTTTTTTTTTATTTATTAAGTTTTTTTTTTTTTTTTTTTGTTTTTTAACAGTTTCGTAAAATTTAATATACAATCTTCGCTACTATGTATGTTTGCGGGGAGGCCGCCAAAATAGAAGCACGTCTGTGCTGGTCTAATATGTACCCCGAAAAGAAGAAAGCAGAAAAAGCATGTCATGGGTGACATTTCCGGGGAGGCCGACAGTTTTCACACCATCGCGAAGTTGGATGCGGTTGAGTATGTATCAATCACCCCAGCACCAAAGATGTGCAAGTAGGAGTGATACATACTACTGAGCCGAAGATGGTGTGAACAACGTCAGTAGGGAGACCTTCCTGTTCAATAGAGACCATAACACTAAGCGGGTTCGAAGCATGTTTTTTATAATTTTCATTTTTGAAAATAAGCGCTCTCCAGAGTAATATACCATCAAAACCAAATACATTCTCCATGCAATTTCAAAGTTTGGGAATATAGCTCTGAAATTTTGATCTTCGAGAATTTGGTAGTAAAATAGTTCCGGATATTGAGATTGAGACGTGCAAAAAAGGAATTGATCACATTTGATCATTGATCACAAAAAATATTGTTTTTCTTCGTATTATTATTAATATTATTATAATTTTGAGTTTAAAATTTTTAAAGAAGCCGTACTCAACCTAGGGTTAGGTAGAATAGGCTGACGGTTGATCTTATTACCGCCACACTTAGATCAATGTAGATCCATTGTGATATCTTGGAGTATTGTAGCCTCCTAGAAACCAATGAGTTTATGTATGGTCAGTTTTAAACCATTTTGTGGCCTTAATGAAGTTCAACAGGCTATTTATTGGAGTGTCTGATAATTCTTCTAAGACCCAATTTCTTTTTAGGTGACCTAGTAGGTTGTGTACAGTTATAATACTGATAAGCATTCGTAATGAAGGCCTATTCAATGATAGTTTTTCAGATCCGTTCTTATCGTATTTCGGCCATAGTTTCCTGGAAGTAACACAGGAATCTAGGCATTCCTATCTTTCATTGGATTTTTGCATTATTTAGTTACCAATGATCTGTTTAATTTCACAGGGTGGAGTCCTGATTGATTGATCAATGAGAGAGCTGATCCTTTTCTCGCTAGCTTGTCCGCTTCTTCGTTTCCCGGTATACCACTGTGACCGGGAACCCAGCAGAGTCTAACGCTAAGCTGTGTGCCAAGAACCCTAAGCTTTGCAAGAAACAAGTTTTGATTTGACAAGAGTGACAGTAATCGCTTTTACTGCTGCTTGGCTATCAATGCAAAAAGTGATATCAGCATGTGAGAGCGCCATCATGGACACCTATTTTGCAGCGTTTGCAACTGCCAAGATCTCGGTTTGGAAGACGCTGCTGTGATTTGGAAGTCTGAATGAACTGGCTAGGTTAAGGCTTTCTGAAAAGAAACCTGCACCTGTTCCAACGTCCATTTTTGAGCCGTCGCGTCGGTATAGATTGATATAGACGTCTCGTTCGTGTAAGGTGTTTCATACTTTCAATCCTGTCTGTTGGGGAAGCTGGTTGAGAAGGATTTTTTAAAGTCCAGGTGTGCAGATATTGTTATCTGCGTATCGTGATAAAATCTGTGCGTGGCTGGTTTTCCAGACATTACACTGATTTATTCTAAGTGCGCTGTTTGCCGCTTCTTGAACATAGAGGCCAATCTAAATAAATGATGAACGAATTTCTACTGGAAAAAATTTTTTACTTTATTGACACTCAGTTTTTTAATCAAGTCCATATTTTGATGACGATTTTTTTAAAAGAAATGAGATTATAAATAACTTAATTATTTAAAAACAAAAAAATAACTAATAATAATATAAGATTTTTGTTGAAGTTAATGGAAACTTGAATTTAAATAAAGAAATCTAAAAGAAAAAAACAACCAAGTTCTTACAAAAATATAGTTAAAAAAATAAAAAAAATTTTGGTTTACTTGGCGTGCATTATTGTTTAAATCAAATCTAATTTATACATACAGTGATAAAATGCATTCCAAGTACAGAAAATTTTTTTTTTTTAACAATTTTTTTTCAAGTACTTAGTTTTTTTTTTTTTAATTTCATTATTTTTTGTAAAAAATAGATTTTTGATTTTTAGTAATAATGGCTCAATGGGTACCTGGAGCACATTTTTACAGTGAAACTGTTTTTTGTGGGATTTTCTTATACATACCCAAAAATATTTGAGCTAATGTTAATTAAGTTGCTAGTCCGCTACAAAGGGTAAGTAGACTAAAAACAACCTTATGTACGCATACAAAGAGTTGAGATTGTTTTATCTATATATGTTAATATTTAATGTAATCGTGTTTGTACAAAGTACTGTAGGTAAAGGTACTACGCGAAAAAAAATATGAAAGAGAAAGTTGTTTACTAATGTTTACTAGTCTGAATTTGAAAAAAAAAATGCCGAAGTATCTTTTGTGGGCCCCCTCTTTTGTGGAAGCCCGGGGCAGTTGCCCCGTTTACCCTCCCCTTAATCCGGCCCTGCGTGGATGGATAAGTGGCGTCTTTGCATTTGATTTTGGATTGAATTGGTTTACAGTGCTTTGGTTGTGGCTTGGGTTGTGTAGCTGGGACATGTTGAGGAATATTGGGTATTTGGAAAGAGGGAACGAAACTCGGCATAATGTGGGTTTTAAAAGACCAATGAGGATTGGAAGGTGTTTTTGCGGGCTTGGGGACTGGTATTAACCTAAGCTTATTACTTTTGTTCTTGCAACGTGCAATAACCATCTTTCCAAATTTGATGGTATTTCCAACAGGATTTGTAAACAGCCATTCATAGGACGAGGGAATGCTAATCCGAAATGAAGTAGTGCTCGGAGTAGAGATTTTCTGGATGTTAGAAATCCTTATGGTGTAGTTTCGAAGGAAAAAAACTTTCTAGCCATACGGTGTCAGCTGATTTTGGTGTGCTCCTTACTGTGAACATCGAAGTGTTGTTGTTTGAATTCCATTCAGATAGAGTTCAAGAGGATCGCAAACGGTTTATGGTGGGCTCTGTGGGAGGGGAAAAAGCAGGTTCCAATTCGGCTCTGCAGAGGGGGCGGTAGGAGCTGAGTGAGATGTTGTTGTCGTGAGGTTGGCGTCTATTAATTCAGCAAGTATGTCGATATATTAATTTATTTAATTAATTTAATTTTTTTTTTATTTTACTGGTTGACGATTTCTTCTCCAGCATCCGGGTATGCCAAGTGAACCAGTCTTTCGACGTCTGCTTGGAGCTGCTGTAGACCTTCACCCCTTTTCTGGACTCTGTTATTAAGTTGGACTCGGAAGACTTCTTTCAAGTGACTATCGCCAAAGCGTTTTTCTATAGCTAACACGAGATAACTGAAATCGCCGCTCTTACCAGCTGGAAAAGTTTGAAGTAATTCAGCTGCTTGTTTTCGTCATCCCAGCCATTTGTCTCAAATTATTGGCTTATATACAGGGTGATTCGCATAAGGTGTGACAAAAAGATAGGGTGTGTAGGTTGGACCTAGACAAGCAAAAAATCGTATGGGGGGGGGTCCATTTTCCCCCGTTTAGGCGGGAGGGGTCATTTAAGAAAAAAATCACTAAAAATGGAATAAATATTATTTAAAAATAACAGTAATACCTACAGAGTCGTGCTACAGTATTTTGAAAAGCCAAAAACCTATACATTAAATAAAATTTAAAAATAAGTTGTTCATTTAAATAGTTTTTGAAATATTAATTTTCAAAGTCAAAATTTTGAAAAAAAAACATAATTTTTTTTCTTCAAACCATTTTTTTTCAAAATTTTACGTAATTAAGTAGTATTTTTCTGGCTTATTTTCAATGCTCTTACTTATTTTTGATCAAACACAAAAAACCGGATGCCAAAATAACCTGTAGTTTTTGAGAAAACCAAAAATTACAAAAACGACTTTTCAAAAAAAATTTTTTTTTTAAAGTTTTTTTTTCGTTATTGGATTCTTAAGTGATTCTTAAGTGAAAAAAAGTAAAGAGAAAATTCATCCTTTATTTCTTAAATTCACTTAAGAATCCAATAACGAAAAAAAAAACTTTAAAAAAAAAATTTTTTTGAAAAGTCGTTTTTGTAATTTTTGGTTTTCTCAAAAACTACAGGTTATTTTGGCATCCGGTTGTTTTTTGTTTGATCAAAAATAAGTAAGAGCATTGAAAATAAGCCAGAAAAATACTACTTAATTACGTAAAATTTTGAAAAAAAATAGTTTGAAGAAAAAAAATTATGTTTTTTTTTCAAAATTTTGACTTTGAAAATTAATATTTCAAAAACTATTCAAATGAACAACTTTTTTTTAAATTTTATTTAATGTATAGGTTTTTGGCTTTTCAAAATACTATAACACGACTCTGTAGGTATTACCGTTATTTTTAAATAATATTTTTTCCATTTTTAGTGATTTTTTTCTTTAATGGCCCCTCCCGCCTAAACGGGGGAAAATGGACCCCCCCCTCCCATACGATTTTCTGCTTGTCTAGGTTCAACCTACACACCCTATCTTTTTGTCACACCTTATGCGAATCACCCTGTATATAAAAGAAGAAAACTTGTGTAAACTCAGAGAAACTCTGATGAAAATTAGTCCAAGGTACAGTGATATCTTGATTGGAGGTGATTTTAATGTAAATTTTTTGAGCAATAATAGTTCAACGCGTCTATTAAATAATTTTTGTGATTTTTTGGGGTTATCTGCGGTAAATAATCGTTGGCCGACTTGTTTCAAATCAGAAGTGAACCCCTCCTTATTAGACATGTTCTTGACTTAATCCAGGCATAGAATTCTGGGAAATGATCAAATTAGACCGACTTCCGACTTCATTCATGACTTCATTTTTTGCTCTTTTCAGTTTGATGCTGGCATGCAAAATACCACCCGGACTATTAGTTTCAGGTCGTACAGGGACTTTAACTACGAAAATTTTAGGGTGAATTTCAATAGCCTTGAATGGGATGAAATTTATTTTACACCGAATGTGAATGTTAAAGTATCAATATTTAACAACCTTCTAACCCGTCTATATGATAGCTACATCCCCATAGTTACTAGGGAACTAAGAACTAAGGGATGTCCCTGGTTCAACAACAATATCAAGTATATGATAAGAGTAAGGGAGCGTTTCTTTCGGAGATATAAGTGTAACCCTACTGAGTTTAATAAAAGACAATTTATATTTGCTCGTAATAGAGTAAATTCCACTATTCGCTGCTCTAAACGCGCTAACCTTATACAGAAACTTGATCCATCCCTCAGATCTAAAGAACTTGGGATTAATCTGAAAGAACTTGGAGTAAAAGAAAACAAAAATGTAAGCAAATGTCCGTTTAGTCCTGAAGAGATGTCTAATGTTCTCATCCCGACTTTGTCTAGACCATGCATCCCCAAAGATATATTTACAATGCCAGACAGTAAAATCTCTTTTAAATTTTGTTGCATTACTGCTCATGAGCTATATAATTCTGTCATATCGGTAAAATCGAATGGAATTGGTCCTGATGATATTCCGCCTAAGTTTTTAAAACTCATCCTACCCATTGTTTGTAAATATCTCATCCATATTTTCAACTTTTGCATAGTGGTGAATTTCCAGACGCATGGAAGAGTGCTAGTATTATCCCAGTTCCCAAAAAATCAAACCCGTCTAGCCCCTCGGAGTACAGGCCTATTAGCATCTTATCCTTTCCGTGTAAGTTACTTGAAAAGATTATGCATGATCAAATCCAAAACTACTTAAATCAACATAATTTGCTATCTAAGTGGCAGTCTGGGCTCCGCAACAAGCACAGTTGTGAATCTGCAGCAATTAAAGTTACATCGGATATCCGTTATGCTCTCGATTCTGGTAATTTTGGTGTACTTGCACTTATAGATTTTTCTAAATCATTTGACTGTATTGATCATTCTATCCTACTCTCTAAACTAAAAAGAAACTTCAACTTTTCTAGTATATCCCTAAAGCTATTATGTAATCTCCTTACTGACAGGGTTCAGCGTATAAAAACCGGAGTTGGTGTTTCAGATCCTCTCATTACAAATATTGGGATACCCCAGGGCTCCGTCCTGGGTCCTTTGATTTTCTCGCTGTTTATAAATTACCTCCCTGATGTAATTTCGAACTGCCAAATTCATTTGTATGCTGACGATGTAGTTCTTTACATTTTTCGCTCAATTGGTTTGATGGAGGACTGCATAGCTAGGTTAAATGAGGACTTACGCCACATCCTTTCGTGGTCAAATGGTAACCGTATGAAACTTAATTCTGCTAAGTCTGTTGCCATGTTATGTTCTAGAGATGAGCTCAATTTTATAGATTTTCCTTCGGTTATACTTGATAATGAAGTTATTACCTATATGAAGGATGTAAAATACTTAGGATAAAGAATAAATTACAATGTTTGCCTATATTTTTTGTTAATTTAATTATCGATACTCTAAAAGACTTAAACCTTAAGGCTAGGTGGACTTTTTTAGCGAACTCAGAACTCATGTTAAAGTGTTTGCTTGTATTAGTAAATCATTTTGTTCTCTTAAAAGTAGTCCCTCTTGCCATCGTCGCGTGTGATTTGAAATTCTCCATTGTATATAGAATCTATAGTACTATCACTTCGGCCTTACTAGCGCCATTTAAAGACGGTGAATCACGCTACTAAAATGGCTTAAGAGCAGGAAATCACAAGAGAAATGATTTCCCTTGCCATTTCTCTTGCTATTATAAATTCGGAGGAGTAGTAGGTTAAAATGCTTAAGAATACAATTCTTCTTCTTCTTCTTGTGTATAATGCCGAAATGCGAAATGTGTATTCAATGGAGTATGGCAGATAGCGAAGCAAAAGAAGACAACTTATTGTTGTCTTATGGGTTTTCATTCCTTCATTCTCCATAGCATATGTAAGCATTTATTTTGGCTATCGTATGGGACATCGGACATGGGGTAAGACAACAGAGCATGTTAAGATGTGTGTGTGCTATTGATATAGGTCATGAGCTGATATGATCATATGACATGACTTGTGTGGATTACCTGTATGGTTGCAATGAGGTAGTGAAGGAGTAGAAGAAATTCGTTTGCAGGCTTTTTTTGTGTGCTTTTTATGTGCGGTTGAATAAATGAGTTTGCAATGTATCATTGAATTTAGGTATATTATTTTTGGCAGTTACAACTGAATTTGGTGAAGGCTTACAGAGAATTATGGCGAATTCAGTCCTTTTTGAGGTCATAAAATTATTTGATGACCAGACCAAACTGAACTAATGACTATTTTTTTTGAGATAGGCATACCTGCCAGGAACAATTGATGTGGATGAATTTTACAATCAGTAATTACATACGTAAAACAGACATATCGAAAGGGATAAGCGTTAATCCCAGATTTGCGAAGTTTGGCAATTTCCATCGTTTTTGAAATTGAAAAATTTTATTGATGACCTCCTACATACATGCATAATGACATCTCTGCTTAAATTTCTTTATCACTGCTATTTGAAATACTTAGAAACAATTCATACAATAGCCAGAAGAACTATAACTGAACAATATAAGTCAGAAATCAAAAAAATTTCGAAGAAAAAATCGTCCATTTGGACCCCAGTTCGGGTGGACACGACTTTTGGCTGTTCGTAAATGAGGGTTAAGAACATTATTCGTTGTGATTTCAATTGGATAAGTTCTAAGCTGATAAAATCATAACAAATTTTGCCAAAGCAATTAAAAATTGTTTAATAAAAAAAAAACCAACAAACGTTCGAAAAAAACAGTGTTGTGTAGTGATAGTGCGTCAAAAACAATAACTTTCATCTGCATCAGCCATACCTTGAACAATAATAAAATCAACTTTGCAGAATAAAAGAAGTTTATTCAAGTAAAAACATATTGAAAAAATAGTGATCTGTTTTTGTGTTTTGTTGTTTTACTGTTGAAACAATTCATAAGTTTCAACGAGACAAAAATTTGCAGACGATAAAAACTGGAGAGTAAGAGTATCTAATCCATAATATTTCTTTTTCTTTTCAGCATTTCAATTTCAATTTCAATAATTTATTTAAAATCTATATTTCGCGTTACGAATTCGAATTCGATATTGTTAGAGCAAGATTTTCGTGAAATAATAGTCGATTTTGTTAGGTGTCTTATCGCGACTTGAGTGAAGTGATAGTGAAAAGTAATAAGTGAATCATAAGCTGGTGATATTTTGGTGAAGTTAAGTGTGTATATTCACTATATTTGTAATACTCTGTGTAATTTGTTATTAATTAAATACTTCGAAATATACCTTTCACTTCTGAACAGATATGTCGAAGTGCGTTTTCAAAGGCTGTGGTCAGTTTAAGACCTATCCGAGCCGTATATCTTTCTTCCTTATACCAAAGGACTGTAGAAGGCCAATATGGTTGAAACATGGAAATGTTTCAACCATCAAGCCATTGCCAAAAACGGCAAGTATGTGCTCAAAGCACTTTCATGAAAAAGACTTAGCTGTTCAAGCGTTTCGATGTTTCTGTCAAAGAAAGCACTTCCAATGTCTTCGCCAGCTATTTGCTGTTGCACGGTAGTTGCTGTTGACCATTCATGTCAAAGAATTATGGATGCTGAAGCTCTTAAAGCTCAAACCATTAAAACAGCAATTTCTGCCCAAAAATCGGCAACAACTTCTGCACAAAATCGGCTACGAGCTCTGTCCATACAAGTGCTTCTAATTCTAATGTTACTTTTGAAACCCCTTGCACCAGTTCAGGCCCGTCTACTTCTTTTATTTCAAATGAAGCCTTAGATACAATTTTGGAGAATTTTCCTGATTCTTCTTTTAAAACTCCCCAAGCCCCAAAAATGCCGAAAAAACTTCAACCCACTACTTCCAGAACGTGTTTGAATACACAGTTCGAAAGCATACCAGTAAGTCCAAATGTTCCTCTTCATAATTTGGCATCTACATCCACTAAGACTTATAGCTGGGACCACAACTTTCAAGATCTTCCGGAGGATACTCCGCTTTCACCCTCACAACTTCCGTCTCCAGTTCATAGACGTTTTGCAAAAGACAGAAAGCGGAAGATATGACGGAAATGGACCGGAAATGCGTACTCTTGTTCGACGCAATGGTTGTTGAACAGGAGAAAGAGTACAACAACAAGGACGACATTCAGTACGGATACACTGATTTTGGAGAGCATGGACGGACGAATCTGATAGCCTCCAAAGTAATGGTATTTACTTTGCGAGGGTTTAACAGAAACTGGAAACAATCTATCTCCTACTATGTGGGATCACCGAAAGGAGACATGCTTGCAAGGATTATGCAAAAGATGGCAGCAATTTATTACGCAGGCTTTGCAGCTGGAAAGCTCAAGTCCAAACTGAAGTGTGAAGCCTGTTCCAACTTCATGATCAGCAGCTCGGTTGAAAGGAGAGATCAACTGCAACTTATAGAACTAAGGGCCTATGTCAGCACCGTTGCTACATCTGAATTTGGATCGCTAGCTGTTCCCTCAATCCAGCTGGAAAAATTGGCTGAGAAAGTGCAGAGGGTTTTTGAGGAAAACTTCAGAAGAAAACAGCATATAGAAGATCTCATGGAAAAATGGATGGAGACTGTACGTGATTCTAGAGATGCGAACCTGGAAATACCCTGCCCTAACACCGAACATAAAGAGACAATTGTCAGATTCCTTTTGAGAGGAATAATGTTGTTCTCTATAAAAAAGACAAACAAGGATCTTCGCGGGACTAAAAAATATAAGAAAAAGTATGTTTAAGTATTCTAAGGTTACCTATTTAAAAAAAAAAAAATGTTTAAGTACCTATTCTAAGATTATTTTTTAAGTGCAATGTAAATAATGTTTCTGAAATTAAAAATGTATATGGAAAACCTATTAATTTTTGTTAAAATCAATAATTTAACCTTTTTTCTTTATAGGTACCTTAAAACTGAACCTGGACCTGACATTCCTAGTCATTTTATTGCTTTGTTTTACTTTTTTGTTGTTTCTTACATTGATTTTTGTTGTTATGTATTTATTTTTTTGTAAATTCTAATTTATTTTACCTTTTCTTCTTCTTTACCCTTAAATTTTCTTAGTTACATAAGTATTCTTTCACTTTTTTTCCTATTTATTATATGCAATATGAAGTGCAATTATTTTTCTCCTTTTCTTTCGCTTTTTTATTTTTTATTAACTTTTTTTGAATGTGCAATATTCAATTCCCTTAGCTAGTCATTTTGTTATGTTATGCTTTTTTGTTGATTTTTTATAAGTTATTTGAATTCGTTTTTGTTATTTTGTGATATAGTTTTACGTTTTGTTTATTGATGATATCAATGACAAATCAAGCAAATCAAGCATGCAAAGTAGTTAGTGAGGCAGGCCTACTGGGGAACCTCATTAAAAAAAACGAATCTTGTATTTTACCTCCTAGGTGATCCGGAAAAAAATACACTTTTTTTGTAGTTGCCTATAGTTTTCCTTTTAAAAAATCTTTTTATCAAAATACTAACGTTTTCCACCCTTTTTCAGATCTGTTTTTACCTATCATAACCTTACATTTCCATACTTACTTTTATCAACTATAATTCCAACATTTCCGAAAAAATGTTCTTCAATATCATTTTTCACATATCAAATAATAAGTTCAAAACAAAAAAAAAATTTCTGCTCATTAATACAAATTTCAATTTTTCATGAACTTGAAATGAAATTTGCTTGCATTGCAATATAGCAATTTCATTTTATCCCTTCAAATTGAAATTTCAGTACCTCAAACAGAACAGTATGATCAGATGTTCAATTGTACGTAAAATCTTTCTTGACCTACTACCACCACTATACCCCACCCTAAAAGAAAGACAAAACAATTCATGTAATTATTTTTTCATACCTATTCTGCTTTGCTTAACCATAAGATTACTGATTCTCTATACTTTGTCTTGTGTTTTCGATTCTCCTCCCCACCTTAAATAATTTGCTCTGATTTTGGTTCTCTCGGCACTTTTTGAAATTTAAGCGCTTAATTCTCTCTTGTCTGTGTCTCTTTGCTTAAGCGATTTCAGCGCACCACTCGGTGAATAAAGGTCTCAGAAAAAGCTATCTGATGATAGTACTATAGATTATATATACAATGAATTCTCCCTATTTTCTCTCTCTCTTTGGTCTTGGCAAATGGCAACAGCCAGAAACTAGAAAAGAATTACGCACTTGCATAAGCAGAACAAAGGGGTTACAATTATACGAGCATGCGCTGTGCAAGTAGGCATATAAAAAAACAGATATCATTCATAAGGCACACTCACGAAGATATTTGTATGTATATGTACACAATACGTCCGAATGAACATTTTTTACGATTTCTTGTTTTTGGATGGGTTGAGAATAGAAATATTCATGTCGATTATGGAATCCGCAATAATCTATTCCCGCGGATTTCATCCGATCCGCAAGGCATCCGCATCCGCATTGAATTCAATTATTGAATCCGGCGGATGAACTGCAATGTCGATCCGCAACACCATTTTACCATTACCCTAAACCATTTGTCAGCTGGTTTGTTTTGACATTTGTCATTCTCCATCTGTAAAAAAAGAATTAAGAAATTAAAATTTATATAAATTACACAAGAATAAAATTCAATTCAGATGGATTTCATAGCCATTTTTTTAACAGAAATGTTCTGGAATGCAATATATAATAGTGCGATGAAGCTAAGGCCAACAACGTTGATTGCATGGACGCTGAAGCACTAAAGAAGCTCAACAAGAAAAAAAAGCTGGTCAAGAAACTAGCCAAGTCGTACGATGCTATTCTGGCTTCTGAGTCGCTTATCAAGCAGATTCCACTTTTGTTGGGCCCCGGTTTGAACAAAGCTGGCAAGTTCCCTGGTCTCTTGTCGCATCAAGAATCTATGTTGGGCAAGATCGATTCCAAATGAAGAAAGTTTTGTGCCTGTCCGTCGCGGTCGGTCACGTTAACATTAAACCCGATGAGTTGGTGCAGAACATTCATTTGTCTACCAATTTCTTGGTTTCACTGTTGAAGAAGCACATAACGTCATCTATGGAACGACCACAGCGATTGTACTAATACTAAGCTTGATTAGTAAAAGGAATAAAAGCTTTTTTTTATCAACTTAGAGAATTTTGTTTTTTATTTTTTCCTCATCTTTGTGTTTCAGTTGAGCTGTAAATTACATCGGTTAGGTAATCTCTTGTCTTTAAGGCCTGTTTGGAGTCTTTCCTCCTTTCAACATCAAACTTGGTGTTACATTTGGAAGCGTCTACTGCATCTCCCCATTCTTCGCGGTAACCATCTTCATTTTCTTCCAACAAGTTGTGGAGAGCGCAGCAGGCCTTTGCGATGGCTTCGATTGTTCGAGATCGTATTTGCGCTGGAGAATTCGCCAGCAGACGAACAGACGCAGATAAGCGTTGTCTTTGAACACGAACACATTTTCAACCGCTTCGTTAAAGGCAAGTTGCTCTCTTGTTTGGGGTTGGCGGTACTTTTGCATCAGCCAGGAGTTAAGTGGGTAGTGTTGGTTGGGTGAAACCACAAAACTGGGGACTAGGCAATTACCGACTGGTTGAGATTTTGTCTAAAATTGAATAAACTGTTTGATCCAAACCAGACCATTGTCAGTAAAGTAATACAAACCATTATGAGTTTTTCTGGTGACTCCATAGAAATTGTTGGAGCATTAGGAACCATGCTGACTTTACGAAATCTAAAAATAGAAACATCAAATCAGGTCATTGAACTCTAGAAAGTGTTCGATTGGATTTACAGATGCTTATCGTCTATCAGTGCTTGCATGGTAATGGAAATTCCGCCATTCGGCTTGGCATATACTTCAGCATTATTCGCTGAAGCATTAATGGGAATCAGACAGAACCCTAAGCATCCAATTACATTGGGCAGTGATGATGCGGCTTGGAATGTACGACGTATTACATCATATTCGCCCTCGTCCTGAGTCATTACAATCAGAAATGAACTCATTTCTTCAATAATTGCATCGGCAAAGCGCTTCATAAATTTACACACCGATGTACGAGAAACTCCAAAGAGTTCTGCTACTACACGATAATCATCTCCCGTCTCCAGAGTGTAAATTGAAAGTGCAGCTCTCTTTTGCAAATTAATGAGGTTCTTTAATGAAACTGAAGCTCCATTAGGAAGCATTGAATCGTCTAATTTATTGCAAATCCCACGGAATGTTTTTTTTTGTCATTCGGAATGTGTTAAGCCATTGTTCTGTAGTGTATGTAGGTACCACACCCACCCAAAATCGAGAGTCTGGTTCATGAATATACGCTCTTGTCGCAGTAATGGGCAGTTGCATTAGAACAAAGTTAACGAAACGCCTGTTGTAATGGATTCTCCTCTTTGCGCGTCCAGTCTTCTTCTTTTTCTTTTCTTGTTTGTCCACTTTTGTTGTTTGTCCCTTGACTTTTCGGCACGAGCTAAAGAACCGCGCACTTACCACCAAGAAGTGATACGGTCACATCCAATTCGAACGACGACAAACTGCTAACACATGCATCGTTCCATTGTATATAGAATCTATAGTACTATCACTTCGGCCTTACTAGCGCCATTTAAAGACGGTGAATCACGCTACTAAAATGGCTTAAGAGCAGGAAATCACAAGAGAAATGATTTCCCTTGCCATTTCTCTTGCTATTATAAATTCGGAGGAGTAGTAGGTTAAAATGCTTAAGAATACAATTCTTCTTCTTCTTCTTGTGTATAATGCCGAAATGCGAAATGTGTATTCAATTTTCAATGGAGTATGGCAGATAGCGAAGCAAAAGAAGACAACTTATTGTTGTCTTATGGGTTTTCATTCCTTCATTCTCCATAGCATATGTCAGCATTTATTTTGGCTATCGTATGGGACATCGGACATGGGGTAAGACAACAGAGCATGTTAAGATGTGTGTGTGCTATTGATATAGGTCATGAACTGATATGATCATATGACTTGACTTGTGTGGATTACCTGTATGGTTGCAATGAGGTAGTGAAGGAGTAGAAGAAATTCGTTTGTAGGCTTTTTTTGTGTGCTTTTTGTGTGCGGTTGAATAAATGAGTTTGCAATGTATCATTGAATGTAGGTATATTATTTTTGGCAGTTACATTACAACTGAATTTGGTGAAGGCTTACAGAGAATTATGGCGAATTCAGTCCTTTTTGAGGTCATAAAATTATTTGATGACCTGACCAAACTGAACTAATGACTATTTTTTTTGAGATAGGCATACCTGCCAAGAACAATTGATGTGGATGAATTTTACAATCAGTAATTACGTAAAACAGACATATCGAAAGGGATAAGCGTTAATCCCAGATTTGCGAAGTTTGGCAATTTCCATCGTTTTTGAAATTGAAAAATTTTATTGATGACCTCCTACATACATGCATAATGACATCTCTGCTTAAATTTCTTTATCACTGCTATTTGAAATACTTAGAAACAATTCATACAATAGCCAGAAGAACTATAACTGAACAATATAAGTCAGAAATCAAAAAAATTTCGAAGAAAAAATCGTCCATTTGGACCCCAGTTCGGGTGGACACGACTTTTGGCTGTTCGTAAATGAGGGTTAAGAACATTATTCGTTGTGATTTCAATTGGATAAGTTCTAAGCTGATAAAATCATAACAAATTTTGCCAAAGCAATTAAAAATTGTTTAATAAAAAAAAAAACCAACAAGCGTTCGAAAAAAACAGTGTTAGTGCGTCAAAAACAATAACTTTCATCTGCATCAGCCATACCTTGAACAATAATAAAATCAACTTTGCAGAATAAAAGAAGTTTATTCAAGTAAAAACATATTGAAAAAAAAAATTATTAAAATAGTGATCTGTTTTTGTGTTTTGTTGTTTTACTGTTGAAACAATTCATAAGTTTCAACGAGACAAAAATTTGCAGATGATAAAAACTGGAGAGTAAGAGTATTTAATCCATAATATTTCTTTTTCTTTTCAGCATTTCAATTTCAATTTCAATAATTTATTTAAAATCTATATTTCGCGTTACGAATTCGAATTCGATATTGTAAGAGCAGGGATTTTCGTGAAATAATAGTCGATTTTGTTAGGTGTCTTATCGCGACTTGAGTGAAGTGATAGTGAAAAGTAATAAGTGAATCATAAGCTAGTGATATTTTGGTGAAGTTAAGTGTGTATATTCACTATATTTGTAATACTCTGTGTTCTGTTAAAGAAAGCACTTCCAATGTCTTCGCCAGCTATTTGCTGTTGCACGGTTGTTGCTGTTGACCATTCATGTCAAAGAATTATGGATGCTGAAGCTCTTAAAGCTCAAACCATTAAAACAGCAATTTCTGCCCAAAAATCGGCAACAACTTCTGCACAAAAATCGGCTACGAGCTCTGTCCATACAAGTGCTTCTAATTCTAATGTTACTTTTGAAACCCCTTGCACCAGTTCAGGCCCGTCTACTTCTTTTATTTCAAATGAAGCCTTAGATACAATTTTGGAGAATTTTCCTGATTCTTCTTTTAAAACTCCCCAAGCCCCAAAAATGCCGAAAAAACTTCAACCCACTACTTCCAGAACGTGTTTGAATACACAGTTCGAAAGCATACCAGTAAGTCCAAATGTTCCTCTTCATAATTTGGCATCTACATCCACTAAGACTTATAGCTGGGACCACAACTTTCAAGATCTTCCGGAGGATACTCCGCTTTCACCCTCACAACTTCCGTCTCCAGTTCATAGACGTTTTGCAAAAGACAGAAAGCGGAATATATGACGGAAATGGACCGGAAATGCGTACTCTTGTTCGACGAAATGGTTGTTGAACAGGAGAAAGAGTACAACAACAAGGACGACATTCAGTACGGATACACTGATTTTGGAGAGCATGGACGGACGAATCTGATAGCCTCCAAAGTAATGGTATTTACTTTGCGAGGGTTTAACAGAAACTGGAAACAATCTATCTCCTACTATGTGGGATCACCGAAAGGAGACATGCTTGCAAGGATTATGCAAAAGATGGCAGCAATTTATTACGCAGGCTTTGCAGCTGGCAAGCTCAAGTCCAAACTGAAGTGTGAAGCCTGTTCCAACTTCATGATCAGCAGCTCGGTTGAAAGGAGAGATCAACTGCAACTTATAGAACTAAGGGCCTATGTCAGCACCGTTGCTACATCTGAATTTGGATCGCTAGCTGTTCCCTCAATCCAGCTGGAAACATTGGCTGAGAAAGTGCAGAGGGTTTTTGAGGAAAACTTCAGAAGAAAACAGCATATAGAAGATCTCATGGAAAAATGGATGGAGACTGTACGTGATTCTAGAGATGCGAACCTGGAAATACCCTGCCCTAACACCGAACATAAAGAGATAATTGTCAGATTCCTTTTGCAAGGAATGATGTTGTTCTCTATAAAAAAGACAAACAAGGATCTTCGCGAGACTAAAAAATATAAGAAAAAGTATGTTGAAGTATTCTAAGGTTACCTATTTAAAAAAAAAAAAAAATGTTTAAGTACCTATTCTAAGATTATTTTTTAAGTGCTATGTAAATAATGTTTCTGAAATTAAAAATGTATATGGAAAACCTATTAATTTTTGTTAAAATCAATAATTTAACCTTTTTTCTTTATAGGTACCTTAAAACTGAACCTGGACCTGACATGCCTAGTCATTTTATTGCTTTGTTTTACTTTTTTGTTGTTTTTTATATTGATTTTTGTTGTTATGTATATATTTTTTTGTAAATTCTAATTTATTTTACCTTTTCTTCTTCTTTACCCTTAAATTTTCTTAGTTACATAAGTATTCTTTCACTTTTTTTCCTATTTTTTATATGCAATATGAAGTGCAATTATTTTTCTCCTTTTCTTTCGCTTTTTTATTTTTTATTAACTTTTTTTGAATGTGCAATATTCAATTCCCTTAGCTAGTCATTTTGTTATGTTATGCTTTTTTGTTGATTTTTTATAAGTTATTTGAATTCGTTTTTGTTATTTTGTGATATAGTTTTACGTTTTGTTTATTGATGATATCAATGACAAATCAAGCAAATCAAGCATGCAAAGTAGTTAGTGAGGCAGGCCTACTGGGGAACCTCATTAAAAAAAACGAATCTTGTATTTTACCTCCTGGGTGATCCGGAAAAAAATACACTTTTTTTGTAGTTGCCTATAGTTTTCCTTTTAAAAAATCTTTTTATCAAAATACTAACGTTTTCCACCCTTTTTCAGATCTGTTTTTACCTATCATAACCTTACATTTCCATACTTACTTTTATCAACTATAATTCCAACATTTCCGAAAAAATGTTCTTCAATATCATTTTCCACATATCAAATAATAAATTCAAAACAAAAAAAAATGCCTGCTCATTAATACAAATTTCAATTTTTCATGAATTTGAAATGAAATTTTTTGCTTGCATTGCAAAATAGCAATTTCATTTTATCCCTTCAAATTGAAATTTCAGTTTCAATCACAACAGTATGATCAGATGTTCAATTTTTGTAATATGTAAAATATAAAAATGGTTACTGTGGGTTATCCTTTGGAGATAAACATATGTTGTCCCGTACTTTTTTATTCATTGTCTTAAGATTTACAATTCCGTAGTACATAAATTTGAACTATCTCGTAAGTTTTAGCCAGCGTTTGCAATGTAGGCGCAGAAAAATATGTTTGTTAAGACATCACTTTACAAATCTTTAAATTTCTCGGCTTTTCTCTGCTATAATATGCATACATCTTTATTACTATATAATTGAGCTTTTTTGTTTGCAAAAATCCTAAGAAAGAGCAAATCTTTAAACTTACCTATTTAATTGTCCCGAAAATTAATCCATTGGGTAGCCTATAACCATGGTTTGGTTATAGGCTATACTGAAAACCTAAAAAATAACAATTATTTAAGATATCTTACAATTTAAACAATTTTCCGTACTTACAAGCCTTTGTTTACATTCCAAATGACGTTTAGAATAATAATAATTATCAGAATTGCAGCCCATACTCTGTTTCCATAGTGGGTTGAACCAAGGTTGACTTTGCCAACTCCATGGAAACAGGAATAATCAGTGAAAAGAAAAATGGGTGCGTTCAAGAAAGTATCTAAGGCGATATATATCCCTTTCGTGACATTTTTTGTTGTTGACTCATTTTGTTTTGCTTTCTGGGTTGTAGTTTGTTGGGTTTTTGTTGGAAATAAAGTACATAGCAGTTTGAAAAAAAAAAAAAATTGTTCAAAGAAAATTATGTGGAATGCTATTTTCTTTTGGTCTGTTTTGGTTCCGTTTTTTCAGGTGTTTATGATTTGACAGATATCTACTTTTAGTCGTTCGAAAACTCACCTGTGGTCTCAGCCAGCAGCATCACATCTACCGAAAGTCCAAAGGAGACCAAAAATTCCATGTCCTTCAAATGACATGTCGGTGAAATTCATTTTTTGAGTGGTGTTGAAACTCGGGCATGGACTTGACACTTCACAAGAGGTTTTGTTATGTAGGAGCGATCGAAGATGAAGTAATCGCAATGTAAGAGTTGTGGTGAGTGCACATATAGAGGGGTGAGTAATAATTTTTCAATCAGCGCCGAAAGTAAGTGCAATGATAGGTTTCCTTTTGCCATTTGCTAAGGGCCAGTTTTTCAGTGAAGAGTTATCCTATGGTAAGGAATTAGTTCTGACATAACTCATGATCGTATGGGTTAACTCGAAAATTCTCACCACAGGACAACTCTGCACTGAAAAACTGGCTCTAAATGACAAATGAGCTAATTTGACGTAATTCAGAAAAATGTCAATGGAAAACTGCTGAGACTCATGGTGAGTTAAAATTTTTCAGTCTGTCTTTCATATTTTTCTATCCTATGGCGAGGAGTCAACTCTGACATAACTTATGATCGTATGGGTTATCTCTGCACTGAAAAACTGGCTCTAAATGACAAATGAGCTAATTTGATGTAGTTCAGAAAAATGACAATGGCAAATTGCTGAGACTCATGGTGAGCAAACACTGAATGGTGAGTTAAAATTTTTCATTCTGTCTTTCATATTTTTCTATCCTATGGTGAGAAGTTAGATCTGACATAACTCATGATTGTATGGGTAAATTCGAAAATTCTCACCACAGGACAACTCTGCACTGAAAAACTGGCTCTAAATGACAGATGAGCTAATTTGACATAATTCAGAAAAATGACAATGGCAAATTGCTGAGACTCATGGTGAGCAAACACTGAATGGTGAGTTAAAATTTTTCATTCTGTCTTTCATATTTTTCTATCCTATGGTGAGAAGTTAACTCTGACATAACTCATGATTGTATGGGTTAATTCGAAAATTCTCACCACAGGACAACTCTGCACTGAAAAACTGGCTCTAAATGACAGATGAGCTAATTTGACATAATTTAGAAAAATGACAATGGCAAATTGCTGAGACTCATGGTGCGCAAACACTGAATGGTGAGTTAAAATTTTTCATTCTGTCTTTCATATTTTTCTATCCTATGGTGAGAAGTTAACTCTGACATAACTCATGATTGTATGGGTTAATTCGAAAATTCTCACCACAGGACAACTCTGCACTGAAAAACTTTCTCTAAATGACAGATGAGCTAATTTGACATAATTCAGAAAAATGACAATGGCAAATTGCTGAGACTCATGGTGAGCAAACACTGAATGGTGAGTTAAAATTTTTCATTCTGTCTTTCATATTTTTCTACCCTATGGTGAGAAGTTAACTCTGACATAACTCATGATTGTATGGGTTAATTCGAAAATTCTCACCACAGGACAACTCTGCACTGAAAAACTGGCTCTAAATGACAGATGAGCTAATTTGACATAATTCAGAAAAATGACAATGGCAAATTGCTGAGACTCATGGTGAGCAAACACTGAATGGTGAGTTAAAATTTTTCATTCTGTCTTTCATATTTTTCTATCCTATGGTGAGAAGTTAACTCTGACATAACTCATGATTGTATGGGTTAATTCGAAAATTCTCACCACAGGACAACTCTGCACTGAAAAACTGGCTCTAAATGACAGATGAGCTAATTTGACATAATTCAGAAAAATGACAATGGCAAATTGCTGAGACTCATGTTGAGCAAACACTGAATGGTTAGTTAAAATTTTTCATTCTGTCTTCATGTTTTTCTATCCTATGGTGAGGAGTCAACTCTGACATAACTCATGATTGTATGGGTTGATTCGAAAATTCTCACCACAGGACAACTCTGCACTGAAAAACTGGCTCTAAATGACAGATGAGCTAATTTGACATAATTCAGAAAAATGACAATGGCAAATTGCTGAGACTCATGGTGAGCAAACACTGAATGGTGAGTTAAAATTTTTCATTCTGTCTTTCATATTTTTCTATCCTATGGTGAGAAGTTAACTCTGACATAACTCATGATTGTATGGGTTAATTCGAAAATTCTCACCACAGGACAACTCTGCACTGAAAAACAGGCTCTAAATGACAGATGAGCTAATTTGACATAATTCAGAAAAATGACAATGGCAAATTGCTGAGACTCATGGTGAGCAAACACTGAATGGTGAGTTAAAATTTTTCATTCTGTCTTTCATATTTTTCTATCCTATGGTGAGAAGTTAACTCTGACATAACTCATGATTGTATGGGTTAATTCGAAAATTCTCACCACAGGACAACTCTGCACTGAAAAACTGGCTCTAAATGACAGATGAGCTAATTTGATGTAGTTCAGAAAAATGTCAATTGCAAATTGCTGAGACTCATGTTGAGCAAACACTGAATGGTGAGTTAAAATTTTTCATTCTGTCTTTCATATTTTTCTATCCTATGGTGAGAAGTTAACTCTGACATTACTCATGATCGTATGGGTTAACTCGAAAATTCTCACCACAGGACAACTCTGCACTGAAAAACTGGCTCTAAATGTCAGATGAGCTAATTTGACATAATTCAGAAAAATGGCAATGGCAAATTGCTGAGACTCATGGTGAGCAAACACTGAATGGTGAGCTAAAATTTTTCATTCTGTCTTTCATATTTTTCTATCCTATGGTGAGAAGTTAACTCTGACATAGCTCATGATTGTATGGGTTAACTCTAAAATTCTCACCACAGGACAACTCTGCACTGAAAAACAGGCTCTAAATGACAGATGAGCTAATTTGACATAATTCAGAAAAATGACAATGGCAAATTGCTGAGACTCATGTTGAGCAAACACTGAATGGTTAGTTAAAATTTTTCAGTCTGTCTTCATGTTTTTCTATCCTATGGTGAGGAGTCAACTCTGACATAACTCATGATTGTATGGGTTGTCTCGAAAATTCTCACCACAGGACAACTCTGCACTGAATAACTGGCTCTAAATGACAGATGAGCTAATTTGACATAATTCAAAAAAATGACAATGGTAAATTGCTGAGACTCATGGCAAACACTGAATGGTGAGTTGAAATTTTTAATTTTGTCTTTCATATTTTTCTATCCTATGGTGAGAAGTTAACTCTGACATAACTCATGATTGTATGGGTTAGTTCGAAAATTCTCACCACAGGACAACTCTGCACTGAAAAACTTTCTCTAAATGACAGATGAGCTAATTTGACATAATTCAGAAAAATGACAATGGCAAATTGCTGAGACTCATGGTGAGCAAACACTGAATGGTGAGTTAAAATTTTTCATTCTGTCTTTCATATTTTTCTATCCTATGGTGAGAAGTTAACTCTGACATAACTCATGATTGTATGGGTTAATTCGAAAATTCTCACCACAGGACAACTCTGCACTGAAAAACTGGCTCTAAATGACAGATGAGCTAATTTGATGTAGTTCAGAAAAATGTCAATTGCAAATTGCTGAGACTCATGTTGAGCAAACACTGAATGGTGAGTTAAAATTTTTCATTCTGTCTTTCATATTTTTCTATCCTATGGTGAGAAGTTAACTCTGACATTACTCATGATCGTATGGGTTAAGTCGAAAATTCTCATCACAGGACAACTCTGCACTGAAAAACTGGCTCTAAGTGACAGATGAGCTAATTTGACATAATTCAGAAAAATGACAATGGCAAATTGCTGAGACTCATGGTGAGCAAACACTGAATGGTGAGCTAAAATTTTTCATTCTGTCTTTCATATTTTTCTATCCTATGGTGAGAAGTTAACTCTGACATAGCTCATGATTGTATGGGTTAACTCTAAAATTCTCACCACAGGACAACTCTGCACTGAAAAACAGGCTCTAAATGACAGATGAGCTAATTTGACATAATTCAGAAAAATGACAATGGCAAATTGCTGAGACTCATGGTGAGCAAACACTGAATGGTGAGTTAAAATTTTTCATTCTGTCTTTCATATTTTTCTATCCTATGGTGAGAAGTTAGCTCTGACATAACTCATGATTGTATGGGTTAATTCGAAAATTCTCACCACAGGACAACTCTGCACTGAAAAACTGGCTCTAAATGACAGAAGAGCTAATTTGATGTAGTTCAGAAAAATGTCAATTGCAAATTGCTGAGACTCATGTTGAGCAAACACTGAATGGTGAGTTAAAATTTTTCATTCTGTCTTTCATATTTTTCTATCCTATGGTGAGAAGTTAACTCTGACATTACTCATGATCGTATGGGTTAACTCGAAAATTCTCATCACAGGACAACTCTGCACTGAAAAACTGGCTCTAAATGACAGATGAGCTAATTTGACATAATTCAGAAAAATGACAATGTCAAATTGCTGAGACTCATGGTGAGCAAACACTGAATGGTGAGCTAAAATTTTTCATTCTGTCTTTCATATTTTTCTATCCTATGGTGAGAAGTTTACTCTGACATAGCTCATGATTGTATGGGTTAACTCTAAAATTCTCACCACAGGACAACTCTGCACTGAAAAACAGGCTCTAAATGACAGATGAGCTAATTTGACATAATTCAGAAAAATGACAATGGCAAATTGCTGAGACTCATGGTGAGCAAACACTGAATGGTGAGTTAAAATTTTTCATTCTGTCTTTCATATTTTTCTATCCTATGGTGAGAAGTTAACTCTGACATTACTCATGATCGTATGGGTTAACTCGAAAATTCTCATCACAGGACAACTCTGCACTGAAAAACTGGCTCTAAATGACAGATGAGCTAATTTGACATAATTCAGAAAAATGACAATGGCAAATTGCTGAGACTCATGGTGAGCAAACACTGAATGGTGAGTTAAAATTTTTCATTCTGTCTTTCATATTTTTCTATCCTATGGTGAGAAGTTAACTCTGACATAACTCATGATTGTATGGGTTAACTCGAAAGTTCTCACCACAGGACAACTCTGCACTGAAAAACTGGCTCTAAATGACAGATGAGCTAATTTGACGTAATTCAGAAAAATGACAATGGCAAATTGCTGAGACTCATGGTGAGCAAACACTGAATGGTGAGTTAAAATTTTTCATTCTGTCTTTCATATTTTTCTATCCTATAGTGAGAAGTTAGCTCTGACATAACTCATGATTGTATGGGTTAACTCGAAAATCTCACCACAGGACAACTCTGTACTGAAAAACTGCTCTAATTTGTTGCTTATTGTTTCTTCCATTGGGTTTTCTTCAGACGCTTCCTGGAAATCTTTAAATTCATTTTAATGTTATTTCAATAAACTGTACACAAATAAACAAAATTTTTTTTCTTTGGATACTTCCAGCTTTGTAGGTAAGAAGCCTTGGCAAAAAGGAACCTGGGCAACGCCGGGTGTTTTCGGCTAGTTATACATACAAACCTTCCTCTCTATTCATTAAAAAAAACCTCACCAAAATCCGTTGAGTAGTTTTAAAAATCTAAGCATACATAGGGACATAGGGACAGAGAAAGCGACTTTGTTTTATACTATGTAGTGATGAAGTGCAATTATTTTTATCCTTTTCTTTCGCTTTTTTATTTCTTAAAAACTTTTTTTTGGATGTGCAATATTCAATTCCTTTTTTTTTGTAGTTGCCTATAGTTTTCCTTATAAAAAATCTATTTATCAAAATACTAACGTTTTCCACCCTTTTTCAGATTTGTTTTTATCTATCATAACCTTGCATTTCTATACTTACTTTTACCAACTATAATTCCAACATTTCAGAAAAAATGTTCTTCAATATCATTTTTCACATATCAAATAATAAATTCAAAACAAAAAAAAAATTTCTGCTCATTAATACAAATTTCAATTTTTCATGAATTTGGAATGAAATTTGCTTGCATTGCAATATTGCAATTTCATTTTATCCCTTCAAATTGAAATTTCAGTACCTCAAACAGAACAGTATGATCAGATGTTCAATTGTACGTAAAATCTTTCTTGACCTACTACCACCACTATACCCCACCCTAAAAGAAAGACAAAACAATTCATATAATTATTTTTTCACACCTATTCTGCTTTGCTTAACCATAAGATTACTGATTCTCTATACTTTGTCTTGTGTTTTCGATTCTCCTCCCCACCTTAAATAATTTGCTTTGATTTTGGTTCTCTCGGCTTTTTTTTAAATTTAAGCGCTTAATTCTCTCTTGTCTGTGTCTCTTTGCTTAAGCGATTTCAGCGCACCACTCGGTGAATAAAGGTCTCAGAAAAAGCTATCTGATGATAGTACTATAGATTCTATATACAATGATCGTTCTCCAAAGTAATATTTCCTTCACAGTTGAGGACAAACTCTTCGATGATTCCCTTCAGTTGTGTCAATTGAGCCTTTACGGAGTCAATGGTATCATTTTGGGAAACCTATAGGGTTTCAGCAGTGTCCAAACCACGTACAAAGAGCTGCATGTTGGCTATCTTGTGGCAAATTCTTGGCACTTGTGTCGGGGGATATTGCTATACCAATACAACAGAGATTGGAGTAAAAGTCTTCTACCATCTTAAATCTCTGCTGGTAAACAGGATCACCATTAATATCTAAATGAAACCAGCAATGTTGATCTTCTGTAATAGAATACCCTTTATGAAAAACATTAAGATTCTTATACCATTTGTTATGTACTAACTTTCCATGATGATTAATATGTGTAGCTTTACCATCCTTTCCTTATAGACTACAGCGATATCATCCTTAAAATCTCCAACATAATCATTTTCCTCCTGATAAATCATGTTGCCATTAAAATATTTGTCATGTTTTCTAACTACGCAAATATCCTCCTGGTTGTTTCCAATCTATTGAACTTCTTTTTAAAAATCCGCAACAATTTTGGTGCGGATGAGAAACGTCAAAAATTGTAAGGACTGCGGATGAACAACGGATTCGGTAATACGACTTTTTTAACCTGTATTATCAACAATCTTTCACTTTCACAACGTCGGATTCAATGCGGGCTCGATAATAGCAAAAATATCCAAATTCGTGCGGATCGCTTCCGCAGTCCATTTTTCGGATTCTATAATCGGGGTGATTGTGTCAAGTCAGGAAAAAAAGAAAACCGGTTACTTTTTTTTGTCAATTTGCTTGCTGAGATAAATACAGATAATTACAAATAATGAAGATATTGTAGGGTCGATATTTCTTATCTTGTGTTTTTGCGGATGTGGAAAACATGATATTTGTGTGATTTAAATGTAGGTCAGTTTCTTGGCTTAGTTTGATCAGCAAAATTATTGAAAAAGGGGATAACTTGGGAGGTAGGTGCTTAGATAATACTCATTTTTCCCTGAGGAAAAAACTAAATTCAAGTTGTTTTTGTTTTGTTTTTCGGTTAGGCAAGACTTCCATTGATAAAGTGGGAATAACCTTTTAAAAAGTGAAGAGATGTTTTCAAATACATCCTAGGTATCTATAAATTTTTTTTTTAATTGGATGGGTATACCTACTCAGTATTATATTCAGAAAGCAAATACAAAAAAAAAAAAATATTTAGGTAATATTGATAATAATCTGGACAACTACTTTTTAGCTTCTGTTCTTTAACAGTATCTCCAGTAAAAGAGCATACTGAGCATCTTCAATACGTCAAGGTAAGTAGTAAAGAAGATGAAAAAGGAAAAAACTATAATTATTAAAAATAAAAGGGAGGTATATTTGCAGCCGTATGTCCTATGTGACCACGCTCCATCTGTAACCACAGTTATCAAGACGTTACCGTCTTTGTCAACATTTCCATTTTCGATTGCGATTTTCTTTTCTTCTTCAATTGCTTCTTTCATTTTGGCTTCCGCTGTTTCTATCCAAACATTTGGTTCTCTATTTTGCGATAAATTTTCGTATCCATAAATGGAATGTTAATGGATTCAAACACCCGCTGGCATTGCGTAAATCCGTTACCGGAAAGCATTGCTCCTGCTACAACTTCCTTATTAATTAATGTTTCTACCACAGTTCTCTTAGACTCTTCTTCCTTGCATGTGAAAATGGTTTCCGAAAAATTGCACACTTGACATTTAAAAAAAAGTTAAGATTTCAAACCTAAAATTAAACAATAGATTTAAGTTTTCCCTTACAAAAGACAAAAAATTGAATATGTTATGTACCACTACCTATCTTTTTTCCTAGGTAAGCACGAGACTTTCAAAAGAGCAACCGAATGATTGCCCATGAGTTGTTATTTCCTTCAAACTCTTGAGGAAAAAGTCAAGGTCAATTACTCTTCATTTATATATCATTTAAAGCTTGGGTTCTATCGACTTCAACGGTCAAATCAAAATTTTCTATATTGTTTTCGATTGATGAAATGTCTTCATCTATCACTCTTGCTGCAACAGACTCCATATCGGATGATACGCCTTCAATGAAGAGCTCGATTTTCTTAAATTTTCTTTAAAAACAAAACCAAAACATTTTACCTATAACTTGTATCCATTTTAATTTCATTTGCAAGAAGATATATTTTAAGAAGAATGAATGGATGTTTTTTGAAAACTGCAATCAAAGAACAAAAATTCCCTAAGAAAATTCAAAATTTTTCAAGTTAACCCTCGTTTACAAACCGGCAAAAGTCGTGTCCACCCGAACTGGGGTCCAAATGGACCCCACGATTTTTTCTTCGAAATTTTTTTGATTTCTGACTTATATTGTTCAGTTATAGTTCTTCTGGCTATTGTATGAATTGTTTCTAAGTATTATATATAGCAGGGATAAAGAAATTTAAGCAGAGATGTCATTATGCAGGTATGTAGGAGGTCAGCAATAAAATTTTTCAATTTCAAAAACGATGAAAATTGCCTAATTTCGCAAATCTGGGATTTCCGCTTATCCTTTTCGATATGTCTTTTGTACGTAATTACTGATTTTAAAATTCATCCACATCAATTGTTCCTGCCAGGTATGCCTATCTCAAAAAAAAAAATCATTAGTTCTGTTTGGTCAGGTCATCAAATAATTTTATGACCTGAAAAGGATTGAATTTCCCCAATACATGCCAATCAAGCCTGCCATATATGGCTTGAAGTTTAGGTGGCTTAGTGAAAGCTCAAAGGGCTATCCACTGAAGTTTTCTATCTACACTGGTAGCTCTGGCCAAAATACAGGACTTGGTCGTGGATATGATGTGCTTATGTCGTTGATGCCATCATATTTCAATTCTGTACGCAACTTCACTATTGATAATTTCTTTACGTCGGTGGATTTGGCATTGAAGTTGCTGGATAAGAAGATCACTAATCTTGGCACGATTCGGAAAAACAAAAGAGATTTGCCTAGACCTTTTGTAGCGAAGGAGGTTCTTGATGACCAGTATGAGCCTGTAAAGGTCAATAACAAAAAGCAGTATCGTCCAGTCCATTCATCCATTTTTGGATTTTCTGGAAAAATGGCGTTGGTGAGATATGTTCCGAAGCCAAACAAACAAGTGGTATTGCTATCAACACAACATAACTGTGAGAAAACCACTTCCGGTCATCAAACTAAGCCTGCAATGATACTGGATTATAACCGCACCAAAGGTGGAGTCGATGTATTCGACCAAATGTTCTCAATTTATTCATGTACACGCAAAACAAATCGCTGGCCGATGGTTGTATTCTACAACTTACTGGACGTAGCAGCCCTAGCAACTGTTATCATTTTTCGACACTTCAATCCACCTAGAAGAAACAAAACTTTGTACAGAAGTGATAAACTCATCGAAAAAATCGCAGAAAAATCTGTAAACATCTGATAATCGTTTCAACTTAAGAAATGAATAAAAAATTGAATTTTGTTCACTGAGTAAAAATCCCATTTAAAAAAAATTAAAAACAAAAAAGTTATGAGTGTTCAAACATGCTCTGGGGTCCAAATGGACCCCAGTTTGTAAATTAGGGTTAAATCTGATTTAGAAAATTTTCCGTTACAATTGAGGATCTAAATCCATTCTCTAAACCTTATGTTTTTTTCACTTGAAATTCGAACTAAAACAGTAATTTTGTGGGTCATAACCAAGCAAATTGAGATTCAAAGAAGTCATCTTATGAAACGGCCTGTTTTTTGTGGGAGTTCTTAGGATTTTTTCAATGACCAGTTAATAGATAGAACTTTAAATTTACTATAATTTACTAACATATAAGTTAAGAAAACATAAGTTGAGTTTCCAAAAAAATAAATTTTTTCTGCAGGTAGATTACCTGACCTTTATTGTATCGAGTGTTTATAAAGACTGAACTTATTACAATTAATTGACTACCAAACATGCATTCGATTTATTATTAATTTTGAGGTTTCAGCATAGGTGTTTGGGTATTGGGTAATGTTGTTCTTGGAATTGTTTATTGCATTCTTCGTTCGTTGTTTCTTACTAATTTCGTCTGTGAGAACGGAAATTAGGTCGTGTCATGGAACTGCTGGCGTAGCTGATATTCTGTATGTTAACTTATGTATCGACAGACAAATATAAATTTTAAGCTAAAAATATTAGGTAGAATATGATCTTTTGTTCTCTGAATACCCCGCTTCAAAAAATGAACTCGCACTTTCTCCACGATTCCAACTGGATGTATATATTAATTAGCTGTGCCCGCGACTTCGTCCACGTGGAATTGTGACTTTCGGCAGCATTTTAAATTTTTTAGGCTACTTATTTTGCAAATAAGATACATTCATGCGTTTTAGTAAACTATTGTTATATTTTATTTAAGTACATTTTTGCACACGACGTTCTTACTTTTTTCCATTTTTTGTCAAATAAAAAAGTTTTGCGAGTTTGATACACTCTTTTAAACTAAAATGATTAATCAGTGGGAACTAAAGAAATACGGCGAATCAATAGTTTTCTGTTCCAGCCATCATTAAAACTTTTATAATGCCGCATCCCAGATGTGTAATTTGTAGCTGTGTACAGTTCTAGATTAGGTACTCATTATTGGGGCTGGAACACCAACTTGCAGTCACTCCTGATAATTCTAAGGCATTGAGAAACTCTTATGGTGTGATGTGACTTCCTCAGTGTCCATAATATTGTCTACTGATAGACATTCGACAACATCCCCCAATACGTCAAACATAATTTATTATACAATCAAATTTTGTTGTTGAACAGCGTTAAATCCGACAATAATTACAATTAAATAACGATCACCTTAAATTGATTTAACCGGACAAGACTAACGTTAAACACTTAAACGAAAATTGCTTTATATTTATACGTTAACATACCTTGTATGCATTTCGGAACACATTCGTTTCATCATCAGCAATGCACTAACTGAAGCGTTGAACGTTTATTTGTTCAACTCCGATTTGGTAAACATTATACAATCAAATTTTGTTGTTGAACAGCGTTAAATCCGACAATAATTACAATTAAATAACGATCACCTTAAATTGATTTAACCGGACAAGACTAACGTTAAACACGTTTAAGTGTCAGACAGAAATCACCTAACGATGAAAGAACTTTTGAAATCGGTCCAGTAGCTTCAAGGTTCCCGTTTACGTTGCCGTTCCTGTAGCAATATTGGGAAAACAAATACAGACCCTATCCTTCTTCAGGCTGAAGTCAAGGCTATCTCGGCACCAAAATTCATACAAATAGGTTCAATGGTTTGAGCGGTCGATGGTAACAAAACAAAACAGACAGACGGAGTTGTTTCGGATCTATAGTGTTAGTAAGTACTTCCGTTCCCATGGGAATATGGGGATGTATTAAAGATAATGTTACTTTGAGATAGTGTAGCATTCTAACGGGGAAATACTTCTTGAAATCAGTTCAGCAGTTTCTAGGTTCCCGTTTACGTTTGCATTCTTGTGGGAATACAGGGATAACATAGATAGCCTATGTCCATCTTCAGACTCAAGACTATATCTCTGTACCAAAATTCATATAAATAGGTTTAATAGTTTGGGCGGTTTTTGATAACAAATAAAAATAGACAGATAGATTTCATTTCAGACTTATGATATTATTAAAAACTCCCATTCCCGTGGGAATATGGTGACCGTTCCCGTAGGAATAATGGGGATAACTTACAGTTTATGTTACTCAGGGATAGTGTAGCATTCTAACGGCGGAAGAATTTTTGAAATCGGTGCTGTAGCTTCTAAGTTCCCGTATACGTTTCCATTCCCGTGAGAATATAGGGATTAAATATATAACCTATGTCCTTCCTCAGGCTCTAGACTATCTTTGTACAAAATTTCATTTAAATCTATTCATTAGTTTGGGCGGGAGATGCTAACATAAAATGGCGAACAGACAGAGCTACTTTCGCACTTATTATATCAGTAAGGACTCCCGTTCCCGTATAGGAATATGATGAGCGTTTTCGTGGGAATATGTGGATGAGTTGAAGTTAATGTTACTCCGGGACTATGGAGCATTCAAACGGTGGAAGAATTTTTGAAATCGGTGTTGTAGTTTCAAAGTTCCCGTATACGTTTCTGCTCCCGTGGGAATGTAGGGAAAAAATATATAGCCTATGTCCTTCCTCAGGTTCTGAACAATCTTTGTACAAAATTTCATTTAAATCGGTTTATTAGTTTGGGCGGGAGATGGTAACATAGAAAGGTGAACAGACTGAGCTACTTTTGCATTTATAATAATAGTGAGGACCGGTTCCTGTGGGAATATTCGAATAAAATACATCCTATGTCCTTCCTTAAGTTCAGAACAATCTTTGTACAAAATTTCATTCAAATCGGTTTATTAGTTTGGGCGGGAGATGGTAACATAGAACGAAGGACAGACAGAGCTTCTTTAACTCTTATTATATTAGTAAGGACTCCCGTTCCCGTAGGAATATTGGGATGAATTAAAGTTTATGTTACTCTGGGATAGTGAAGCATTCTATCGGTGGAAAGATTTTTGAAATCGGTGTTGTAGTTTCTAAATTCCCGTATACGTTCCCGTTCCCGTGGGAATTTAAAGATAAAATATATAGCCTATGTCCTTCCTCAAGTCTTAGACTATCTCTGTATCAAATTTTATTTAAATCGGTTCAGTAGTTTGGGCGGGAGATGGTAACATAGAAAGCCGGACAGACAGAGTGACTTTCACATTTATAATATTAGTTAGGATATATAAAAAATTGGACTTTTGGTAAATATTTAAGAAAATAGCTGTATTTAAAAATCACTTTGCTACCGCATTCTAGACATTTTAAGAAAGCAATTTATGAAAAAAACAAAACAAATCACAAGGGATGGCCCTCCTAAAAATTTATAAATGCATAGATAATAATAAATAAAGTCCTTCTCATCACTACAGAATTTAAAACTTCATATAGGTACTTGACCATCACACCATCTCCTTCTTCCAAACTCTGCGGTACTTGTTTTTTGCAAAAACAAAAAGTAATTCCATCTATCTAGGAATAATCTACCTTATGAATAATTAATTACCTTCCATAACTTTTCCTTATTAAACTTTTTCTTACTTAAAGTTCATACACCTTACCCAAACGCACATCTTATTCCAAATAAGTAGAATCCTATATGCCTATGTAAGATACTGACATATACCTACATACATTTTCATGCCAACCGCGTTATGTCATCAACAAAACAATAGAAGTTCTCAAACACAAAATGACTACCTAGTCAAATACAAAATTTTTAGCTGAAGAAAAAAATGAAACTCACTCTCATCAAGTTGCGTACACTTGACCAAGGAATTCCATTCTATTAGTGCAGTGGTGCTATTTTCTCACCCCTATCCCTTTGTGCGTTTGCCTATGTCCGTTTCTTTCAATCCTTCGTCATTTCAAACTTTTTTTTTACAATGCAAGCTACTGCTAGCTGCTACCACCAAAAAAAAAAACAGCAGGCATACAGTTTATAATGAGAAATGAATAGCACAAAAGATCACAAAATAAGGTCATAGGTATAGAATATAGATGATATGTATGAGGGGATGTATAAGATAACGCATAAGATCATCTGAGCGATACTCCGTTTCCAAATCACAGAGAACAGACAAAAAGAGAAAACGGCTCTAAACTTGGTGGCGGATTTGTTTCGAACTAAATGTTCGTATGTACACTCATGGTCACACAATTAAGTCATTTTTATAAAATGAGGTCTACATATCCATATATTAAATACAAACTACAACGAAAACAAAATTTGTTAAAATTCTAAATATTTACAATCACAATCGTTGAAAAAACGAAAGAAAATAAATTCCACTATAACAATAGTCATTTCTTTATCAAAAAATCAATAGTATATAAAAAAAATTTGGCCATTAGGGCGGTCCATTTTTTTTGTTTTATCCGAACTTTTTTCCACGATAGTCCTAAATCGGTACTAAATCTATTAAAAAAATTCATGCCAAGTTATAGCTCTTAATTTTAATTTTAACCCGACCCACCCGACTGCCAAAGTTTTAAATGGAAATAATTTTTGTCATTATGAAATAATGAACAGATCATGTCAACTAATGATGGTTCTTATAGCAAATTTAACGCTCTACAAAATAAATCTTTTCTGATTTTTTGCTAACTCTAACGGTTTCTGAGTTATTTAAGGTCATAGTTGAAGCTCATATGGATATGTAGACCTCATTTTATAAAAATGACTTAATTGTGTGACCATAAGTGTATATGTTTTTAAGCAAGATTTTCTAGAAAAAACCCAAAGTAGACAGTTTTTCTAGAATTAATATTTCAAATTCTGTGACCACAATAGCATATTTTTTAATTGAAACTGATTGAGATTATACCAAAGAAAAATACGAACAAAAAATTGACGTTCTTTTGGCTTCTCGTTCCTCAGAAATCGTTTGGAAATATGACTTTATTGAAATTGAATTTTAGCGCTTTGGAGAAAAGAATATTGATTTTGGGCTCGGAGGTAAGTTCAGGAGCTTTATTACCTTCAAAAAAATGTTATATACATATATGTACTTGAAAACACCCACGCCTTGCCCCATGCTTTATAAGCTAAAAAAAAGCAGTTTCACCAACTACTCATCATAACACATGTTTCAAAAAACTGAAAACTATTACTAATGATTTTATAATATGCACCTGATATCTATCTACTATTTCCTTTTTATTCCATGAAAAAATATAAGAGTATACTGAAAACCGAAAAATTACAACAAATTGAAGAAGGTTTTTCTCATATAAGGAGACAAAATTTGAAAAAAAAAAACGCTCGGAGGTTAGTTGCATATATATTTTCTAGTTATAAAACGAAAAAGAAAAAAATAGAAAGTTCATAAATACGGATGAAAATAATGAACAAATCGAAATTTTCAATAAAAAAACAGCTTCCGGTCCCTATTAAAACCGTTATGGAATACATTTCAGCATTTGAATGATACCAAATGTTTGTCTGTTTATCATCTTTACAAAACATTTTGTTTCATCAAATTATCAAGAAAATTGCGAAAGTAATGAAGCAATAAGCCAACGAACCTTTTAAATTTTAACGAAAAATGCAAGGGATGGACACCTAGCCTTAAAGGTTATAAGTATGGTTTATAAACTCTCGTTGCCGATTAGTCGTGAGTTTCAAAGAGTGAAGTTAGACTTGGCCTGGCTATGGATCTGGCCAAAGACTTAAGGCTAGGTGTCCCTTGCATTTTTCGTTAAAATTTAAAAGGTGTACGCAACTTGATGAGAGTGTGTTTCTTTTTTTCTTCAGCTAAAAATTTTGTATTTGACTAGGTAGTTATTTTGTGTTTGAGAACTTCTATTGTTTTGTTGATGACATAACGCGGTTGGCATGAAAATGTATGGTATAGGTCAGTAACTTACATAGGCATATAGGATTCAACTTATTTGGAATAAGATATGCGTTTGGGTAAGGTGTATGCGAAATAATTTTTTTAACTTTGTTTCAAAGTTGTTGGTTGTACTATTCTTTCGTTATTGGTTTGTACCTATTTGTACCTATATTTTATTTATTTTATTTATGTTTCATATTGTGCATGTGGGAAGGCAAGCAGAGGGTGGATAAGTGTGGGTAGGTAGTAGGCACTTATATCTATGAAAATACATATCCGGAGGTTTATGGGCATTTAATTGCAATTCAGCGTCTTCTTTATCTTCTTAACATAGTATAAAATAAAGTTGCTTTCTCTGTCCCTATGTCCATATGTATGCTTAGATTTTTAAAACAACGCAACAGATTTTGATGCTGCAACAGATTTTAATGAATAGAGTGATTCAAGAGGAAGGTTTATATGTATAATACATGATATACACATATTATAGCAGAGAAAAGCCAAGAAATTTAAAGTTTTGTAATGCGATGTCATAACAAACATATTTATTAAAAATATTTACTTTTACTGCAGGAGGAAAAAGATGCATTCTGGCTTGATTTTCATAACCTAATTAAGAACATCCCAAAAGAAGAGTGTTTGTTTGTTGGAGGAGATTTGAATGGACATGTCGGGAAGACAAACGAGGATTATGAAGACTGCCATGGAGGTTTTGGATTCGGCACCAGGAACACACCTGGTGAAGATATTCTAAATATGTGCAAGTCATACGGTCTAATCCTACTAAATACCATGTTCATCAAACAAGACCGACACCTTATCACTTACAGCAGTGGAGGAAATGAAACCCAGATTGATTACCATTTGGTAACCAATTACATGAAATCTCGGGTGAAAGACTGCAAAGTGATACTAGGAGAAGCTGCCGCTCAACAACACCGTCTTCTTTTAACATAATTTTTTACGGATGCGGTGAAGGAAGTCAAACAAACAAAGGCTCCTAGGAGAATCAAGTGGTACAATCTGGAGAAAACCAAAGGACAGCAATTCATTTCGTATATGCGAAGTCAGCTGTGTAATACCATCGACGCAGTTTCAAATACAATGACGGCACAAAATATGTGGGATCGCCTACAACGAACCTGCTTAGAGAGAGCCAAATCACTGTTAGGAGTCTCAAAAGGACACCACCAACAAGCTAAAGAGACCTGGTGGTGGGATGATGAAGCTAAAGCAGTGATTAGAAAGAAGAAAGCAGCTTTCCAAGCTTGGTCGAAGTGCCCCTCAAGAAATACAAATGAAAAAGCGCGTTTCAAAATGGAATACAAGAGCTGCAGAAAAGAAGCGAAGAAAAAGTGCGCCCAACTTCAAGCAAGAAGCACGGAGGGCCTGTATCGAGAGCTGGAAGAGATTTCTGCCCCAGCTGCTGAAGCAAATCAGGCAATCCAAGAGCTAAGACAAAGTAACTTGAATAAGGGAGCAACCATTTTCAAAATAGCCGCTCAGAGAAGGAGAAATGCGCAGGAGATTCGTTCGCCAAAGTTCATAAATGATGCTCAAGGACTGCTACTTGTGGATGACGACAAAATTCTTCACAGGTGGCGACAGTATTGTGATGATCTTTTGAATGAACAGTTTCCTCGGCGCCACTTTCCAACAGCTGCACCTAACTTTACGGAAGTATCCGACGTCACAGTCGAAGAAGTTAGGGAGGCAGTTAAGAACTCCAAAAAAGGCAAAGCGATTGGGCCAGACGAGGTACCATATGAGTTTTGGAAAAATATGGGAGACATCGGGTTGAGATGGCTCACGATTCTCATCTCCAAACTTATAAGAGGTGACAGTTTGCCTAATCAATGGAGGGAAAGTTTTCTTCTTCCAATGTACAAGGGAAAGGGAGATACCAGAAGCTGTGACAACTATCGTTCGATCAAGTTGATGTCCCACACTATGAAGATCGTTGAGCGGGTTTTGGATAGCCGACTGCGGAAAATAATAAGGCTGTCTGATGACCAATGCGGGTTTGTCGCGGGTAAGTCAACTACAGACGCAATCCAAAGTATAAGGATCATTATGGAAAAACACCGAGATGCCTTAGAGGATTTGCATATTGTGTTGGTTGACTTCGAAAAAGCATTCGATCGACAACCACGAGATCTGATATGGGTGGCCCTCAGACACCGAGGAGTTCCTGAAGCCTATGTGCGAATAATTATGGACATGTACGATGGAGCAGTTACAAAAGTGAGATGCCCAGCTGGAGTCACCGAAGAATTCCAAATAACAGTAGGTGTACATCAGGGAAGTGTCTTGAGTCCACTGCTCTTTATTGCTGTTCTGGATTATTTGCTCGAAGGAAAAGTAACGGACAATAAAGTACAACAATTATTCTTTGCTGACGATGGAGCCATCATAAGCGAGGATCCTACATCCCTGCAACGAGCACTTGACGTTTGGATTGATGTTCTGGAAGGAAATGGGTACCGTATTAGCGCAAAAAAGACTGAATACCTGTGCTGCCCTTTTTCTGATCCAGACAAGCCTATTCCAGACATTTATTTGAATGGAAATGTGCTTCCCAAGTGTGAAAAGTTTAAATATCTGGGATCTATGATCAATAGTGAAGCAACTTGTGATGACGACATCAATCATCGAGTAAGCGTAGGGTGGATGAAGTGGCGAGAAAACTCCGCTATCTTCTGTGATCGAAAAATGCCCCCTAAGCTGAAGGGAAGACTCTACACAGCAGTTGTCCGTCCAGCTCTGACATACGGTTCACAATGTTGGACAATGTACAAAAAGTATGAGAGCAAATTGACGGCAGCCGAAATGAAGATGCTTCGGATGACAGCAGGAATAACAAAGCTTGATCGAATAAGAAGTACTAAGATCCGTGGAAGCCTTCATGTCAAAAGTACCATCTTGGACAAAATTCAGCACGACCGGCTCAGTTGGTATTGTCATGCTCAAAGGAGAGATCCGCAGAACCCCGTCCAAAAGGCAATATCGTACAACGTTTCAACAAATTCGCGACGAAAAAGAAAAGGCAGGCCAAAACACTCCTGGTACAAGCAAATGCAAAAACAGCAGCATTTGGTTGGCCTCAGACATGGAACAATCCAAAACCGGGAGGCTTGCCGACGCTTTCTGAGGTCAACGCGGCGTACCCCACAGGCGCATCACTAGTGTGAAGCAGAAAAGTGGGAGAGTTGTGATCGCTTCAAGATCACTACTCGTAACGCCGGAAATGAAGAAGAAGAAAGAAGATTTACTTTTACTTTTACTTCAATTTTATAATTTTCAAAATCGGTTTGAAACTCGCACGAAAAGCAAATTTTTTTTTAAAGCATTATATACAACGTTCACAGTTTTTCTGTAAGGTATTTAATATCAGCATTGTACCCGTGCGAAGCCGGGGCGGGTCGCTACTCAACTATAAATAGGTTTGTTCGTTGAAGCCCTAGGGTCACCCTTGGGTCGCCATAAAGCGTTTTTTGAGAGACCCAAAGTCACCCTGAATATCAAATTGAGTGTTTTTTTGAGCCCTAGGGTTGACCTAGGTTTTCCATAAACTCGCCCTAGCTTTTTGCTGTGTCGAGTTGAGAGCTGTTAAATGACATGTATTTTTTTTTAATGACAGGGATGTGTGGTGATTTGTGGTCTATCGTTTTTTGAGGACTGGAAAACCCAGGTTTTTTGGCAACTCATAGGGTTGTCAAGAAAACCTGGGTCAACCCTGGGGAAAGTTCAATGAACAGACCTAATTATGGAAATAAATAAGTATATACCTAGAAATTTTCAGGCATTCTTAAACTTAGTCTTCTTAGTTTTCGTTTCTTGACAGTTTTGTGTTAACAACGCTTTAAATAAGTTAGACCCGAGCAACGTCGGGTGGGTCAGCTAGTTTCTGATAAAGAAGGAACTTTTTTGTATTTGAGAATTCTTTCAATTGAATTTAAAAAAAATTATACATTAAGAGTTACAGTGTAATTTTCTGTAAATTGTGTTGTGCTGATTATTAGATACATGTTGAATTTCAATTGGTATATTATAACAAAATATTCGTGTCTAATTTTGTTTATTCGTGCTGTTGACAAAATTTCAGCCCATTCATTCAACATAACAAAACCTGTAAAAATGTCTCAAAAATCGTTTTACAAGAAAAAGTTATGGAAGGTAATTATTCATAAGGTAGATTATTCCTAGAGAGATGGAATTCCTTTTTTTTTTTTTTGAAAAACCTAAGGAGGTGGTGTTGATACGGCCAAGTACATGAAGTTTTAAATTCTGTAGTGATGAGAAAGACTTTTTTTATTATTACCTATCTATGCATATATATATTTTTTAAGAGGACCATCCCACGTGATTTGTTTTGTTTTTTCATAAATTGCTTTCGTAAAATGTCTAGAATACGATAGCAATGTGATTTTTGAAAATTCGAAGTCGTTTTAAAAATACAGCAGTTAAAAAAGTTTTATACTTTCACAGTTATAAACGGACCTAAAACTTTTTTTCTCAGAACTGTGTTTTTCAGACTTTCCTCTATACTATCATACCACACACTACACACTGCTATCAACCAAATATTCCCAAATTTACGACTTTTTTTTAGCAAAAACCAAAAAAACCAACGCAAATTCGTAACTATTTTTTCCAAATATTTACCAAAAGTCCAATTTTGTATATATTCACTTCATAATAGTTCATTGCCATGCATTTAGGATTGCAGATGAAAACGACGATAACTTTTTTTTTTTGTTTTCGACAAGCCAGTTGGAATCGTTGAGGAATTGCGAGTTCATTTTTTGAAGCGGGGTATACAGAGAACTATAACTCATATTCTACCTTATATTTTCAGCTTAAAATTTATATTTATCAGTCGACATATATGTTAGTAAATTATAGTAAATTTAAAGTTCTATCTATTAACTGGTCATTGAAAAAATCCTAAGAACTCCCACAAAAAAACAAGCCGTTTCATAAGATGACTTCTTTAAATCTCAATTTGCTTGGTTATGGCCACCAAGATTACTGTTTTTGTTCAAATTTCTAGTGAAAAAAAAAAAAAATAATAATAATTGTAACGGAAAATTTTTTAAATCAAATTTAACTTGAAAAATTTTGAATTTTCTTAGGGAATTTTTTGTCTTTCGATTGCAGTTTTCAAAAAACATCAATTCCTTTATTTTCTTAAAATATATCTTCTTACAAATGAAATTAAAATGGATACTAGTTATTGGTAAAAAAAAATAAAAAAAAATAAGTAAAAATAAAATAATAAAAATAAATAAATAAAAAAAAAAAACGAGTATTATCTAAGTTCCCAAGTTATCCCCTTTTTCATTAATTTTGCTGATCAAACTAGGCCAAGAAACTGACCTAGATTTAAATCACACAAATATCATGTTTTCCACATCCGCAAAAACACAAGATAAGAAATATCGACCCTACAACATCTTCATTATTTGTAATTATCTGTATTTATCTCAGCAATCAAACTGACAAAAAAAAGTGACCGGTTTTCTTACTTTCCTGAATCCTGACTTGACACAATACATATTCCTATTCTTAACCCATCCAAAAACAAGAAATCGTAAAAAATGTTGATTTGGACATATTGTGTAGATGCATATATCTTCTTCAGTGTGCCTTATGAATGATATCTGTTTTTTTTTTTTTTTGTATAATATGCCTACTTGCACAGCGCATGCTCGTATAATTCTCACCCCTTTGTTCTGCTTATGCAAGTGCAAAATTCTTTTCTAGTTTCTGGCTGTTGCCCATACCAAAAAGAGAGAGAAAAGAGGGAGAATTTAAAATCACACGCGACGATGGCAAGAGGGATCACTTTTAAGAGAACAAAATGATTTACTAATACAAGCAAACACTTTAACGTGAGTTCTGAGTTCGCTAAAAAAGTCCACCTAGCCTTAAGCTAATCAAGACGAAATCCTAGCGTTCTTTGCGTCACTTTTCAATGTTTTTATTTGGTCAAGAGTCTCGGAACACAAACGGAAACAGCTCCTCAAAATCTTCAACTGCTTGATATTTTGAGATTCATCGCGTCAGATCCAGCCTTTTTAATGTCTTTTTTTTGTGAAGTTTCTTTGCTTTCGCTTATTGTTTTTTGAAGCATATCTTTTCTTTTCGGTGTATTGAAATAATTGTAAACTGCTTCAATTGTGGTTAGGCAATCTCTAATGACTGGTATTTGGCTGGAAACAGGTTAAGCAAGATTCGAAGAATGGGCTGCACAATGCACGTACAGATTATGCAGAGCAAATTTTTGGCGAATAATTGCCTGAACACCATTGTTTTGACTAGACATATTGCTTGCTCCGTCGTACCCTTGGCCGATCAAAAAAGAAATGTCCAGATCACAATTTTGAAGATTTTCCACTATAAGCTTTGCAAGAGCATCGCCTGGATTTTTAATACAGTAATGTTTGCTGTTTGGTAAACTGCTGTATTAGAGATCTTAAGCCAAAAGATTTTATTCATGCCTGTCATAAATGAAAAGATTAGTAAAGTTTTTAACAGTTAAAACACTTTTTATATTGCCTCAGATGTACATTTCAGAAGCAATGCTTCCATCGTCAGTGAGATTTATAAATTAAATTAAATTAAATTATTTGTCAAAAAACTAATAATAAAAGTTGAGCGAAATAAAAATAAAAAATCTGATTGGAGGATCTAAAGATAAAATTGAACAACTTCAAAAATCAGGAATTTATTCTATCGGACGTAATGACTGTGTAAAAGAATATACATTATACAACATATATATAGGACAGACAAGAAGACCTAAACAAACTTATTATCCCAGAAAATCAGTTTGGTTTTAAGGCGGGCCATGATACCATACATGCCGCGTCTAAACTAGTATCTGACATTTAATGGAACAAAGCTAAGAAGCAGTGTACGGGTGCATGTCTGGTTGACTTGGAGACGGCATTCGATACCGTTTGGTTAGACGGTCTTTTCTATAAGTTGATCAGGTATGGCATGAGTAAACCACTGCTTTATATTCTTAATGACATGCTTCATGGTAGAACGTTTGTTGTGAAAAGTTGCAATATAACTTCTACCAGAACTTTTAAAATACAGAACGGTCTACAACAGGGGGCGGTGAATTCGCCTATTTTATTTAGCATTTTCACTATAGCGTACGCCGACGACCTCATTGCGTACAGAACATGTCCAAAGATCGAGGACATCAGAAGTCTCTTGCAAAGTGACTTCGATAAGATTCAGCAATATTGCGATGACTGGAAGTTTAAAATCAACTTTCAGAAATCGGAAACAATTGTGTTTAGAACCCCGTTGGCTCGGGCCTCATGGGATACGAGAAAGAACTGGCGAAAGCTGGTGATCGTTGATCTACATGGCCACCCACTGCCAAGCAAAGTAGTAGTCAAGTACCTCGGCATCTGGCTAGATCAGTATCTATATTTTAACAAACATATGGATGCGGCTCTGGCCAGGGCTAGAGGAGCTTTTGCTCTGACGAGGCGACTGTTTCACAGCAGTCAACTTGATAGCAGAGTGAAGGTGATTTGCTACATGGCCCTCATAAGGCCAATGATTGTCTATGGGTGCCCTGTGTGGTTCAATGTTACAGCGTCTCAGATGGAAAAGATTCGGGTGTTTGAGAGACATTGTCTGCGTACCTGTCTTGGATTGCACAGAACACCAGAGTCGGAGTACAGAAGATATTATCCTGATGGGGTCCTTTACAACGGGGTTCAAATAAACAGAATCGACAACTTCATGATAAAACTGACTCGGGGTCACACTGCAAGGGCGATGTCTTCGAACAATGGCCTGAAATTGGGGGCTTACTACCCCAACATAGAATATATGGAGAGAACACGTTTCAGTGGATTTGTCCCACCGGAGGCTTTCCTCTATTTTGACATGATAGGTTTGATTGAGGACAGATTGGCAGTTCCGTTAATCTACCACGTCTGCCGTAAGTCCGTAGAACGACGGCTCCTTTACAACCGCGACGTCGCCGCAGTAGGCGGAGAAGTTGAAGAGCTCCTCCGGTTCAGTAGGGCGGTCTCAGATCGCGATCGTCGTGACGTTGTTAAAATGTCAAATATGCTATGGATGATGATAGTCAGTCGCCAATGGCTGGCTTACACAGGCTTAGCGTGTAAGTCTTAGGGTAGGGGGTGGACAAAGTGGCAAACAAAAAAAAAAATCAGAAACAAAATACAAACAAAAAAAATATACAAAAATATAAAAAAGTTAAAACCCAAAAAAAAAATCATAAAAAATCAAAAAAATTACAAAACACTAAAACCAAAAAAATTATTACAAAAAAAAAAAACAAAGCAAAAAAAGCTGATGTGGCTGCTCTAGTCTTAAGTAGATTTAAGAAGTTGTAATTAGATTTAAGTAATTTTAAGAACACACAAAAAAAAAATGATCTAGTAAACTAAGTTTTTCAATTTTTCTTAGTCTTAGCCAAATCTATAAGTTGTAAATTAATAAGTTATCATTAGGACGAAAGGCATTAGAATTAGGATATTGTTTAATTTAGAGTACCTGATTAGGGTCAGTAAGTTAGTTAAGACATTATATAAGCTAGTTTTAAACATTTTTGTTAGCATGTAAGTAGTTATAAGTGAAAATGAATAAAAAAAAAAAAAAAAAAAAAAAAAAAAAAAAAAAAAAAAAAAAAAAAAAAAAAAAAAACAAGAAGACGTATTCTAAAAGAATTTAAAGAACATTTTACCTATCTTAAATATAATGAAAAAAAAAAAAAAAAGAAAAGTCAAGTGTTGCAGATCATAATGCTAGAAAATAGTCATAGCTTTAGTTTGCAAAATTTAAAATTAATAAGAAATGAATTGAATGAATGAATGAAATGAATTAGATGCTTTTGAATAATTTTACGAACGAAAAAACAGAAGATATGCAAAAATACTCCTCTGATCCTCTGTTTGATATTGGGTTTACAACACATGACTGGTAAAGGGTATAATTTACAAGTTTCAAAACAAAGATTTGGAGAAAAAGACAAACTTTGTAATAAAATGGAAAAAAGTCAAATTAATAAATAATTTTAAACGTGTATTTACTTTATGAAATTAAAAAAAAAAAAAATTTATTGTAGATAGTAATAATTGAAATAATTGAATAATTAAATAATATAAGGTAGTTCTAACAGTGGCGAAAACGTCACCATAAAAGGTTTTCGATTTCGCTGACAACAATGGCATCATCATCATCTCCTCTTTTAATGTATACTCTCCCACGCATAGTGAAGACCTGCATTTTGTTTTCGTTTCTTCATATCAAGTGTAGCATGTAAAATTTTTAGGTCATCGTCTGTCAAACATTCTCTCATGTATAAAGGTGTATCTGACACATCTGGTAAGCAAATTCAGAGTTCAGACTATCCAATTTGTTTGTCAAGTTTATTGCTGGCCTGACTCTCACTGTCGACACAAGTTACTTGTAGCTTTTAATGACATGGTAAGGTATGTTTATGGTTTGCGTAGGTTTAACCATGTTTCTCAGTATCATCACAAGGTTCTTGGATGCACTTTTACTCAATACCTTGATTCAAAATGTTTGATTTTTCTGCATAAGATAATTCATAAGAAAATGCCAACATATCTTTTTGATAAACTCCGCTTTACGCATTCTTCTCGAACTTTTAATTTTAACACACCCTTTTGTCGATAAGGATTATTCCTGCTCTACCGTCAAACTGTTCAAGAACAGTAATTTAAAAAAAAAAAAAAAAATTTAACCCCAACGCAAGTTTGAATGGTTACAACTTCTTTCTTAATCATATTTTCGACCTGGGATGAAAACTCAGTGAACGAATTTCATTTTTCTTTATGTTTTTCATCGTATTTTCATCATAGCGATTAAAGATAATTTTCTGGAATTTTTTCTGAAAAAACCCACAAACCAAACTTGGGGTTCTTGCGAACCCCACTATGGTTCCGGCTTGTTATGACAGCCTGAAACAGCCTTCGCAAGATTGTGTTGTGATGGCCTGTTTACATATTTGGTTTTGGAACATAAGATACCAATGCCATTCTCTGCAAAAATCCAAAAATGAATGAAATGGACAGTACTGATCTGATCTGGTACGTTCAATTCAATTCGTTCAAAAGTATTTCAACAGGCTGGAGAGTGTTTGTCCTGGCTGATAATTGAGCTCAACGACCAATTGAATCGTCGAAACGGAGAAAGATATTCAGATGTTCAAAACGTGTACAATTTATGACGGCTCGAAGAATTGATGCCCATTGATAGTATCCCAAATTAGATGTGAATACAAATTTTGGGGCTCGTGCGAACCCCAAGTTTGGTTATTGCATTATTCTTCGTGCCGTAAACTAGGGTTAATCATTATTATTCTTATTATTATATTATTACTTGCTGACCCGCCGGCGTTGCTCGGATCTAAATTATTTAAAAAATTGTCAGGAACACCCGCTGGGCTAAGCTGAAAATAGCCGGAAAGTTTCTAGTTTCCGTGGGAATATGGTCATGAAATAAAGTCTATGTAAGGGATAATGTAACATCCTTATATCAAAAGAATTTTTTATATCGGCTCAGAATTTTTCGAGTTTTCGTACCTGTTCCGGTTCCCTTTCCTATCCCCGTTCCTTTGGGAAACTTGGTATGAAAAAAAGTTGTAAATCTATTCTCGGAGCCGCACAAAAATATTTCATCGAAATCGGTGAAGCAATTTCGTAAAATAACGCAGATGCAGACTGCAACGCCATCTGTTGAGCCGACTTTTACGGGTATGAAAAATAGATAGTAACCAATTCTCAGTAAATTAAGATCCATTAGAAAGTTACGGGCGTTAGAAGGAAACAAAATTTTAAGATTTAGAATAATTTATAGGTATGTACTTACAACACAGTACTTAGCCGTTGTTTGCAGGAGCTAGTGCAACGTGTTGAGTTCTTTTGAGGTTTTGTAATTAATCACTTAATTAACAAATCATGCAAACTGCACTTAATAAAATAGGAATAAATAATTTTTGTCCAGCAAATTAAAAATAAATTTACTTGAGAATATAGTTGATATGACATTTGCACTGAGACTGTAAAATCTTATATATAAAATTCTCATGTCACAGTGTAAATTAAAGAAATAATGTTAAGGGTAGATGGTCCTTATCACTAAGGGGTATGGAAAATAGTTAGTAGCCGATTCTCAGACCTACTGAATATACGCATATAAAAATTGGTAAAATCGGTAAAGCCGTTTCGGAGGAGTACGGTAACTAACATTGTGACATTAGGGCGGCCGTGGTGCAGTGGTAGAGTGTTTGGTAGAGAGGCCGGATGCGTGGGTTCGAATCCCGCTCTGGGCATCTACTTTTCTTTCAGCCTCCCAGTTTCATATGGACGCCGCCCTTGAGGTTATATATGTGAAATTAATTACAACTTATTTCCAACTACTGCAACACAAAAAAAAAAAAAAAAAAGGGAAGGCTGCTACTCTGGTAGTACAATGGACTGGATTTTAGGTCTGAGTTCTCCAGATTAGCATATAAGCCTCCTCTTTTATAAAAAAAAAAAAAAAAAAAAAAAAAACATTGTGACAGGGAAATTTTATATATATAAGGAAAGGATATTTTAAATTAAAGCATCAATTTGTAAAGTACTATAAAAACTTAATAATGTCTTATTTGTACAGCCGAATCTAAGTAATAAATTGAATTGAATTTGTTGGATGAAAGTTTGACGGAAAAATACCCATAGCGTTCACACTCTTTAAACAAATCGTCAAACTTCAGTTCTGGTTTGAACTTATGCCAATAGTTAGTTAGTTTTTAGTTGAAAAAACTTTATTTAAAAACTGCTTTAAAAATATACAATATGATAAATTTAAGTTTAATAGGGTTTGGCCAATGGCCGTCTACCAGATTGACAATATATTTAAGCTTAATATGCATTTTATAATTTTATATTTAATTCATTTGTTTTTTTTTTTCTTTAAAAGTTTCGTTCGAGGATCCGTTGACTATAGTTTAGTGCACTAATTGTGTAATTATACAAAGTTATACAGCCTAGCTTTCCATTCAGGACATCCAAAGTGTCATTCAAATCCATCGAGGCTACATGAAAGTACCTCACTCGAAACTCCTTCAAAATGGGACATCTGGCAACAAAGTGATATACATCTTCTCTCTCCTTGAAGTTACTCGCGAGAGCTCGCATAGAATCAGGAGGTCAGGTCGATGCGGAATAAAGTTCAAAGTTCACCTCTAATTTTAAATAATACACTTATCATATTTATGTGGTAGCGATTGAGAAAATACGTGCTTTCACTAAGATCCAAATTTAGTCTGCTGTACATCATTCTATACTGCGATGATTGTGCTTCTTGTTTAAAGTTTGAATATGTTGAGGGGCTAATTTTCTCCAGTATTATGTTAAACATAAGTCTCAAATCAGTTGGGCTTACTTCGGGTAACAAATTTAAGTTTTCGCATACGCAAATAGCCAGCTCTTCCCACTTTCGAATCAGATTTCCTCTTGATGCTAACAGTTTTCTAAGCACTAGATTCAGCAGCCTTCTTTCGCCCATCTCCATCACCTTGATTACGTAATCGAAGTGCATCTTGAGGGTCTTTAGGAACAACGGCGGTTCAGTTGATCGGTAATCTAAAAATTCGTTTTAAGAAATACCTTAGGAACCTTTCAACTTCTTCAACTTGGGAGTAACCCCAAACTTGTGCCGCGTACAACATAATGAAGGCTGAGGTTGCGTGAAAAATTTTAAGTTTTGCACTTTTTTCCACACTGCGGAGTTTTATCTCAAAGTGTTTTTTCATGTTGAGATTTGCAGAGACATTCATTCCTAGGTATTTGTACTCACGAACTATAGCAACATGTTCAGATGTTCACCCTTGTATGTCCACTTTTCGTTATTTGCATATCTTCCGCCTTCATCCCTGAATATCATTATTTTAGATTTTTGTAAATTGACGGTTAGATTCCAGTTTTCACAATAGTTCTCCAGCCTATTTATCATTCGTTGCATGCCTTCCACAGAATCAGAAAGAAATACAATATCATCCGCAAATATAAGACCCGGGATACGAATATTTCCAAAATGAATTCCCCCTCCAATCCCATCCATTATATCGTTTATAAATAGTGTGAAGAGTAACGCACTCAGTACGCAGCCTTGTTTAACTCCCATTTGAGTTGAAAACTCTTCAGAAATGTGCTCTCCTTCAATTACTTAGTCCACGTTATTTTCGTACATCGCTTTGAGTAAGCCAATAATTTTTCCCGATATACCCAACTTATACACCTTATAAAAAAGCGCTTCGCGGGCAATCAAGTCGAATGCAGCGCGAAAATCGACGAAAAAGGCGTAAAGTTCCCGTTTCCTTCTTTTGAAGCTCTCCGCAATATTTACTTAATTACTTAGGTGGGCATTACAGTTCGGGGTGAACCTGGGCCTCAACCAACATCCTTCTATAACGATTTCGATCTCGGGCGAGCTCTCTCCAGTTTCGCACTCCAAGTCGGTTAAGGTCTTCATCCACTTGATTGCGCCACCTAAGACGAGGTCTTCCCCTTCCGCGATTTCCCTGCAATGTGCTTTCGAATACCCGACGAGCCGGAGCGTTTGGGTCCATCCGCTCTACATGGCCCAACCATCGTAGCCTCGCGATGCGTACTCTTCTGGGTATGCCCATGTCGCGGTACAGCTTATACAGCTCGTTGTTGTATCTTCTTCTCCACACATTGTTTTCGCATACGGGACCAAAGATCATTCGTAGAATTCTCCTTTCGAAACGACCAAGGGTTTCCTCATCCGCTTTCGGTAAAGTCTATGCTTCCGCGCCGTACAGCAGGACTGGGATGATAAAGGTCCTATACAAGGTCACCTTGGTTTTTCTAGAGAGGGTTTTGTTTCTCAATTGCATTCTTAACCCAAAGAAGCAACGGTTGGTAAGAGTTATTCTCCGTTTGATCTCCGCACTGATGTTGTTTTCCGTGTCTACAGCGGATCCTAGGTAGACGAAGTCCTGTACTACCTCGAAGTTATGTCTGTCTATTGTGACGCATTGTCCAATTCGTCGATGTTCTTTGTCCCTGTTTGATGACAGCATATACTTCGTTTTGCCCTCATTAACCATCAAACCCATTTTTGCTGAACTGAATACTTGGTCTAAGGTCGAGTTACTTCTCCTGAATCCCGCTTGAAATTCATTTAGATTTTTTTTATCTTCAATCCATCGTGCAAGTCTATTAAAAATCAACGTACTAAAAAATTTTACCGAGGAATTTAAAAACGAGATTCCCCTATAATTTTCAGGTGCGTCATAGGATCCTTTTTTGTGAAGTGGGAATATTATTGATTTTTTGAAGCTTTCTGGAACATCTGCGCTTGCAAAAATTCTATTAAACTCCTCAGTCAATGCATTCAGAAATTCCGGCGTGCAGTTCTTATAAAACTCAACCGGGATGCGGTCATCGCATGGAGCTTTTCCACTTTTAGATTTCTCTATAACATTTTTTACTTCCGATATCGAAAACGGTACATCGAGTAAGTCATCCTAAAAATACGGGGGTGCATACTGGTGGAGCGATGAAAACTGTGCTGCATTAAGCAAGTTCATAAAATAGTCTCGCAGTTCTGGAGCTCTCAATGTTGCAGCAATGTTATTTGTCCTCCCGTATATTGACTTCACGGCTTTCCAAAAATTTGCAGAGGATCTTGACGAGTTCAAAACGAGGATATTTTGTTGGTGCATTTTCTTTTTTTTTCGTAACAGAGCTGCTTAAAGTCTTTGTTTGCTGTCGCGTACATGGTTTTGAAAAAAGGTGTGTTGTATGCCCTCAACAACTTTAAAAATGCGAACGACTTTTTCCTAGCTTTTTGACACTCAACATCAAACCAACACTGCTTGAAATTATCGAATTTAGAAGTCCTTTTAGCATGTAAATATGAAATGTAAATATATAAAAAAGAAATGTTAATAAATTTTCTTTGTTTTATTTTATTAAATAAACTGTCACAACTTTTATAATTTTTACGACGCGTTTCGAAATTAAAATTTCATTTTCAAGTATTTCGCCTTCCAACTTGTTTTATTCTTTGTTTTGGTTTGTTGGTTCATCTATTGGTGTCTCTTTTCGTGGCAATTTAGTTGTTTCAGTGCAGTTTCATGTAATGCATTAGTCTTAAATATTAATTTATCGTTCATTAGTTTGTCTTTTTCTATCATGTTTGCTTTGTATATTTCAAATTCCTCCAGTGCGTCAAGTGCTCTTCCTTTCTTGCATAAGTGCAAAGGTTGTAAATTTGTGTCAAAATCTGAGTAGTTATGGTTGGTCTCTATTAAGTGCAAAGCGTAATTAGATTTTGTGTTTTGTTTTGGTCTATGTTCTTGAAATCGTTCGTAGAAAGTTCTTCCAGTTTGTCCTATTTAAAATTTGTTGCAATCATTGCATTTCATTTTATATACTCCTGATTGTTGTTTGACGTCTGTTTTCTTTTTTGGCTGTAGGATGTTCTTCAAGTTGTTGTTTGTTCTGAAGGAAACTTTAATGTTGAGTTTTTTGAATTCGTTTTGTATTATTTGTGGCAGGAAATTGGTGTATGTAATGGAAATGTATTTTGTGCTCTCTGTGTTCGATTTGTTGTTGTTGTCAATTGTTCTTTTCTCATACTTTTTTGAAGTAATTTGTCTATTATTTCTGTTTTATATCCGTTGGATTTGGCTTTTTGTTTGCTTTGCACTAAATAGAGACCAACCATAACTACTCAGATTTTGACACAAATTTACAACCTTTGCACTTATGCAAGAAAGGAAGAGCACTTGACGCACTGGAGGAATTTGAAATATACAAAGCAAACAAGATAGAAAAAGACAAACTAATGAACGATAAATTAATATTTAAGACGAATGCATTATATGAAACGGCACTGAAACAACTAAATTGCCACTAGATAACAAAGAACACGTAATAAAAACAAAAACAATAACCATTAAATAAAATCAGACAGGTATATGAAAGTAAAACCAACGAAAAGAGACACCAATAGATGAACCAACAAACCAAAACAAAGAATAAAACAAGTTGAAAGGCGAAATACTTGAAAATGAAATTTTAATTTCGAAACGCGTCGTAAAAATTATAAAAGTTGTGACAGTTTATTTAATAAAATAAAACAAAGAAAATTTATTAACATTTCTTTTTTATATATTTACATTTCATATTTTCATGCAAACACAGCTGGAGACCAAAACCAACATGAATATGACAGCCGAACAAGCAAACCTGGTCTACAAATACAAAAACCTAAAAATCAAAATTATAAAAGCCACATTAAACATCAAATTCAACAAAAAATTTCTCAAATTACAAATAACACCAAAATACGCACAAATCTTCACAAAAAGCAGGTCAAAATCCGCTATCAAAGCCCAAGAGAACGCTTAAAAAACATGGCTGAAAGAAGAAATTAAACAACTATACATCAAAAAGTGAAAACTAAATCCTATATTATACAAAACACACCTCAAAATACTTAATAATATGCATCCACTGATCGTTAATTCTTCACTTCAAATAATCGAACAACAGATATCAAAAACAATAAGCAAAATCACACGGAAACAAAAACAGAAAATTCAGAGACTCTCACTAGCACATAACCACACACCAACTACACTTAACCTACATAAGTTTTACCCCAGAATGGTAAATTGCACAAACATTCAATTCACAGAAAAAGAAAAAACGTTATTGGATAAGGGTTTAAAATTTAACATACCAAAAATAAACAAGAATAACATTGTTCGCGAAGTAACAAACGCTGAAACAGCCATCAAAATGATTACATCAAATGAATTACAAAACGAAACAAGGGTAACAATAAACAAAAAAACTTAAACAAGTTTTAAAATTTAATAAAAAGAAACCTACTAAAACTCACACAAACCTCAAAAACACAATAGTTACCACTGAAGATATCAAACTTAAATTAGAACAGAACAACGCTATTATAACAAAAGCAGACAAAGGCAACACAGTAGTCATAATGGACCTACAAGAATATATAGACAAAACAAACTCTTTTTTCAACAACAACAATATAAAAATATTAACTAAAGACCCAACTAAGAAGTACGTTAAGGACATCAACAGTGCCATAAACAAATGCAATAACATATTCAACAACGTAACCAAACACTTCCTTTAACAAACCAACGCAAAAGCTCCACGATTTACAGGACTCCCGAAAATACATAAAAAAGACACACCAATTAGACCATTAATAGATTACACCACCGCGCCTGAATACAAAGTAGCTAAAAAGCTTCAAAAATTAATCAAATACAATATTCAAATTCATAAAAACCACAGCATCAACAACTGCCAACAACTAATAGAAAAACTGGAAAGTTTGACTATACTCCCACAAAACAAAATGCTCTCATTTGATGTCACAAAAATGTACACTAATATACCGATAGAAGAAACAATAACCTTAATAAAAGAAAATTTGGAATCAACCGCGAAAATCAATAAACAACAAATAGATGAAATAATAGCCTTATTACAGATCATACTAGAACAAAACTATTTCACTTTCAACGAACAATTTTATACACAAAACGAAGTCCTAGCAATGGGTTCACCCCTAAGCAGCTTAAAAGCTGATATATATTTAATCCATTTTGAAAACAAATACATTTTATCAAACCTCAACACTCAACATAATAAAATAATTACATATTCACGATATGTAGATGACACTTTTATGATTTTTGACGGAACACACAGACAAATAGATATACTTAATAATTATATAAACAATATAAATAACAACATCAGATTCACCGCAGAAGTTGAAACAGAAAACAGCATCAATTTCCTAGACCTAAACATAAGAAAAGACAACAATAAACTCAAATATAAAATACATAGAAAACCAACCACAACAGATATAACAATACACAACGACTCACATCATCCATATTCTCAAAAGATGGCAGCATACAACGCATTTATTAATCGACTACTCAACATACCCATGGACGAACAAGATTACGACGACGAATTAAATATAATAAAACAAATAGCCAAATATAACGGATATAAAACAGAAATAATAGACAAATTACTTCAAAAAAGTATGAGAAAAAGAACAATTGACAACAACAACAAATCGAACACAGAGAACACAAAATACATTTCCATTACATACACCAATTTCCTGCCACAAATAATACAAAACGAATTCAAAAAACTCAACATTAAAGTTTCCTTCAGAACAAACAACAACTTGAAGAACATCCTACAGCCAAAAAAGAAAACAGACGTCAAACAACAATCAGGAGTATATAAAATGAAATGCAATGATTGCAACAAATTTTACATAGGACAAACTGGAAGAACTTTCTACGAACGATTTCAAGAACATAGACCAAAACAAAACACAAAATCTAATTACGCTTTGCACTTAATAGAGACCAACCATAACTACTCAGATTTTGACACAAATTTACAACCTTTGCACTTATGCAAGAAAGGAAGAGCACTTGACGCACTGGAGGAATTTGAAATATACAAAGCAAACAAGATAGAAAAAGACAAACTAATGAACGATAAATTAATATTTAAGACGAATGCATTATATGAAACTGCACTGAAACAACTAAATTGCCACTAGATAACAAAGAACACGTAATAAAAACAAAAACAATAACCATTAAATAAAATCAGACAGGTATATGAAAGTAAAACCAACGAAAAGAGACACCAATAGATGAACCAACAAACCAAAACAAAGAATAAAACAAGTTGAAAGGCGAAATACTTGAAAATAAAATTTTAATTTCGAAACGCGTCGTAAAAATTATAAAAATTGTGACAGTTTATTTAATAAAATAAAACAAAGAAAATTTATTAACATTTCTTTTTTATATATTTACATTTCATATTTACATGCAAACACAACTGGAGACCAAAACCCACATGAATATGACGTCCTTTTAGCGTTTGTTGATACAGCTTCAATAATTACTTCGGTTAACTCTTTCATCTGAAGCACATTGTGTTGACTGCGTAGGGCGAGTTTATTGTTCAGATTGATCTGAAAACTAGAGCGAAGATTATCACTCCACTTCATCCTGGGTATTAGTCCCAATTGTTTTGCATGGATTGACTCGTATCCCGCGGTTGTACACCTAACTTTCAAGGGCATGTGATCGGAGAAAATCTGTGCTGCTATTCTGAACTCGCTGAGTATCTCATTCCACTTTCCTGATACAAAACAGTAATCTATAACAGAGCCAGATGCTCTACGCTAAAACGTCAGCTCACCATTCGGATCGCCGTCACAGCTGCCGTTAAGCATCCTTGCGTCCAAAGTATCAGCCATTTCTAATATTTTAGAACCCTTTCCGTCGCATGTTTCATCTTTTGACTTCCGAGTTGGATTGATGATAGGTGATGCAGTTCCACTTACAAAATTATTTTGGAATAGTCCAACCCTGGCATTAAAATCTCCAATAAGAAGAAAATCCACCGAAGCTAGTTTTTGTAGTGTTTCGCAGAGCCGATTATAATCTCTCAGCCAGTGTGAACAGTTCAAATAAACGGGTATGATATATAACGCTGAACCACATAATTTTAATTCTAATACCTCCTGTGCTTCTTCAACCCTTTTAAAGCTCGTTGTAACTCCTTCAAGACATTTGCGATAACCCCACAGTTCACCACCACTACCTCTTCCAAACGTATTTGTCTTCACTGCTGGGATCCATTTTAATTCATAATTCAAAAATAATTCATTAAATTAGAGACTTCATCTTCTAACACATGTGTTTCAAAGAGCACGAATATATCAAAACTTTCAACATAGTTAAAAAAATTTGCAACAATAAATTTATTTTTAAGTCCTGCGACATTATACCCTAAGATACTTAAATTAACATAACTAATTTGATTCTGGTAGACGGGTACTCCTCATTCCATTCCATCGTGTGAACGGCTGCTTGTTCGACTCATTCGCGTGCTTGTGTTTGCGTCTAGACTATTATTGTTGCCACAGAGTATAACCAGAGAGTCCACTGCAGCAAGGTAGTGCGTTTTGCCTACAAGCTAAACTAAACCGGATGCCCGCACCGGATGCCCGCACTGGCCTTCACTTCCCACAGATCAAAGTCAGTTGAGTTTGAAAAGTAAAAAAATTTTTTTTTGGTTGCAAAAAAAATCGATAATTTTTAATTTTCATACAGCCTAGAATTTAGAAAAATGAATTTAAGATGCAGGAATTAATTTTTTTTTCCATTTTGACCAGTATTTCACTGAAAAAGACAAAAATTAGTAAAAAATTTCATACCGATGCAGGCGTTTAGTTAAGTTTTTACAGTTCATACTAGTGAGCACAGAGCCTCAAACTCAGAAATAGGACGCCATATTGAAAAATTTTTTGCGGGTGTTTCGGGTTGAAGGGGTGGAAGTGGATACTCTGTATTATCTACTCTGTGATTGTTGCTAGGACGCGATGAAATGCTACCAACTTCAGGTGTATTGCTTGGCTCTGACGTTTTGTGCTTGACATTTACATTATTTACGTTTTTAGTACCGCGTTTAATTTCATTCATAAAATGATTTAGATCGTAAAATAAAACTAGCTCGCACCCAAAAGTATTCCGAAGCACATCTATGGGATCTTTTGCGCCACAGACTAATCCACGCTTGAAATCCCAAGTAAAAAGATTGCTGTGAATGCTGTACTTTTTCGTGCGGAAATCTATCGCGGAGGAACCTGGCAATTGGGAGTAAAAAGTTCTTTTTACGGCGAGTGGTATACGGGAGATCCTTATGTATGTGTATTTTAGTGTTTTTCAAAGTTTTGGTATTGCGAAGTACCGTCCAGGATGCGCTTCGCGAGGTAAATTTAACAACTATCATTGCTGTGCGACTGTTTGGGGGAGTTACCGAATGAGCATGCCCAATCATGGAAGTTGAGTTCTGCGTTCCCAACATACCAGCACAAACAGACTTGGCTTTTTCTCTCATGTCGGAGTTTGCTTCCATAGGCACGTGCACCACGACATTCGACTCCAAGCGGTTTTGCAACAAATTGTCTATTCGGTCCTCCAGTTCGTTGTTACGTTGTTCCGAAGAGACAACCTTGGCTGAAACTTCTTCGTACTTCGATTTCAAGCCAGTGATCTCGTTATGCAGCACTTTGAAGACCGTTTTTGAGAGGAGTTCACTTATAAGATTTTTGTTGCTTTCTTCAAGTATTTGTTTTAATACAGCGACAGTTAGTACGCCAGATGTAGGCATTTTTTCCAAAGAAAGATTAGGTGCTGGTGTTGATGAAAATAATCTACGCTTTTCTTCTCGCAAATGGTCGGGTGAGGTTGCAAACAGATTCCTTTTGTTCATGAGATGAGGTTATGTTGCAGATTTTGACAAAGATCATTCAATTACTCTTAAATTCTAAGACTTAGACGGTATTTGGATGGTTTAAAAAGACTAGCCAATTTTGTTGGGTTTAAATCAATTTTTTTTAGAATTCTTTTCTCACTTTTTCTCTATTTTGAAAGACTTTTATTAGGAGCTTTATCTTAAACAAGTAACCACTTTGACAGGTCAAATGTCAAAAAACTTATGCCAATATATGCCATCATATGAAGCACGATGTCTTTTAATTGATTTAAAGCCTCTCTATAAAAGAAGGCAATGTAATTTTGCTTTATTTGCACGCGACAAATCTCGATTGTTCTTACTTGCTTTCTTTGATAAACATATATATGTATATTCCTGCCCGTTCCCTTCGGCCAAGAGAAAACGTATTCATTTACTTACCTAGGAATGAGCCTTTAACCAAGGCAATGTATTATTTTAATAAATTTATTAGCCTGATTGATTTTAATTTAAGTAGATATACAATACATGCAAGAGCTTGATACTAAATTCTGCGTTATGCGAATGATATTTTGTACAAATTTGTATCTAATGTTATTTAATTTTATTACTATCTTTGTTACTTATCGTTACTGTTGTCTATCAAAGTTTAAGACTTGCTAGATAAACAAATAAATAAATGAATTTCAACCATAAAAGGCATAGTAGTAGCAGTAGCGCTTATTAGGGATGAATTTTTACAAAAGCAAGAGAAACAAAAGAAAACAAAAGAAAGCTTGTTGGGACTAAAGAGGTGCACTACCTGAAAACATCATAAATTACTCTTACAATGTGCCCAACAAAGAAAAAACATATTTTCCGTGCGAGGTGCACTACGTTGAAACATTTGGAAAACATCAGCTCTCTCTCAAGAAATGTGATTATACAGGGTGTTCCGTAATTCATTTTACATACCTTGGGATGTGATTCTTGGTCATATTCTAAGAAAAAAATGGTTTTAAAGTAAAGTCCGTTTCTCAACTTTGACATCACTTTTTGACAATTTAAAAAAGGGCTAACTTTTGTGTACCCTGACCTGTGTTAAACTCGATTTCTCTGTCAATACTGATGGTAGAGACCTAATTTTAGACTTAAATTTTTGTTGAAATAATAATGAAATCCCAAAACGAGCTCTTGCATGCATTCAACACGAAGGAGGGCACTTTGAGCACTTGTTATAATTGTATTTGTATAAAACGAAAAGAAACTATTAAAAGTGCCAATATTATTGTTTTATTCAAACAAACCCCAAAGCTAAAAATCTTCTTTGTTTTTCTTAGATTTTACCCATTTCGGATTTTTTCAAATATCATAAAATGTGTGGGTTTTTGAGTGCACTTATTACTGAGTTTTTTTTAAATATTCATCTGCAAAAATAAAGTAACTCTACGTTTAACATGCATTTTCTGAAAAAATGACCTCAAAGTCAAAACTTTGTTTCGAGGAAAAAATTTTAACAAAAATAAAACGAATTACGGAACACCCTGTAGAAATAAATGATAGTAATTAAATGATAATTATATTTTGGTGCTATGTACCAAACTATTTATATATTTCATTTATCGAAATTTGCATTTTGTAGGTATGTGCCCATCAAAAAAAAAATACTTTTCCTTGCGAGGTCCACAACCTGTAATCATCATAATATCCTATTTCAATGTGCCCAACAAAGAAAAAATATTCTTTCCGTGCGATGTGCACTACCTGAAAATATTTGGGTAATGAAATTTTTTGCAAGTTTGATGAGCAGCTTTCACATCGTCAAACTTTTGACCAACTTGCAAAAATATCAAAACGTTTTGAAATCCATTGACAAGCCGCTTGATTGAGAGAGTTCACACTTACAAATATACTTGACAAACAAATTGAATAGTCTGAACGCCCCTAATCGCTGAGGAATTGTTAACTTTTTGAAGTGAAAACTTCTTTAGGCGCGTTTGGCACTTTTGCGATGGGGGTAAAGCATTGAACTCGCGACCGACACCATTTTTTGGCTCATCGTATTTCGTATGTAAAGTCGTCATAGCCCAGCGTCTCAGGTTCGAATCCCGGCGATGACTTCCATTTTTTTATTTATTTAAAGTGAAAACATAAATAAAAATTGTCGCCACGGCTGGGATTCGAACCTGAGACCCTGAGTTTAAAAGCCAACGGCTCATTCATTCATTTTAAATTCATTTTTATCTAACTTTTCTTATATCTACTTACATGCTAACAAAAATGTGTAAAACTAGCTTATTTAATAACTTAAACTAGAGCAGCCACAGTAGCTTTTATTTTTTTGTATTCTATTTTTTTTTTGGTTTTTTGTATTTTGTAATTTTTTTTTTTTTTTTTTGTGGGTTTTTGTATTTTTTTTTTTTTTGTTTTTCGGATTTTGCGAATTTTTTTTGTTTGCCACTGTGCCCACCCCCTATACCCTAAGACTTACACGTTAAACCTGTGTAAGCCAGCCATTGGCGACTCGCTATCAATATCCAATTCATGTTGTTGCTCCGACAACCACCAGAACATTTTCGACGTTTTAACAACGTCACGACGATCGCGATCTGAAACCGCCCTACTGAACCGGAGGAGCTCTTCAGCTTCTCCGTCTACTGCGGTGACGTCTCGGTTGTAAAGGAGCCGTCGTTCCACGGACTTACGGCAGACGTGGTAGATTAGCGGAACCGCCAACCTATCCTGAATCAACCCTACCATATCAAAATAGAGGAAAGCCTCCGGTGGGACAAATCCACTGAAGCGCGTTTTCTCCATATATTCAGTGTTGGGGTAATAAGCCCCAAAAATCAGGCCATTGGTCGAGGTCATCGCTCTTGCAGTGTGACCACGAGTCAGTTTTATAATGAAGTTGTCGATCCTGTTTATTTGAGCCCCGTTGTAAAGGACCTCATTAGGATAATATTTTCTGGACTCCGACTCTGGTGTTCTGTGCAATCCAAAACAGGTACGCAGACACTGTCTCTCAAACACCCGAATCTTTTCCATTTGAGACGCTGTAACATTGAACCACACGGGGCACCCATAGACAATCATTGGCCTTATGAAGGCCATGTAGCAAATCACCTTCACTCTGCTATCAAGTTGACTGCTGTGAAACAGTCGCCTTGTCAGAGCAAAAGCTCCCCTAGCCCTGGCCAGAGCCGCATCCATATTTTTGTTAAAATATAGATACTGATCTAGCCAGATGCCAAGGTACTTGACTACTACTTTGTTTGGCAGTGGGTGGCCATGTAGATCAACGATCACCAGCTTTCGCCAGTCCTTTCTCGTATCCCAGGAGGCCCGAGCCAACGAGGTTCTAAACACAATTGTTTCCGATTTCTGGACGTTGATTTTCAACTTCCAGTCATCGCAATATTGCTGGATCTTATCGAAGTCACGCTGCAAAAGTATTCTGATGACTTCGATCTTTGGACCTGTTCTGTACGCAATAAGGTCGTCGGCGTACGCTATAGCATGGTGAAGAGAACCAATTAGATCGCCGGTGAAAATGCTTAATAAAATAGGCGAATTCACCGCCCCCTGTTGTAGACCGTTCTGTATTTTAAAAGTTCTGGTAGAAGTTATATTGCAACTTTTCACAACAAACGTTCTACCATGAAGCATGTCATTAAGAATATAAAGCAGTGGTTTGCTCATGCCATATCTGATCAACTTATAGAAAAGACCGTCTAACAAAACGGTATCGAAAGCCTTCTCCAAGTCAACCAGACATGCACCCGTACACTGATTTTTAGCTTTGTTCCATTGAATATCTGATACTAGTTTAAACGCGGCATGTGTGGTATCATGGCCCGCCTTAAAACCGAACTGATTTTCTGGAATAATATGTTTGTCCTCAGCCCATGTGGACAGAGCTCTATTGAGAACTTTCTCGAATACCTTGCTGATACTCGGGAGAAGACTAATTGACCGGAGATTTGCTGGATTGGAACCATCCTTACCTTTTTTAAGGAGAGGATGGACCACTGCCGTCTTCCAACGCACTGGATAATATGCATTATTCAGCGCATTGTTGAACAACGTGGTGTATATGTCCACCGCTTCCGCAGGGAGGTTTCGCAGCACAATATTGGGTATGCCGTCGACTCCTGCTGACTTCTTTTTCTTTATTTTGTGAAAGATGTCCAAGAGGTCCATCTTAGAAACGAACAGGGTGTTATCCCCGTTTCGCTGGGCGATGACTGCATTTGCAAGTCGGTCGTCATTGAACCTAGTGAAACCAGGATTCTCGGATCGCCAATGCGAGATCTCGTCTCTAAGATAGAAGTGTCCAAAGAAGGCTCTATTCTCAAGGTCGTAATTCGGGCGAATGCACTCATTCACCTTATATACTCGCTCGAAAAAAGCACCCACCGTTTCTACCTTCTCTTGAGCATCTTCTACTATAAAGTGGTCATCATCCAAGATGGCCTCATCCGGATCTATCCCTATTGTCAAAAGTAAGTTTTTGTTCTCTGTCGTCCTTTGGAGTTTAATACCCTGAAGGTCATTTTGATCTTTTCTCCTAAAAATTTTATTTATTTCCGGAAACATACTCGGGTTGTTGGACTGTACAGCCCGAATTTTGTTGTTCCAGAAAAGAGATATAGATATTCTGTAATTTTCTTTTATTAACTGTTGGAGATTTTTGATCTGTGACTTCAGAGTTCTAATCTCCAAATCGTGTCGGTCAGTTAACCTCCTGTGCAAGAGTTTGAGTCTCGACAGGTGCCTAATTTTTTGTTTGTAAAGTGCGTCGATTGTCGCGTTTCTGTACATGTTCGTCGAGTCATGTTGCCTTTATTTAGGAACTGTCCTGTCCATTGTGCTACGGATTGCATCCTCCATACGTTGCAGGTACCCATCGATCTCAACGTTCGACAGATTCCTGTTGCATGGAGGCGCTATACCGTTCGAACGAAGTTCCCTTGAGACGGCACCGGAAAAGCGCGGCCAACGTGTCTTACCGTAGTTGTAAGAGTGCGTCGGCACGTACTCCTCCAGTTCCACAAGGTCGTTCGGAAGCAGTATGACGGCGGCAAGTCCACAGTGGTCACTGTCATACTCAACCGTCGTCAAACAATTTTTCGTCCGTCGAAGAATGTCGTCGGTCAGTTTTAGTCTTGAGTCTAAAAGCAATAGATCCAAATAAGCGCCACTTCGAGGATATGAAGGCCTGTCAGTAGCTAGCAGATCGACTTTACACTCAATGCTGTGGAGCCCCAGCCAATTGAATAGCTGGGTCCCCCTTGGATTGGCTAATTGATTTCCCCAATCTTGGTGTTTAGCATTGTAATCACCGGCCAAAAGGAAATAGTTTTCTTCTGAGTTCAGTTTCAGACATCGAAAAAGTGTTTCAAGCTCTGTTATAAAACATGAATTTGGAGAAGCCTCCGGCGCATAGATCGCGACCACATACAAGCGCCTCCCCTGTTGGAGAGGGATGCATACTATACACGCTTCAAGCAACCGGAATCGGCGTACTTCACCACTATATATTACCTTATGAGCAATGCCCTTACGTATGAAGATCGCAACCCCACTCCCGAAAGTCGAGTTGGGTCGGTCCCTCCTTACGATATTGTAATTATTATTCGTCAAATTGTGATGCTGGTTTAGCCTAGTTTCGCTAACCATACATACATCAGGACGTTGGTCTTTTAACAACTCAGAGAAGTTGGTTCGTCGTTCTACCCTAACTAGCGAATTCACATTCACGGCTAGGATCTTGAAAGGCCTCTCCGGCAGCGCGCCCGTTAACCCAAAAATTGCGCAAGCGAAGGCACTGCACGGTAGATTACATCCACCCTACGCGCCTGCTCACTTATTTGCCGTGATAGTTCACTCATTTGTGCCTGAATGACACGCAGAGCGACCATCACCTCTGACTTCCCAGTCGCAGCCTTAGACACAGATGGCTGTGCGGCCGCTTTCTGAGGAGTCTGTACCGTTTTCCCAGCCCCCCACGCCATTTGGGCGTAAGAGACTTCGGGAACGACGGCCCTTGGAATTGGTCTGGCTGTTTGCCTTCCCTCATCCTTAGTTGCTGTGGGAGCAGCTTTTTTTGATTTTTTTATAATTTGGTATCGAGGACAACCCCGATAATTAGCAGGGTGCCCATCTCCACCACAGAGAACGCACTTCAGTAGGGTCTTGTCTTCGACCCTTGTCTCACCGAGCTTATGCTATTTGTCATTGTGGTTCTCTCCACACTTGACGCACCTCGACTGCATTTGGCAGTTGAATGCGGCGTGACCGAACCGTTGGCAACGAAGACATTGTAAAATGTCCCCGTGCCTGTTTAATTTTTCCCATCTTACCATCTGGTAGTCCAGGACGGAGATTTTCCTTAGACTCTCCAGACGGCTATTGGGTGATAGGGTGACGAGGAACATCGGCAATAGCCGCTTCTCCCGTCTTGCCTTGGCCGTGGTGAACGACTTGACCCCGATGAACTCGAGATCGTCGCCCGCCAACCTGCGGAGTTCAACTAAGAGCTCCTCTGGGTCAGAGTTCTACCCCTTTCAACAACATGCATTTTGGTTTCTCCTCTTTGGGAGTAAAAGTAAAATGTTCGGTGGCTGTCACTTTCAACAACTCCCGAACGATCTTATGGTCACCAATGTTTTCACATTGGATCGCATGCCGATCTTGACCTAATCGTTTTATAGTAAATTTATCGCCAATGGCGGACTTAACTATGTTTTTCGTTGCTTTGAAATCCATTTTTAGGGTGTTTATAGGGGGCACCCTGCTTTTTTGTGGCTTCTTCTGCTGTTGTTGTGCTGGCTGCTGCTGTTGTTCTGCTGGCTGCTTCTGCTGCTTTCGGGCTTGATTCTGGCTCGTTGTCGCGGCTTTTATAGCCGCGGTCCCCCGTGGCTGCTCATTGGTAGCAGTTTTCATATTTACTTCAGCTTTAGTCCCGCGTTGCTGCACGGGCGCAGTTTTTTTGTTAGCCGCTTTTTCTGCAGCTGCTGGTCGCTGTTGTTTTGGCGCATCAACTTTTGATTGCGACTGTTGTTGATGCGCCTCCTTCTCCGCTCGTCTACGAGCCTCTTGCCTTTGTCTTATTTCGGCAATTTCTTTGCTTAGCTTTCCCACTGTCTCGGTGAGAAACCGCATCCGCTTTAAGTCTTCGTCGTTGTTGTCGTTGTTGTCGTTGTTATCGTTGTAGTCGTTGTTGTTTTCTGCCAAGGCAGCGAACGAATTGCCGCTACCTGTATAACGGCCCTCGCCACCGTTTGACTCATAGTCGTAAGTCGAATTGAGACTTACGATGCTTTCAGAACTGATCGACATTCCATCGTCGTCGACCTCCTCTGCCGCTCCCTTCGCCTTCTGCTTTCGGGGCACTAAATTCGGCTTTACCTTTAGGCGCCGCCTCCTTTTAACTGCAGTTGTCTCTGCTGTTGTTGCGGTTTTTGCCGCTATCGGTTTTGCGGTTGTTTCCGCTGCTGTATTGTTTGTTGTTGTTGTTGTTGCTTCCAACAACGTTTTACTCGCAGAGGCATCTTTCGATGCCCCTGCCCTTTTCTCCTTTACCATTTGCTTTTCTTCCCAATGGATCACGTTTTCTACCTCTCTGTTGTGAAAAAAAGCTTCCAAAATTTTGGTCGCCTCTGAGTGGGATTTGATCCCACGACCCTCGGCATCAGAGTCCGCCACTCTACCACTCTGTTAACTTTTAGTTATCAAAATGATAACTTAATTTGCACTTAAACTTGCACTCACTTGTAAAAACACTGACACTGCTCTGCTAAAGTCTTTCCTGCGCGAAAGTCAAAGATCGACCAAAGCCAACGGCCCTGCCATTGAGCTAAGAACAACCTTAATTTTGATGTTGCTAAATGACTTAAAAGAGTGTAATAGCAACATTACCTAGTAATATTACTTATACCGACTCGGAGAAATACAGAGAAGAAAGAAAGGAATTGAAGGACAGAGAAAAATTTATGCAACGCAGAAAAAATATAAAGCACCAGATATTTTTTTTTTTAATTCTGTTTTCACTTCTGTCGGTACTCCCGGAGTGCTATTTTTTTTTTTTTTTTTGTGCGAGTGCGGAAAATGCTCTTGAGAGTCAGTGGCTTTTTACTTAATGTAAAACAAAAGGGGTTGAAGACTTTGGTGAGAGTTTCATTATTTTGGAAGGGAGCATTGTAGAGCACAGCATCAGTTGCCTTGTTTTTTTTTTTTTCTTTTTTTTTTTTTAAGGTGTGCGCCTTCAAGGGGCTATAAATACCCTTATAATGTTATAGAACACAGTGCGAGCAGTTAGGAAAATAGGAGGGGATTTAATAGGAGACACCGATGCTCGTTGCTTTTGAATTTTTGTAAATCGTAGTATAGGGGAAAACAGAGCCAGGTAAAGCATTCCACATACGGGTGGAGTGATTAAAATAAGAATCTCTATACTTGTTTGTACGCCCGACTTTGTGCTCAATGATGTCCACTATTCCACGGGGCATTTCTCTCGTGGATGAATGAAGTGCAAGCGAGAAAAAAATCGAGATAGAAATATAGCTGCCCGGACATGCACGGGCTTCTTTTTCAAAACATTGAAAATATGCGCCGTGTAATAGCCGAACATGTCTGCAAGTATAATACAGAGAAGAGCTGCATCAAAGAGAAAAAAATGACTTCCCCTACGTCTCAACTTCCTCCTCTGGCATTGACTGTTAATGCCCCCCTTACAGCCGAAGTTCTGGCAGAGCACCTATCCAAGGAATCGGAGTCTATACAACTCAATTTTGCAAAGGAAATTTCGTCACTGAGAAATGATTTTCTCCTTAAGATTGAAGCTATTTCTTCTAGCTGGAGTCGGCAATTTGAACAATTAAATAAAGTTGTCCTCAACATAATTGAACATGTCAATCAGCTTGAAGAAAATATCAAAAAAGATGCCCTACACCAACATGTGGAAATAACAATAGGTACTGCAAAAACAATGCACTGCTTTGCAAAAAAAAGAGGTCTCATGTGATGCAATACTCTTTGGTATACCTGTCTCTGTCTTGCCCGATGAGAACTTAACCAACTTGTTCAATAAACTGTGCCACACAATTAAATGCCAGCCACTCTCACAAACATTTTTCGCACTAAGAAACCCAACAGCGGTTCATCACCATCTCCCATCGCCATAAAGTTTTGCCGTCCCGTTGATAGAAACACCGTTCTGAAGTCAGCTGCAAACCATCGTAAACCACATTCAACCGAACTTTGTTTACGTGATCTTGGCATCGACACTATATCTGCACCCAATCGCAGCTGTGCAAACACGCTTTCTTCTAAACAGTGCTCTTGGTTTAAAACGAAAAAAGCAACTCTTTGCCGTGCATACTAAACAAATGGAAATGTGTATGTGAGGAGACCAAGAGATCATCGAATGGTAGAAGCTTTCTCATTGAAAGCTCTCAAGATCTGATAACTGCTGCTGCCTGATGGTACTACTGCTGCTGTGACTGCGACTCATCAATGATCAACATAAATATTTACTTTCTATTTGATTTGCTGTAAGCTTTTGAATATTTACTTTGATTTTCAATTTAATCCAATTCTAAATTATTATTATTATTTTTTTTTCTTTTTGCTTTTTATCTTTTCTTTTTACTTGCATTCCTTGTTTCTAAATACTTTTCCTTGTTCTTTTCACCTATACTTCCGTCTATTTCCATATTGCCCTTTTCTGTTTGTGTTTGAATCTTTGAATTTGTATTTTCAATTCAATTTCGCTGTCAAATATGCGAAACAGTATGGATGAAAATTCGACGGCCACTCTTGTTAAAATTATTTCTAATCGTTGTGATGGTTTAAGAGTTTGTTATTTAAATGCACGTAGTCTTAATGTTTGCAAGCTAGATTGTCTAAAATATTTGTTTTCTCTTTCTTCTATTGATGTGATTTGTGTTAGTGAAACTTGGTTTAAGCCTGATGTATGTGATACGGCGTATGATATACCTGACTTCAAGATATTTAGAAATGATTGAGTTGCTGACACCTTTGGTGGAGGTGTTGCTATCTATAATTGTAGGTCAACTATTAAAGCTAAATTAGCTATAAAATCCAGTGCAGAGAACATTGAATTCTTAATTATAGAAGCCAGTGATTGTGATGTCAAATGCCTAATTGAGTGTGTATACATATAATGACAAAAGAAATATTTCGTCTGATCTTTTCTTTTCTGTGCTAGGTGATTTTGCTCCCATTTATGAACACAGGATTTTTTGCGGTGATTTCAATGCTGACGTTCTCAAACAAAGATTCGTTGTCCTTCCAGATGAGTGATTTGGTGTCATCAGTTGGCATGAGTGTAGTGAATAGGACTTATCCAACCCTTTTTGCCCCTAACTGCTCTCCCAGTCTTCTTGATCTAATAATTGTGTCAAATAGCTTGTCCGTAAATTTGTTTGATCAGATATCACTTGATATATCTGATCATGATCTTCTCTTTTGAACTTACAACATCCAACTAATGCGGTCTAGCAGCAATGAAACATTTTCATATAAAGATTTTAGATCAATCGACATTAATAATCTCCAAAGTGCTGTAAATATGGCTCCCTGGTTAGATTGTCGCCTTCAATCAAATGCTAATGACAAAGTCAATTCGCTGCAGAATATTTAGCTTCAACTTTATAATCAGTGTGTTCCCACCAGAACTGTAAGAATAATTAATAATCGATGCCCCTGGTTCACGTCGGCGATGTTGATTTCTATCAAAAGTAGAAGTATATACTTTTGATAGCAATCAACATCGCCGACGTGAACCAGGGGCATCGATTATTATTAATTATTCTTACAGTTTTGGTGGGAACACACTGATAGCAGATGGAAACGTAGTCCAACAGCTTCTAATTGGAGAGCTTTTGTACTGGCTCGGAACCAGACTCCGAGCATCCAAATCAAACTATTATGCTTCCAAGCTAAATACAAGTAAAAAAAAAAAAAATAAAAATACGACGCGTTGTATTGAAAAATAATAGTTGTTGTTCATACATACGTAAGACAGCTATGGACAAAGAAATAGCACACTATTAAGAAAAATCATAAATTCAAAATTTCCGTAATGTGAAATGGTTGTGATGTTTCTTTTTCTTCGGGTATGTAGATTTGATAAACAAGTGCAGTCTATCAAGCCTAAAAAGTACCGCAACTTTTGTATCGTCCTAAGTGCGAAGCGTACAATCCTAAGTATACTTTAAAGACGGTGAAACATGGAGTGGGAAATTGAATGGTCTTCGTCGTTTCCTGGTATGGGGTGGGACCATTGGTTAGGATTGATGTCAAAATGGATAAATTCGCTTATTTTGCTATACTGAAGAATACAATGGAACCATGTTCAATGTTCAATGTTCAATGTTGTCAGCGTGTATTTTTTCGTCAACCGACGCAATTAACTTGTAAAACTCTTCTTTCCATTGACAAATGTTTTCGGAGTTTATGTTCAAATTGTATCCGCAGAATTCTGCCAACGACTTCCATTCTTCGTAGAACAATATTTTTGTCTCTATGACGTGGTTTGCTATCCGTTTGATCAATCCTTCATCATCCAAAAATATGCATCTCAAAATGTAGTTGAAATGAAGCTTCAATGTTTCCACAAATAATGGTGCGAGACCGGTTTCTACCAGTAACATTTTATTTGGTGTGCACTGCGGCAGTTTGAAAATTCGTTTTAAAAAGTAACGAAGTAGTTTTTCCACTGTATTGTATTGTATTGTACAATGGAACCATATTCCTTTGTGTTCATGCCAATTAAGTGGATATTCATGCATGACAATGACCCCAAACACGCATCAAATATAGTAAAAGCATTGAATAACTATGTATAGAAGTGACACCGGAGAAAATCGCCACAAGGAGTTCTTATGTCGCTAGTGTCGTCGGAGTCGGAGCTAGTTAATTCACCAACCTTTTTGCAAATTTAGTCCCAAAGGATATTTTTTATTATTGTTTATTATTAGGTGCGTTTTTTTTATGCTAGTATATAGTACAGCATTCCAGTTAAAAAAAAAAACGATCTATCCACAGTATTTTCAGTTATATATTCAGCAACCAGATGGTGCTCAACGTAAAGGTTTGCTGTTACTTTTCAAAGCTCTCTGTGAAATTTAAGATGAAACAAAATCACACTCATACCAGGTTTGTTTCGTTATTTGTTCTATCAAATGTATACCGAAACAAAGCCGGGTATGAATTTGTAATTTTTTTCTTATTTTCCATACATCAGATTCTCTGTTACAGCTCTATTTTACAGTTTTTAGAGGCATCGTCCAGCAGTGAAGAAAGCTCTATGTCAAAGTCAGCTATTCTGTTGAAAAAACTTTCGGGTTTGTTTGAAGAGTATGTAAAAAGATTTTAGAAACTAATCTTTGATGAGATTTTCCATTGGCAAACAGAATCAATTTATTTTTTATCCAAATCTGTGGAAAAGCAATTTTACACTATTGACCAGTCCTTCCGATAGATTAAGAAAGAAAATAAGTTGATTCTATTTACAAAACCATGAAATTGAACTAAAATACTACCGCGTAAATAAACACAACCCAAATAAATTTAAGTTGAAACACGTAATGCTAGTCCCAAACATGAATTTCTATTGGAGAATGTTTGACTTTCATACATATATCTTTCCCTTTTGATCATTTTCTACTGCTTTGTTTGTTTGTTTGATTTGTATTTTACTTGCATTAGGCTATATTTTTTAGTCAAATAATTCCATAAGGAAAGCTATTAGCTTCAGCATAAAAGAACTAGTGCAAAATCCTGTGTTATATACACCACCAGGTAAAAAATAGGGCGAAAATTCAAAATGAATATAATTTTTATTTCTTAAATTTTTAATCGAGAGAAAAAATTTCTTTGCAAATACCACATTTTTTTTTAACACGTCCTTTCGAAAAGCTTTGATGAAATGAAATCAATGGTGGTGCCATCTTATTTTCAAAGCTAGAAATTATTAATCTACAGCAATGCCATCCCTGTTTTTACTGTGGAAAATCACGACAGTAAAATAATTTGTTGTTGTTCCCCAAGGGAAATTTTTACTGTACTATATACTAGCATAAAAAAAACACACCTATTGTTTCGTTGGTTACCGATGAGGTTGTTAAGATTAAAAATGGTATTAAACTGTTCTACGGGAACATTTAAGCCCTGCGTCGTTTCTTTCGAACCTTTCAATACATTCAAATAGTATTTGTGTGGCAAAGTTCTATTCAAACAAAAATATTCTTCCTCTTCGATTGTTTCCAGTTTTCTCCTTTTAGTTTCTATGGACATCGAAGAAGAAGACTCTCTTTTTTTATTGGCAGTACTCTTTAAAAGTAAAATTATTGAAGGATTTTTGAATAATTTGTATATTAATATAGAAAAAACGTTGTAATTACTCTCCAGTATTAAAAAAAGAACCCACTCTGCTACTATGTCTCTCACACTCACGCATCATTTGATACTAACACTTCTGCATAAAGCTTTCCTTAGAATAGTCAGTTTATTGATTCTTTATTTCGTTTTCATTAGGGTTATGTGAATCTATGTAATTGTTAAATGGTGAAACAAAGATATTTTCATCGTCTACTGATTCCAGTTTTCTCCTCTTCATTTCAATGGATGTCTGCTCCATAAATTCTCTTTTTTTATTAGCTGAACTATTTGAACTTAAAAAAAAGTTATTGATAACAAATAAGTACTCCGATGTAAGCTGCCGCTTCTCACTCAAGCACATTATTAGATACTTACACTTCTTTCAGTATACATCCTTCCTTGGAATCGACAGTGTTTTGATTTCTTATGTTTTTTTTTTTAAATAACATTTAGGAACTGCACCGTGAAGCAATCGTAACCGCATACCGCCTGAGGCCAAATCTTTTTTTTTTTTAATGATCGGCGCAAATATTAAACGGTGGCAACGGTAGGTTCTCTTTCATTTCTTTTAAGTTACAATTTCCCGAATTTAAAAACCAAATATTGCGGCGATTTGGGTCTTTTGGTAACTTAAAACGAGTAACTCCCGATCCATTACTATTTTTACAATATTTAAAATTACAAAACACCATTTTTCAACTAATTAATTATTCAAAGATTTTATTTTCAAAACTAGAGATTGTTGTCGCTTCTCAATACCATTTTCAGAAATAAATCCCTTAAGGAACATATTTTAAAACCTAAACTGCCAAATCACCCTTATTTCAAAATAGTTTGTGTATGAAATAAGCAAAGCAGAAACAAAAACATAAACAATAATAAAAAGTGTGACTATTGCTAGGTAACAATCTTCTTATGCCGAGTTTGAGAAAGTTGTTTAATTCGGGTGTCAGCTTCTATATAAAGTTATTCAATGGTAAAAGCTTGACTCGTGGATGAACAAATCGATGTCCTAACCTGGCCAGCTCAAAGTCCCGATCTTAATCCCATAGAACACTTATGGAATGATGTTAAAGTCAAAATTGGGCAGACAAAATTTAAAAATTCAAACGAACTTTGGGCCGGAATCAAAGAAGCTTTGTACTCTATCCCGCAAAGTAGATGCCAGGCGTTAGTTGAAAGCTTACCAAGGAGGTGCCAAGCTACTTTAAAAAATCGTGGTCAACCAACTAAGAACTAACTTCGTTATACCAAAATTTATGAAAAAAAAAATATTTTCACTAAAAATATTTTTTTTGAACGACTTGTCCACAAGAAATTTGATCATCATTGCAAAATTTATTGTTAAAAATTGAATTGTAAAGAAATAATTCCCTATTACTAATTATTATTAATCCTTAGAAGTCACTTCATGTCATAAAATAGGAGATAAAATATTTATTGTATATATATATGATTAAGTTCAAAAGGAAAAAATAAATGCAGTTTTCATAAGAAAATTAATGAGTGTGCTATTTCTTTGTCCATAGCTGTTTTTACCACAGACAAATGTCAAACTAGACAAAGGAAGCTATTAATTGCGAAAGTCTATGAATATAAAAGCTGTTATTCATTAAAAACACTAAAAAAAAAATTTATTCAACTTTTGACAGAAATCAAGTTTTGGTGGGAGCACACTGATAGCAGATGGAAACGTAGTCCAACAGCTTCTAATTGGAGAGCTTTTGTACTGGCTCGGAACCAGACTACCACTACTATCCGAGCATCCAAATCAAACTATTATGCTTTCAAGCTAAATGCAAGTGAAAAAAAAAAATGGGCACGACTGGGTCGCACGAACTTGCGATTGTGTGCTAAGTACAATACCAAAATATTAAGGCTGAATAAAAGGTTTTAGAATTAGCTCTAAATACATTTTGGTGATTTTAGGGTTGCCACCTACACACTAATTATGAAAATTGAATTAAATCACATAAAATATTTAAAAAAATTTAATTAAATATTTCAAAGGTTTCAAACGAAAATCTAAAAACGCCATTCTTTTGCAGTTGCTAGTACATATAAACAGTGAAAGTTTAACCAAAATCGTTAGAGCCGTTTTATAAAAAACCGGTTTTTTATTTTTAATTTTTTTAAAAAATGAGGTTTCAAAAATTTTTGTACACAAATTTTAAGATCTTGCTAAAAGGTGTATTGACAAAGCATTTGAAATAAATCAAAGATACAGTTTAGAAAATATTCGAAAGGACAAATTTCTTTTAAAAAAATTATTGAAAATTCGAAAAAAACTAGATTTTTTCAAATGTGGATATGCAGTCTTTCTTAAACAACATACGAATTCTTGAATACAAAATTTGTTCAAAATCGTGTGAACCATTAGCGAGAAAGTCGGTTTTGAAAAAAACGGTACTATGGGGGGTACCGTTCATAGACTTTTTCTTAAAAAATTTTTTATATCATAAGAAAAGCTATTCAAAAATAATACTTTACGTAAGATTTTATCAAAATCGTTAGAGCCGTTTTCGAGAAAAATAGGTATTATCATATCGGTTGTATGGCAGGTACCGTTATTTCAAGACCTAGAGATTCAATTCCAAAAACCCCTCTGTAGGCTGCCCCAGAGACTATAACTGCAAATTTTGAAGAAAATCGGTCAAGCGGTTCAGGCTGTAGATCCATATACAGACAGACGGACATACAGACAGACAGACAGACAGACAGACAGACAGAATTGCAGGACCCACTTTTTTCGTATTCTCTACCATCGTAATGTCAGATTTTATTGTTATCTCAAAATTTTTTTTCTGCACGATTGCAAGACTTGCCTTATAGTACCTATAATCGCAAGTAAAAATACGACGCGTTGTATTGAAAAATAATAGTTGTTGTTCATACATCCTACTAATATTATAAAAGTGAAACTTTGTATGTGTGGATGTATGTTTGTTACTCTTTCACGCAAAAACTACTGAATGGATTTCAATTAAACTTTCCAATAATATAGCTTATACATCAGAGTAACACATAGAATATAATTTATCCCTAAATTCCCACGGGAACGGGAACGTATACGGGAATTTAGAAACTACAAAACCGATTTCAAACATTTTTCCACTGTTAGAATGCTTCATTATCCCCGAGTAACATAAAAACTAATTCATCCCCATATTCCTACGGTTCCCTATATTCCCACCGGAGCAGGAACGTATACGGGAACTTTGCCACTACAGCACCGATTTCCAAAATTCTTTCACCGTTAGAATGCTACACTATCCCCGAGTAACATAAAAACTAATTCATCCCCATATTCCTACGGTTCCCTATATTCCCACGGGAGCAGGAACGTATACGGGAACTTTGACACTACAACAACGATTTCAAAAATTCTTCCACCGTTAGAATGCTACATTATCCTTGTGTAACATTAACTTTAATTCATCCACATATTCCTACGGGAACGGGAGTCCTTACAAATATAATAAGTGTGAAACGAGCTCTGTCTGTCCGTCGTTCTATGTTACCATCTCCCACCCAAACTAATAAATCGATTTAAATGAAATCTTGTACAAAGATTGTTCAGAACCTGAGAAATGAGACATAGACTATATATTTTGTCCCTATATTCCCACGGGAGCAGGAACGTTTACGGGAACTTTTACACTACAGCACCGATTTCAAAAATTCTTCCACCGTTTGAATGCTCCATAATCCCGGAGTAACATTAACTTTAACTTATCCACATATTCCCACGAAAACGGTCACCATATTCCCACGGGAACGGGAGTCTTTACTAGTATTGAAAATGCGAATGTAGCTATGTCGGTATGTTTTTCGTATGTCTCCCGTTCAAACTGCTAAACAGATTTTATTAAATTACGAAGTCGCGGGCACAGCTAGTACGTAATATATGTACCACAGACAAATGTCAAACTAGACAAAGGAAGCTATTAATTGCGAAAGTCTATGAATATAAAAGCTTTTATTCATTAAAAACACAAAAAAAAAAATACACTAAAATATATACATTTATGAGAATATCAACGAAACTAGAAGTGAATCTTTTCTGAACATTTTCCTACCGATGCCTTCCTTAGAACACCCGAGAAATAGAAAAATTAAAGTTGGTTGTTCTATTGATAGCACACAGAAAAAAATTTTTAATTATAGTCTTGACAATATAGTCAAGGGTTTTGCTAATTTAAGTGATTTAAAATTAAATACGTCCGATAACTTGACAAATAGTAATAGTATAACCGTCGCTACGGAGGTTTTTAACTCCTTGAAAATCCCTCATGCTGTTAAGGACCTCCCAAGCTTTGATGGAAATCCAAGGTTATTATACGACTTTTTAAGCAATGTTGAAGAAATATTGAGTTTTTTGCCAAATATCTATCGAAGGGATTTCTGACCATGATTTACTTTCTTGCACCTACAATATTGATTTTTCTAACATCTTAACTTTATCTTTATCTTTATCTGCTTCATCAAGTAATCTATCGTTTTATTATCAAAATGCAGGAGGTATAAGAACTAAGCTTGATTCGTTATATCTTACTTTCTCATCATGTTCATATGATATTATATTATTGACCGAAACTTGGTTAAACGAAAATCACTTAACATCTGAATTATTTAACTCTGATTACACTGTATTTAGAAAAGATAGATCTTACTTAATTACTGGCAAAGAAAGAGGGGGTGGTGTTATAATCGCCATTCGCTCGTCTTTATCATGTAAAGAAATTAATTTACAATCAAGTAGTACATCAACAACTAATTTTGATATTGATCAGTTAATTGTTTCACTAACTTTAAATGGAAGTATTGAATTATTTGTTATTATTAATTATATACTTCCAGGAAGTTCTAGTGAGTGTTATAATATATTTCTGATGAATTGTAAATCTATTTTTGAAAACTTAAGTCCATTACAACACATTATTTGTATTGGTGATTTTAACCAAGGTGATATTAAGTGGCTATTTGACTCAGATGAAAATTATTTGGTCCCATTTAATATTAGAACTGAAATTGAGATTAATTTAATAGACTTCTTTAGTCAATTTGACTTTATTCAAATAAATCATATTCCTAATAGCTTAGGTCGAACTCTTGACCTTATTTTTGTTGACAAGGAATTTAATATATATGTAGAAAAATCAGATACGCCAATTGTTGAAAACACTATAAATCATACTGCAGTAGAAGGAACAATTTGTTTTTTTAATTATATGAAAAATGTTGCTAACGATAACACTTTTGTACATAATTATAACAAGGCTAACTTTGATGCAATGAACGAGTATTTCTTATCTATTCCATGGGGCTCATGCATATCGAAAACTGATTTAAATGTTGCTTATGATAACTTAATATCTATTATCAATGAAGCTGTACGCAGATTCGTTCCAAATAAAAGAATCAAATCTTGCACTAATCCGGTATGGTCCAATAAGAGACTAGTAAATCTTAAAAATAGAAAAAATAAATCATTCAAGCTACTCAGAAGCAAAAGCGATGATGAAAATTTGCGGAATAATTATTTGATTCTACAAAAAGAATTCGACACACTAAATAAATTTTTATATCGTGCTTATTTGATCTCTTTAGAAGCAAATATTAAACACAATAGTGACTCTTTTTGGAAATACATTAACCTTAAGCGTAAAACTAATGGGTATCCAAGCTGTATGAAGTATCTCAACAATTCAACGAGTAATATTCAGGAAATTTGTAACCTCTTTGCAACTTATTTTCAGTCAGTTTATTCCTCTAAGCCTCAAGCTCATGTAGATTTACCAAAAGTATCTGCCATTGTTAACATTGGGTCTTTAGATTTAAATTTGTCTGACGTTAAGTCAGCTTTGTTGGGTTTAGATACTAATAAAACGGCAGGTTCTGATGTGATCCCTCAAATTTTACTGTTGAAATGTGCTACATCCTTAGCTATTCCACTGACGGATATTTTTAACCTATCGCTTTCGACAGGTAAATTTTTAGAGGGTTGGAAACAGTCCTTTATAATACCAGTTTTTAAATCAGGGTCGAAACAGGAAATTATAAATTATAGGCCAATCTGCAAAATATCTGCTCTGCCTAAATTATTTAAAAAAAATAGTTTGTGATAAACTAACCTTTCAATTAAGAGGTTTTATATCGGATTTCCAACACGAATTCATCTCCGGAAGATCTACATCCACTAATCTTTCGTTATTAACGAAGCATATTATAAATGACTTTGAATCAAACTGTCAAACTGATATTATCTTTACAGATTTTGCCAAGGCATTCGATCGCGTAAGCCATCATATTCTATTGAATAAACTTTTGAAATTAGGGTTTCACTCTAAACTTCTTGATTGGTTGAAGTCTTACATAACATCCAGAGTTCAAGTAGTCAGGATTGATAAATGTCATTCTTAACACATTCTGGTACCATCTGGTGTCCCTCAGGGTAGCCATTTAGGACCATTATTGTTCCTTCTCTTTATCAATGATATTCCTAATATATTCTCAAAATCTCAATGCCTTCTTTTCGCAGATGATCTTAAACTATATCGTAGTATAAACAGCCTTGATGATTGTGCTTTATTGAATGCTGATTTGAATGAATTAGCAAAATGGTGCAGATTAAACTTTTTGCATCTAAACATCTCGAAGTGCCAAGTTTTGTCACGTTATCGTAAAACTTCACCGATTTTTTATGATTATCAAATTGATAATACTTCTTTGGATCGTGTAGTGCAAAAAAAAGATCTGGGTGTTATTCTTGACACCAAGCTTTCTTTCCTTCCTCATATTGACTACATTATAAACAAATCTTACCAAATGCTTGGATTTATCAAAAGAAACAGCAAAGAATTTACAGATCCATATACTATTAAAACTCTGTTTATAGCTCTCGTCCGATCATTACTTGAGTACTGCAGCACGGTTTGGAACCCTTACTATAATAATTCATGCGTAAGAATAGAAAAAAATCCAAAAAATATTTCGCGGTTTATGTACTATAAACTTCACTGGAATAATGGCATTCCATCATATGAAACTAGATGTCTCTTATTTGGTATGCAAAGTTTGGCCAATCGACGTACATATTTTGCGATAATGTTTATTAGAGATATCCTTACTTACCATATAAAGTGCCCCCAACTTCTTGCACTAATATCTATTCGTGTTCCTAATTATAACTCTATAAGTCTTGTCCTTTTTCACGAGCAATATCATAGATCAAATTATGGTCGCAATGAACCAGTTTCACGTTGCATCAGAGAAGCCAATTTAGTTTGTACTAGATTAGACTTTTTTAGAAATCGTGCCAGAGATACCTTTAAAAAGTATGTTCTAAATGTACTTAGGGAATTTTGAATTTCATGTATGTATATACAATTTATTATTTAGTTAATTTTAATAGTGTTGCTTTTGTTTTAAAAACTGTAATCTATTAGTCTATAAAAGAATTTTGTTCTTTGAATGATGAAACGAAATAAATAAATAAGTCTTCATTTCAATTTCGTGACTTCAAGGCTGTTAATATTGATAACTTGCAAGTTAATGCTCATAATTGCCCATGGAATAGTTGTTACAGCTTGTACAACGTTGATGATAAAGTCGATTTATTTCAGCATTTTTTGCTTGAACTTTACCATAAACATGTCCCGTTGAAAACTGTCATAATAAGAAACAAAAACTGTCCATGGTTTACTAATGAAGTGTTAAATTTAATCAAAAGTCGTCGCAAGCTCTATGCAAGATGGAAAAATAACTCTACAAGTTTAAACTGGGAGATCTTTTGTTGAGCTCGAAATGACGCAACGTATGTTAACCGCAGAGCTAAAAAGATATATTTTGAATCAAAACTAAGTCCTAATCAGTCCTCTAAGAAGTTCTGGAGTAGCTTACGTACGTTTGGAATTGGTAGAAAAGAAGAAGTTTACAACTATCCCAATCCAAATGACCGAAACACTAGTTTTGTAGCCAATAACATTTTTTTTTTTTTTTTTTTTTTTTTTTTTAAAAAGAGGAGGCTTATATGCTAATCTGGAGAACTCAGACCTAATATCCAGTCCATTGTACTACCAGAGTAGCAGCCTTCCCTTTTTTTTGTGTTGCAGTAGTTGGAAATAAGTTGTTAGTAATTTCACATATATAACCTCAAGGGCGGCGTCCATATGAAACTGGGAGGCTGAAAGAAAAGTAGATGCCCAGAGCGGGATTCGAACCCACGCATCCGGCCTCTCTACCAAACACTCTACCACTGCACCACGGCCGCCCTCTAGCCAATAACATGCAAACAACAAATTTTATGCCTAACAACTTAGCTTTTTATGAAGCCTCCACAGAATTTGACTTTGAGGTGGTTACTGAAAATGAATTGGTCTTAAACATTCTCTCTATAAAATCCAATTCTATCGGTGAAGATGGAATTCCAATTCGTTTTGTTAAATTAATTTTACCGCAAATCATATCTATCTTCACCCATATTATATATTTTTGTATCACGACCTCTTCATATCCTGAATGTTGGAAACGTGCAACCCAAAAAAAAACAACCCTTTAAGCAGTGCTTATTTTCGGCCCATAAGTATTTTGCCTTGCCTTTCGAAAGTCTTCGAAAAAGTTTTATCGCACCAGATCTCTAACTATGTAAGGAGTCAAAACTTTTTATCTTCGGTGCAGTCAGGCTTTAGGGCAGAGCATAGTTGCTCTACGGCGATGGTTGAAGTACTTGACGATATCAGAATCCAGTTTGATCAAGGTATGTTAACGCTACTATGCTTGCTTGACTTTGCAAAAGCATTTGACTGAGTCAATCACAGTATTCTCTGTGAAAAGCTCAATTTATATTTTGGTTTCAGTAGGAGGTCTGTCCGACTTATTGGAGACTACTTGACACACCGTAGTCAAAGAGTTAAAGTTTGTGACATTTCAACGCATTCAATTGAATTGGTTGCTGGCGTTCCTCAGGGTTCAATTTTAGGTCCTATTTAATTCTGCATGTTTATCAATGACCTTCCATTAACTTGTAAAAATGTTATGTTGCATCTCTATGCAGATGATGTCCAAATGTATCTATCTCGACCATTTAACTTGTTGGAGGACTTAACTTGCCGAATATATGAAGATCTGGAAGAGATTTACAAATGGACTCTGTGTAATGGCTTAACGCTTAACCCAGCAAAATCCCAAATTATTGGCATCTCTAAACCGAAATTCGATACAACCAATCTTTTTACCTGTGATCGTATCTCGATTCCTAATTGAGCTTAAAAATGTTCTTACAAGCCTTGGTTTTAAAATTAATCGTTCCATTTCAGCTTACGATCATATTAATACCTCTATTGGCCGCATGTACGGTGGTCTTCGAAAATTGAATTTGTTTTTATACCTAACACCTACTGACACCAAACTGAAAATCAGCAAATCATTGCTTTTGCCTATCATACAGTATGCTTCAGTGGTTTACGCTAAGCTTGATTCTCGTTCTTTTCATAAATTGCTAGTTGCCTTTAATAATGTAATTCGGTTTATTTTTAGTCTGCGTAGGTTTGACCATGTCTCTCAATACCATCAACTAGTCCTTGGCTGTACTTTTGAACAGTTTCTGGATACGAGATGTTGTATATTCTTACACAAAATAATTCAAAGAAAAACGACGCTATATTTATTTGAAAAGTTACAGTTTTCACAATCTGACCGAACTCTGAATCTTATTACACCTTCCGTGAGCTTCTTCCTGTTCTCAATGGTTAGAATCAAAAAGGGAAATATACAGAGCAAATCTAAACTTACAACTGATGGCTTACCGGGACCCATTAAGCTTTTGCGAGCTGGATAATATTATAAAAAAATCATTTCCAACAACAAACTCTAGGAAAAAAACACAAGAAGCTCCACGGTTTGATAAAGATTGCACACCATTACTACGGAATTTTATAAATATGGAACCGAGTTGCTTGTGCATAAGCTCTACCTTTTGTTTAATGAAGTATTTGAGTTTGGAACTGTGCCGCAGAGTTTTTTAGAAGGCCTTATCTACCCCATACACAAAAAAGGAAGCTTATCTAACCAGGAACATTATAGGGATATATCATTTCTGAATGCGAGTTATAAAATCTTTACGGAAGTGCTGAAAAAACGACTGTGCAAGTGGGTGGAAGAAGAAAATCTTCTTAGTGAATACCAGGCTGGTTTTAGGAGAGGATACTCAACGGTAGACCAAGTGTTTGTGCTCAAAATCATAGCGGAGGAATTTCAGAGGCAGGGCAAGAAGCTGTATACATCTTTTGTGGATTTTAGAGCAGCATTTGATTTAATAAATCGAAATGGGTTGTTTTACAAACTCTACGGAAAGGGCATGTCATATAAGTTCGGAAGGGTCTTACAAAGCTTATATGCAGATTCTCGAGCAGCAGTTTGGAACGGAGAGGAATTATCTGCATGGTTTGAGACAAAATCGGGGGTAAGACAGGAATATAAGAATATAAGTACTTAGGTGTTCTGCTTACCAACGGCTTTACCTTGCAAAAGCATCTGAAAGAAAAATTAGCAAAGTCTAAAAACGCAACGTGGAAAGCATGTTTTGGAAATCGTTTCATTTCACATAGCAGCAAATATAAAGTTTTTGAAGCAGTTGCAGAGTTAGTGATGTTCTATGCTGCGCAGGTATGGGGACATAAACAATATGAAGAGGTCGAGAAACTTCTAAGGTTTTATATTTAAAGAATTTTTCATATTCCTTCAATCGCCCCAAACTATTTACTCATGGTCGAAACGGGACTTTCACCTCTGTTTATTAAGACCTTAAAACTGCAGGTAGACTATATCTTAAAAGTGATGAAAATGTCTAATGAGCGTCTACCAAAAAAAGCAGCTCTGAAAAATATTGCGGATGGAACAAGTTGGTACGCGGAATGGTTAGATCTGGCACTGCAGTGCGGCATGGCCGTGGACTTAAGTCTAGGAAATAAAGACAAGTGGAAGAGCGAGATGTATAGGCTGATACAGAAGGTGGATGAGCTATATACATCTAAATACAGGCAAGATGCCGAATCATCAGTTTTTAGATCTATTTACAGTCGTTTAGATCATAATTTGGGAGAGAAAAATTATTTTCATGACAACAACAGCGTACAAGAAATATCCATGATGATAAGGTTGAGAGGAGAACTTTTGAGCCTAAATTATGTACCACACAGAGATGATTTACCATGCCTTTGCGAATTGTGTAATTTGAAAGAACGTCCGGCATTTTATTGGAAAATGCCCTATACTACAGGAAACAAGATTGCATGTCTTTGGAAAAAGTTTTCTAACGGATGAAGATTGCTTTAATGTGTTGAACCAAGTCGATGTGAAGAAACTGTTTTTATTTTCCAAAATGGCTCTTACGTACAGACAAAGAATTATGACCGGAAGTTTCTAAAATTTTAAATTAAATACTTTTTTTACTTTTTATTAGTTTTTTTTTAAATTGTCAATCTGGCAGACGGCAAAAGCCAAGTCCATTTGTTTTTGTTAAATTTTGAAAAAAAAACTTATGCTTTAATAAAAACTAAACTAAACTAAAGTAAAACTATTACACCTTTATGCACTTATTTGAACTCTTCTAGACTATTTTATGTATATACCAGCAAACTCTGGAACTCCTTGCCAGTAAATTTAAAACAAATAGTAGGAATCTTGCAGTTTAAGAAAGCAATATTTAACTATTTTAATTCATTTAACATGCAAACAGTAAATTGAAAATAAAATATTTAATCTTAGTCTAATAAAATTCTTCTTACCTAAAATTAAAATCATTTTGTAAATATTATCTAACTTTTTTTTTTTGTTTTTGTTAAAATATTGTATGTACTATTATTGTTACTTATCTAAATAACTTAACTTGTACTTGCAAGTCCTGTCTTAAGGTACTATAAAAGACTCAGTCTTATTTGTACACCATTATGAAATAAATTGAAATTGAAATGGAATAGACAGTGCGTATCAAAGAATTATATTTAGATCAATAAGAAACCAAATCATAGGAGAGGCTAATGAAGAACTTAGTGTGTACGGTACCCCTATATATAGGAAAGAGATAAAACATAATTTGATTGAACACTATTCCGATAGGAGGAATGAAACTAGTTTAATCCGTGATTTGCATCAATGATGGAAGTGGAAGGTTTTTATGCAAAAGTTATTGAAATATTATCAGCGATGGTAAACCATGTTAAGGTACATGAGTCAGACTCTAACGTTCTTAGCTCTAAGCAAAAACTTTACTTTAGTGGTACCCGTGGTGTGATGGATAGCATGTCCGCCTGGTGGAGAGAACACGTTTCAGTGGATTTGTCACACCGGAGGCTTTCCTCTATTTTGACATTATAGGTTTGATTGAGGATAGATTGGCGGTTCCGCTAATCTACCACGTCTGCCGTAAGTCCGTGGAACGACGGCTCCTTTACAACCGAGACGTCACCGCAGTAGGCGGAGAAGCTGTAGAGCTCCTCCGGTTCAGTAGGGCGGTTTCAGATCGCGATCGTCGTGACGTTGTTAAAACGTCGAAAATGTTCTGGTGGTTGTCGGAGCAACAATATGGATTTGATATTGATAGCGAGTCGCCAATGGCTGGCTTACACAGGTTTAGCGTGTAAGTCTTAGGGTATAGGGGGTGGGCACAGTGGCAAACAAAAAAATCACAAAAAATCAAAAAAAAAAAAAAAAACATAAAATCAAAAAAATCAAAAAAAAAAAAATCACAAAATACAAAAAACCGAAAAAAAATTAAAAAATACAAAAATCCAAAAAAAATTACGAAATACAAAATACAAAAAAAAAAAAAAAACCCAAAAGCTTCTGTGGCTGCTCTAGTTTTAAGTAGATTTAAGTAGTTTTAATTAGTTTTAATTAGTTTTAAGAAAACAAAAAACATGATCTATCTAACTAAGTTTTTTAAAATTTTCTTAGTTTTAACTTGTTCTAGTTTTGATTCATAAGGTATCTTAAGGCCGAAAGGCACTAGTAGTAAGATATTGAATAATTTAGAGTACCCGCCTAGGGTCAGTAAGTTAATTAAGTTATTATATAAGCTAATTTTACACATTTTTGTTAGCATGTAAGTAGATATAAGAAAAATTGAATAAAAATGAATTAAAAATGAAAATGAAATGAGCATGTCCGCCTGTTAATCCACAGGTTCGAGTTCGAATCCCACCAGAGGCAAAAATGTTTTTTCTACGGGTATCGCCTTTCGCAAAGAATTGGCAAGTCCTCCGTTAGTATTCATTGCCATGAAAAGCGCTTTCTCGATTAGCCGTTCGGAACCGGCAGAAAATTGTAGGTCCCCTCCATTCCCTCACAAGGGATGGTTGTGAGAAATGCGCTAGGCCCAGGGGCTCCTCGCTCTGTAGCGCCACCCTATTTATTTATTTATTTATTTTATTTTAAAAACTTTACGAGGAAATGTGCCTCAACACTTTTTTGAAAGGGGTCAGCAAAATTATAATTATAACCAAAATCTGATTCAGAATAATCCCGGTCCATCATTTAATCGAAATCACCCAAAAGCAATTAACCTTAATAATAGTTTTCAATTTCCTATCATCAGGCCATCTAACTCTTCCAGACAATTTTCTTATAATAATATTCAGCCTTTTAATAATTACTTTCTACCCTCTGTTAGTCAAAATAGTATTTCACGATCCAGTTTAGTTTATCCTAGCCCATCACAAAATAGTAGACGATCTCGAAACTTTTAGCCAATGGATATTGGCAGTGGAAGAACCAATACTACTTACCGAAACTCGCCCCAAACTCATCAACTGTTCAACAGAAATACCCCTAATCGCTTAAATACTATGGAATCAAGCGATCAATATGATCAACACTGGAATATCGAAAGTAAAAACATAGGAACCAATAGCTCTACAAACCAAACATTCGAAAGCGAGATAGGCACAGATTTTCGGGTAATTGCCTCGGAGACACAGTCGGGTATTTAGATATAAATAATTTCTATTCAAGTTTCCTGCCTTATATACTAATACAAAGTTTAAGTGGAGTAGAATTAAAGTTTTTAGTGGAGACTGGAAGCAATAAATCGTTCATAAGTCCGGATATTGCAAGAACACTTAAGATAGGTATAAAAGAAATTAATCCAGTGGAAATAAAAACTGTATTTGGAACTCATATTGTTAACCAAGAAATCACTTTATATGGTTTAGAGGAGTTCAAAACAATGAAATATATATCGTTTTTTTTTACTATTCAATTTTCATAACTATTTTGACGGGTTGATTAGAGTAGATGTACTAAAGGACTTAAACTTTAAAGTTGACTTAAGGGACTCATATTTAGAAAATGAAAACATAAAAATCCCTTTGTCATTTAAGCCAAACATTGTGTCAAAAATATATAATATCCTCGCATGTAGTAAAATGGTTGTTCAGTTCCCAGTTGAAACTGGCGACATTTTTGTAAAACCTAAAATAATTGCAAATGGACTCGAAATTTCCGGAGGAATATGTATATTTAGGGCTCGTAAGTATTATTCGTTCTTTGAGGTCTTAAACATGTTGGATTACCCCCCAAAATGGTGGAACAACCAATAAAAATACAGCTTATGGACACACACACAAGATTATTGAACTTCATAATATTTCAATATCAAACGCTACAAATTTAAATTCATCAGATTTATCTAATTCAATACGTATCAATCATTTAAATGCGGAAGAAAAAACACCAGTGATGAACCTGTGTCATAAATATAAGGAAATTTTTTTCAATGATAATGAACCCTTCACGTTTTGCGACCACATAAAAGACCGAATCAGAACTAAAGACAATATACCTATTTACACAAAGTTTTACCGCCTTCCCCTCGTTCATAAGGAAGGATTAAAGTCCAAATTGCTACAAGATGGCATAATACAACCTAGTTTTTCACCGTGGCGTGGTTTTCACCAATATGGATCGTGTCAAAAAAAAGAGATTCATGTGGCAAGCAAAAATGGCGATTGGTGGTAAACTATAAGATAAGTACCCAATGAAGAACACTGCAGACATTTTAGATAAACTAGGCAGAGCTATGTGTTAAGATTATTTAATCGTTTGTAAAAATCATTGAAATAATTATCTGACTCACTGCACTCTCCACTCTTGACATAAAGTACATAGAACTTGACTGTAACTTGCTTTACATAATTTACTCTTTCATTTTAATAAATGCCTCACTTGTATTCTGAATTTCGTCGAGGTAACGTGTTTTCTTTCAATAGGTTATGGGCCCAGACCCAAGTTCACTGTTAAAAACAGTTTTGAGATTGTAATCCCACTAGTTTGCTGTAAATTTTTTTTGATACCTAATCTGAATAAAAGCAAATTTTTACGCGCGAAAATTAATTTTTATTACTTGCGTGCGGATAAAAGATTAGTTTTCTTTTGCTAATTGTTGCTTTTTGAATTTATTATGCTCATCAAAAATGGAAGGAAACAACGTTTTTCTTAGAATAGAGAAGCCCATGAGTGGGGACCAGTGGAATATTTGGAAGTTCCAAATTAAGGTTATTCTCAATGCGAGTAATCTTTTCGGTGTGGTTATTGGGGAAATTGAAAAACCAGATGTTGCGGCAAAGATAGCAGAATGGGAAACATTAGACAAAAAAGCGCAAAAAGTTAACATCATGAGTGTGGGGCCAAAGCCACTTTTGCATATTTTAAATTATATCACGTCTCATCAGATGTGGACAAAGCTCGAATCAGTTTACGAGCAAAAGGCTCAAACAAATATCAATTTGCTCCAGCAGAAATTTTATAGTTTTCAAATGGATCCAAGTGAAGATATTGCTACGAGTATATCGAAAATTGAGACTTTAGTGCAACAACTGAAAGATTTTGTTGAAAGCATCTCTTCGTCTATCCTCATGACGAAAATTTTAATGACGTTACCTCCAGAATACAACCATTTTTATTCCACGTGGGATTCGACCCAGGCAGAACAAAAAACCTTAGAAAATCTAACGGCACGACTCATAATGGAAGAGTCGCGGTTTTCTTCCCAGACAGTGGTACCTGGATCAACGGTACCTGGAGAAAACAGTGCCATGGTGGCAAGGAGAACGGTAAAATGGCAAAAATCGAAAACTAGCTTCAACAACAAGGCAAAGAAAACGGGTAAATATTTTTTATGTTGAAAACCTTGTCTCTGGAAAAACGAGTGTCCATCTAGAAGGGCAAGTGTCGCTCAGAAGGGGGAGCAACGGGATGCGTTTGTGTGCACTATGGTGGCTGATGGGTCAGGTAACGTAGCTATGAATTCTGAGGACTGGCTTCTTGATTCGGGGGCAAGTGACCACATGTCGTTTCGGAGAGACTGGCTGGTAAATTATAAAAGGTATGATGAGCCACATTTAGTTAGAATTGGGGATGGAAAAACAATTTGTGCACTTGGTTATGGAGATGTTAATATTCTAGCATTTCACAATATACAGTGGGTTCCATATATGTGCCAGATTTATCACTTAATCTTTTTCCTTCAAACGCGGCTCTCGATAAAAACTTAGAGTTGGTCTCTAACAAAGAGCAATGTGAATTACTGTCCAATGGATCTACCGTAGCAGTAGGAGTGCGAAACGGTTCTTTGTTTAAAATGCTGTTCAAAATAGAAATACCTCTTAGTGCACATGTTGGTATGGTAATCCAACCAATTTCATTTTGGCATAATGTGCTCGGCCACCAAAATCTAGCATTCATTCGAGCGTTTCTCAAAGATCGAAAAATACAGTTTAAAGATTATGATAATTTTTTTTGCGATGCATGTGCTCTGGGCAAGTCACACAGGTTACCGTTTCCAAACAGCGAAAGCAGGGCAAAGTTTGTAGGCGAGCTTGTGCACTCCGATTTATGCGGCCCGATGCAGGAAACTTCGTTTGGTGGGTCAAAGTATTTCTTTCTATTCAAAGACGATTTTTCACGATATTGTGTGGTGTATTTTTTAAAATCGAAAACTGAAGTCCTAAGCTGCGTAAGAGATTTCTTAAAGAAAATTTAAATGGAAACTGGGTTGAAAGTTAAATGTATTCGGACGGATAACGGACTTGAATTCGTCAACTAGGAGGTAAAATCCATTTTGAAAAACGAGTGTGTCTTACACCAGACTTCTGTTCCCTATTCTCCTCAACAAAATGGGAGGGCGAAGAGAGAATTGCGAACAATAGTAGAGGCTGGCAGAACAATGATTAACGCCAAAAATTTGTCGTTGAAGTTTCGGGCTGAGGCTGTCAAACATGCAGTTTTTATCCTTAATAGGACAGGTCCAACTGGAGTAGCAAATAAAAGTGCTTATGATTTATGGTTTGGTAAGGAGTATAGTTTCAATCCAAAAAGTATGCATGTTTTCGGTGCAGAATGCTTTGCGCACATTCTTCAACAAAAACGTAGGAAATGGGAAGCCAAGTCGCAGGCAGGTATTTTCGTTGGGTTTGGAGAGAATGTGAAAGGGTGTCGCATATATTTTCCTGGAACTACTAAAGTAGAAGTGAAACATGACATTTTATTTAAAAACTTCCATCGGTGTCATCTTTTTTTACACAAGCTTAAAACAAACGACGCCAGATGTAGTTAAAAGTGTGAAAGTCGAAGATTTGGTTGAAGATAGTGTCATCACTGTAGACTCAAATGGTTATAATATAAATCAGTTTGATGATAATGGCGATGGCGCGAACTAACCATTGATGGGCTGGTTGGTGAGAATGCTGGAAAAGTCGACAGTGGGAAAACTGAAGAAGATAATTATGTTGATGCGGAAGACCAAGAAGATGAGGCTGGTGGAGTTTTGCAGGTTGTTGAAGGACGTGAACGTAGCATCCCTTTAAAATAAAGGCTTCGAAGTGCTCGCAGGCGTTCAAAGTCTATGACAGCTGTACAAGATCACCATGTTTTTGCTGCTGAGAAACAAGAGCCTTTAACATATGAGGACGCTCTCCACTCGAAAGATATGGATATGCTAATAGATCACTTGAGAGATGTCTTCGAAGTCAAGGTGTATGAAGCAAGGTGTTTTCTAGGCCTGGAGATCAATAGGGCTGAGAGTGGCATGATCTCGCTTGGCAAAAGAGTTATGCTGTAAAGATTGTGGACAAATTCAACATGAGCGATGCGAATGCAGTGATGACACCAGCTGATCCATCTGTTATGATGGGTGGCATTGAAGCAGATTTAAAAGAACATCATTTTCCATACCGTGAGGCCGTTGGAAGCCTAATGTATCTAGCTATTGGCACCAGGCCAGATATATCATACGCTCTTAGTACTGCAAGCAGATACTTGGAAAAGCCAAATATTCTTCATCTCAAGGCCGTGAAACGTATCATTAGATACGTTAAGGGGACAACGCATTATGGTATAATTTTTAAAACAAATTCTATTTTAACCATGAATTGTTTCAGTGACGCAGATTTCGCTGGTGATCCAGGTACAAGGCGTTCAACTAGTGGCTTTGTTGTCTTACTTGGACAATCACCTATATCATGGTCATCACAAAGGCAGTCATGTGTTGCCCTTTCCACCATGGAAGCAGAATACATGGCTGGTGCTAGTGTTGGTTTGTTTGTTTGTTATTTATTTGTATACTTGCATTTTAAGATACAATATCTTATAAGCTAATACAAGTTTAAATATGAAATAATTTCTAAGCTTACTTTAGGAAAATTATAGTACAATGAAAAATTTGGCTAATCAATTATCAAATTGTTTTAAGGTTTTAATGTTTTAATGTTCTTACTTTTGCTGTTATTATTTTTAATGTTTTAGATGTTCTTTGTAGAAAAAAAAGAGGCTTCAAATGCATGCTAAATGAGCAGCTAATTTATTTTCAAAGCTTCGTGGATCTATTATACGTCTAATACTTATAGGGAGATTGTTCCATAAACGAGTGGCGTTGATGAAGAGCTGTCGTTAAGAGGTTAAACACGTGAACCGAGGTTGTAAAACTAGTTGCGATCTATAAGAAGAAAATATTTGTAATCGATCAAAGAGATAAGAAGGTTGAAGTGTTTGCATTACCCGAAATTGTAAGACAAAGGTCCTGTAGCGGATGAGGTTATCAAATGTTATGTTATGAATAGCTTTTGAGTAAACAGATATCCTATCATACCTTTTAAGCTTATATATATACCTAGCAATACTATTATACGCTACATTCAGCTTCCGTCTGCTATTAGAGTTGCAATTGCAATAAATTTCACATCCGTTGGTCAGTATTGGTATAACCAATGTTTTGGCCAGCACTAGCCTAGTTTTCAGGGGAGTATAGTTTTGAGCCACCCAGGGCCGGATTTAGGGGAGGGCAAACGGGGCAACTGCCCCGGGCCTCCACAAAAGAGGGGCCCCCACAATAGATACCTCGGAATTTTTTTTTCAAATTCAGACTAGTAAACATTAGTAAACAACTTTCTCTTTCCTATTTTTTTTCGCGTAGTACACGAAGTACTTTACCTACAGTACTTTGTACAAACACGATTATATTAAATATTAACAGAAATCATCGATCTACATATATTTGTTCACTTTAATCTGCCAAACAGTAAAATATCAAAATCTCAAATGGCCCTGACAAGCACTTGCAATTTTCGATGACGCGCTTGCACGTCGGTCGGGCGGATAAAACAATCTCTACTTTTTGTATGCGTACATAAGGTTCTTTTTAGTCTTCTTACCCTTTGTAGCGGACTAGCAACTTAATTTACATTACCTCAAATATTTTTGGGTGTGTATAAGAAAATCCCACTAAAAACAGTTTCACTGTAAAAATGTGCTCCAGGTACCCATTGAGCCATTATTACTAAAAATCAAAAATCTATTTTTTTCAAAAAATAATGAAATTAAAAAAAAAAACTAAGTAGGTAGATACTTGAAAAAAAATTGTTAAAAAAAAAAAATGTTGTGTACTTGGAATGCATTTTATCACTGCATGTATAAATTAGATTTTATTTACACAATAATGCACGCCATGTAAACCAAAATTTTTCTTATTTTCTTAACTATATTTTTGTAAGAACTTGGTTGTTTTTTTCTTTTAGATTTCATTATTTAAATTCAAGTTTTCATTAACTTCAACAAAAATCTTATTGTTATTTTTCGTTTTTAAATAATTAAGTTATTTATAATTTAATTTCTTTTAAAAAAATAGTCATCAAAATATGGACTTGATTAAAAAACTGAGTGTCAATAAAGTGAAAAATTTATTTCAGTAGAAATTCGTTCATCATTTTTTTAGATTGACCTCTATGTTCAAGAAGCGGCAAACAGCGCACTTAGAATAAATCAGTGTAATGTCTGGAAAACCAGCCACGCACAGATTTTATCACGATACGCAGATAACAATATCTGCATACCTGGACTTTAAAAAATCCTTCTCAACCAGCTTCCCCAACAGACAGGATTGAAAGTATGAAACACCTTACGAAACACCTTACGAACACCAAAACGAACGAGACGTCTATATCAATCTATACCGACGCGACGGCTCAAAAATGGAAGTTGGAACAGGTGCAGGTTTCTTTTCAGAAAGCCTTAACCTAGCCAGTTCATTCAGACTTCCAAATCACATCAGCGTCTTCCAAGCCGAGATCTTGGCAGTTGCAAACGCTGTAAAACAGGTGTCCATGATGGCGCTATCACATGCTGATATCACTTTTATCATTGATAGCCAAGCAGCAGTAAAAGCGATAACTGTCACTCTTGTCAAATCAAAGCTTGTTTCTTGCTGTCGCGAAGAGCTAAGTGTTCTTGGCACACAGCATAGCTTTAGACTCTGCTGGGTTCCCGGTCACAGTGGTATACCGGGAAACGAAGAAGCGGACGAGCTAGCTAGAAAAGAATCAGCACTTGACCCTTCTCTCATTGATCAATCAATCAGTATTCCACCCTGTGAAATTAAACAGATCATTGGTAACTAAATAATGTGAAAATCCAATGAAAGATAGGAATGCCTAGATTCCTGCGTTACTTCCAGGAAACTATGGCCGAAATACGATAAGAACGGATCTGAAAAACTATCACTGAATAGGCCTTCATTACGATTGCTTATCAGTATCATAACTGTACACAACCTACTAGGTCACCTAAAAAGAAATTGGGTCTTAGAAGAATTATCAGACACTCCAATAAATAGCCTGTTGAACTTCATTAAGGCCACAAAATGGTTTAAAACTGACCATACATAAACTCATTGGTTTCTAGGACGCTACAATACTCCAAGGTATCACAATGGATCTACATTGATCTAAGTGTGGCGGTAATAAGATCAACCGTCAGCCTATTCTACCTAACCCTAGGTTGAGTACGGCTTCTTTAAAAATTTTAAACTCAAAACTATAATAATATTAATAATAATACGAAGAAAAACAATATTTTTTGTGATCAATGATCAAATGTGAACAATTCCTTTTTTGCACGTCTCAATCTCAATCTCCGGAACTATTTTACTACCAAATTCTCGAAGATCAAAATTTCAGAGCTATATTCCCAAACTTTGAAATTGCATTGAGAATGTATTTGGTTTTGATGGTATTTTACTCTGGAGAGCGCTCATTTTCCAAAATGAAAATTAAAAAAAACATGCTTCAAACCACGATGGGGCAGAACCGTCTATCAAGGCTTTCTCTCCTGAGCATTGAAAGTGACTCGGGAACTGGATTTCAGCGAAATCATCAACGATTTTTTGAGGAAAAAAGCTCGGAAAGTTTCGTTCTTTAACTCTAAAATTTAATTTTAGATAATTCTTTTTTCCGATTATATTTATTTGTCCGTTAAATAATAAAATGATCTATACTTGGTTTCACAATAAATTATTTATTGGAAAACTAGACTGAAAAAAATTGTTCATTTTATTTTGAATATAATTTGGGGGCAAAGTGCTTCCACTCCTTTGTTGCCCCGGGGCCTCCATACCTTTAAATCCGGCCCTGGAGCCACCCATAACATGCGGAGAACCCCATATGCTCTTCCTATACAAGGTTACGAGTTTGTGAATTAAGAAATCCTTAAGTCATAAGTCAGTAAGTGACTTATGAATTAAAAAAAAATTAATTCATAAGTCAGCAAGTGACTTGTGAATTAAAAAAAAATTAATTCATAAGTCAGTAAGTGACTTGTGAATTAGATAAATCATAAGTCATAAGTTACCAAGTGATTTATGAATTAAATTTTTCATAATTCACAAGCTACCAAGTGACTTATGAATTAGATGAACCGCAAGTCATAAGTTACCAAGTGACTTATGAATTAAATTTTTCATAATTCACATGCTACCAAGTGACTTATGAATTAGATGAACCGCAAGTCATAAGTTACCAAGTGACTTATGAACTAAATTTTTCATAATTCACAAGCTACCAAATGACTTATGAATTAGATGAACCGCAAGTCATAAGTTACCAAGTGAGTTATGAATTAAATTTTTTATAATTCACAAGCTACCAAATGACTTATGAATTAAAAAAAAAAAATCTTAAGCTGGTAAGTGAAATAAGAATTCAATAGAATTTTATTCACATTGTAGCAAGTGACTTACGGATGAGGAAAGTACAAGTCATCTGGTATTAAGTGACTTATGAATTAAAAACCTTATGGTGACT